>JANHMN010000012.1:20417986-20446358 GCA_030674055.1 Rhabdomys pumilio | reverse complement strand
CCTGGAACTCACTCTGTAGACCTGGCTGGCCTCGAACTTAGAAATCCGCCTGCCTCTGCCTCCCAAGTGCTGGGATTAAAGGTGTGCGCCACCACCACCCGGCCTGCCCATTACTTTTTTAAACAAGATAAAACAGTCAAAAAAAAAAAAAATAGCTTCCTAAAACTTAGCTCTACACAAAATACGGTGTCATTTAAAGTAAGGTAGTGTTGTAGTCTGACTTGCAACTTGAAGCACCTTAGTCTATTGTTTTAGTTATGTCCACATGATGTCGGACATCCATGTTTTCAGCAGGAATTGCAGGTAACCACTTGGCTCCTATGAGCATTCGCTGTGGCACTTAGGGTGCTTGACACACAGTTGCCAGCTGTCATGGAGGCTGGAGTTGGTCTAGGCACACTGGGCGGCTCTCAAGATCTAAGCGGTCCTGGGCAGCTGCCTCGCCTCTCATGCCAGGCAGATGAACTATGGAAAGAGGCTCTTGCAGCTCAAGAGACGTCTGGTGTCTCCAAAATTTAGAGGGAAGGTATTTTTTTTAAATTGGGAATATTATAATTGGGCTATAAAGCCAAGAAAATTAAAAGAGCAATAAAAATTATTCTCACAGTTTTCTTTATAGAAGCCTTTATAGTTGAGCTGTCTGTCCTGGATTTATATTTCTTATTAGTTCAAACCACTAAGGGGAGACTTATCAACTAATGCTTCAAAAGTTTAGACTCCAGGGACTCTGACTCCCTCTTCTGGACTCTATGGGTACTGCATTCATGGTGCACAAACACATAATATCTTAAAATTTTAATGTCAGACCAGGCATGGTGGCCATGCTTTTAATCCCAGGATTCAGGAGGTAGGGGCAGGTGGATCTTTCTGAGTTCAAGGACAGCTAGAGCTACAACATGAGACACTACCTCCAAGCAATTTTGTTGTTGTTCTTAATGTCTAGACCATGACTTCAATTTTTTTTTTAAGTGAACTCAGGTTAAAAATACATTTTAACTTAATAAATTTTCTAAATGGCTTCAGTAGGTTATTGCCATAAGATCTGAAAAGCTTTCTTTTCACTTCTCTGTATTATCCTTAGATCCCTAGAGAGACCAGGACTCCTCATTTTTCCTTGGAACAATCACCATATTACCTTGCTAACCAGGCCTATGACCTGGAGAGGGTTGGATTTAGTTATTAGAAGATTTGGAGACACATGGAGCCCTGGAATTACACACATGTATGCGTGCGCGCGCACGCACACACACACACACACACACACACACACACACACACACAGAGCCTGTATTGTCCTACAGCTGTAGCTCAGTGAGCACTTTGGAGGCCATAGCAGGTCACAGGTTCTGCTGTAGTTGGTCTCACAATATTCTGTTCTCAAGGCAGGGTGGTAAATAAGAGGAGAGACTGTCACTATTTCTATGAATCTAAGTGAAATGCTCTCCTGGTCCCATAGGTTGCCATGACATGCCAGTATGTGTCTGTAGGCCACTTTAGCCAGGCAGCTTCCTCATCAGGCAGCTGTCCCCGTGTGTTCCCCTTCAGAGCCTCCCCAGTGCATCCTTGAGTGGCTGTGCTATTTCTGACTCTGGCATTCAACTTTTCTGAAACTGTTACATTAGCTGATTGCTGCTTAAAGTCTATTAAAGGTCAGAACCATCAGCCTCCCAGACCCTGAGATAGATGCCCTCGTTATAGGCAGTGCCTAAGCTGGAGAAGGGAAGTTTTCAGACCAGCAGCCCCTGTGGCAGACTCCCCAGGCTCCGATGCATCTTCCTTCCCATCCACCTCTGCTCAGCTCACTGTTCCAATTGAGTAGTTTTATAGATCAGAAATCATGAACTATAGAATGGAGATATTATCACTCAAAAAATGACACAATTAGGGGCCAGGGTTGGGGAGAAAAGAGTTTCTAATAACATAACAGACAGTGATGTTCTTGTGTTTGTCTTACACTGGGGCCCTAAGAACAGTGTTGTTCTGGCTAAGCACTGGTGGTTTGACTTCCAGACACTATTAACACCCCCTTTTTGGGTTTGGTTGGGTTTGGTTGGGTTTGGTTTTGAGACAAGGTCTTACTATGTAGCCTAGGCTGTCTTGGAACTCACTCTGTAGACCAGGCTGATCTCATAGGGATCCGCCTGCCACTCCTTAGTGCTGGGATTAAAGAAAGGTATATGCCACTGCGCTTGACTCCGTGTCCCTTATAGAACTGGAGAGATGTCAGTGGTAGAGTAATGAAGAAGGTGTGTGTGTTCAGATGGAAAAGGAAACAAAATTATGAAATTTGAAAAGGCAGTGGATGAATCTGGAAATTAATATATTAAACAAAACAGAAAGATGAATTCCACTTTCATTCACATCCTGGTTGTGTGTGGAAAGAGGGCAGAGGGCAGGGCATAAAGCTGGAAGGACACCCAACTTCACGGCTTCACAGCTTCAACTGTGTTGAAGACAGGACATGTGCACACTAGAGCACATGACCAGCAGAGGAGGCAGGGACAGGTAGATGACTCTGAGTTCAAGGCCAGTCTAGTCTATAGAGCGAGTTCTAGGCCATCCAGGGCTATACAGAAATCTGTCTTAGAAACAAAAGCAAAAAGAAAGAGAGAATAGCCAGCAGAGAGGAGACCACTGGAAGTAAACAGGCATAGGGTGGGGGAGGAGAAATGGAGGAGAATCAGCAAAAACACATTTTGTTGGGAAATGCTGTGATAAAACCTAATCCTTTGTATGTTGACTTAGAAAGAGACTGGAGACCACACCTCTGTTAAGAGCACTTGCTGTTCTTGGAGGACCAGCTCTGGTTCCCAGCACCCACGCCCAGCGGCTCACAACCATCTGTAACTCCAGGTTCAGTCCTGACACCTCTGTTAGCATTCCTTCTAGGCTCTGCCCAGCAGTTACCTAGCAACAGCCAGCTAGGCCTGGCTTGCTATAAAAAGGACTGATTGGCCCCTGTTAGCTCTCTCTGCCCCCTTTCTCTCTCTGCCCCCTTTCTCACTCTCTCCATTCTCTCTCTGTCCTCTGTCCCCTCGTTTTTTGCTTCTACTGCCTTCTCAACCCTCTTCCCTGTCCCCAAATAAACTCTATTCTATACTAGACCTGTGGAATGGCTGCTACCTCACAGGGAGAGGTATCTCCTCGTGGGTCTGCCACCACACCACACCATACCAAGTTCTACAAAGCTTATCCTTGGTTTTACAAAACACATCAACCTCTTCTGGTCTTGAAGGAACACACGTGCACATATACATAGAAAATGTTGATGTCACTTATATTAATTACCATTTAAGTTTGTATAGGGGAAAAGAAGTCCCATTCTGGTCTTTCCTCTCAGGTTGGAGCTCATGCAAGGAAGGCATGAGACTTTCTGTTGAGGCTTTCTGTCAGGGTCGCACATACAAACATGCCATGGTCCTGGGCAAGTCTCCCAGTGCCTAGTGTGGTACTGAACACTGGTTCTGGGAGTGCATTTCTCTGTAAACTGTTTGTAAGAGAGCTAAAAAATTAGCCAAAAAACAATTTGCCTAAAAAATACTCTAAAAGATACGCAGTTTAAATGACCTGAGAAGTCCCAGGATTGAGGGGCTACTTGACTAGACACTCTCAGTGTCACAGATAAAGTTGGGGACTTCTGAGGCCCCTTCCTAAGTAAATAACTGGAAACCAGCAGGTGAAAGAGAAGTATGTTTCGGAAGGCTTAGGTAGGTTTAGCAGGCCTTGCGCCCAGTGCTTAATTAGCAGGCCTGCCAGATTCTGCAGAACATGGTGACTTTTTCTCATTTCTGTGGTGGGATCACTTTGCTCATGCAGGGCCTGTCTTCCGTTAATCTTCTTCCCCCACCTTCTATACCTTGATGTCACACCTGGTCCTTCTCTTTTATAGAGCTACTTCTTAAATCGTGCCCAGAGTCTGTGTGGCCCAGAGCATAGTACTGTCCCCGACTCTCTGCGCTG
Organism: Rhabdomys pumilio; assembly: GCA_030674055.1. Lineage (NCBI taxonomy): Eukaryota > Metazoa > Chordata > Mammalia > Rodentia > Muridae > Rhabdomys > Rhabdomys pumilio. The sequence continues at coordinate 20,442,398 of JANHMN010000012.1, read as the reverse complement.
GCTCTGCCATCCCTTGGGCCAGAAGTTTTTCATGGAGCGAAGCTGGTCGATCAAGTCAGCAGCCAAGGAGAGCCTGTACTGCGCCCAGAGGAACCCAGGTGAGGGTGCCTTCTCCACTGCCCAGAGCTACTGACAGGCGCGAGACCCAGGCGTCTCCACTTTATTTAATATTTTTTTTCCTTTCTTTTTTGAGTCTCATAAAAGATAAGTAACTTTCTTGAGATAAGAGCCTATCTGTAACTTAGCTCCGTTTGCAGCTCTGCTGTGTAGGGCAGTCAAAGCCTGTGGTTACTACATGACAAGGCCACACATGATAAGTTGTGATTAAGCACCAGCTATATTCTTAGCCCTTGTTCTAGACACTTTGGAGATGTCAAAGGTATGGGGGGTGCTGTTCCCTGGCCTCGGGGCCTTCTGGCCCCGTTGGGAGGGCAGAAAGCAGTACATGGAACAGTTAGGGAACAATAGGCGGCGGCAGGCAGTCACCAGTGCTCAGAACGGTGACAGGGACAGGGCTCCAGGCACTGGAAGGAGATGCAGGCTTTCTGTCTCTGCCATTTGATGGTGATTGAAGTCGACTTGCCCGGGCTTAGCGTGCAGAGGCTGGCAGGGTAGACTCACATAGGGAGCATGTAGTTGTCTCCCATGGTCTCTGCTGAGTGGGAAGGCACGCATGGAGGAGCTTGTGGTTTGTTTTTAAACTGTTGTGCAGTATAAGGATGTGTGACACCAGAAATTGAATTAAAGAAAGAAAGGAAGGAGAGAAAGAGTAACCCCAAATCCTCGCACAGTTTTGTCCACAGAGCGGACCTCCCACAGACCTGCTGTTCCTCCTGCCCTTTCTAGGGCCAAGCCTCCTCACAGAGACAGTGTCCAGAAACATCCCTCCTCCTCTTGGCCAAATTGGGTCTGAGAATGGAAGGGACAAGTGAGTCTATAATAAGGGCCTACCAGAAAAGGGACTTGTCAGCTGTTATGTCCTTTGCAGGGTCCCTGTCCAGTCAGCTTAGGCTGGCCATGGCTGATCACAGAAGACACAGGGTTCTCCATGGACAGGAGCGCTGCAGCCCAGTGCTGTTTTTTCCTTCTTAGCCATCAGTTCTCACAAAGACAGAAAGTCACTTGGGAGGCAGAGGCAGGCGGATTTCTGAGTTCAAGGCCAGCCTGGTCTACAGAGTGAGTTCCAGGACAGCCAGGGCTACACAGAGAAACTCTGTCTTAAACAAAGAAACAAAAAACAAAGACAAAGTCTCTCAACATTTTATTTTTCATTTCCTGATACGGCTGTACAGCCATTAACTTACACCTTCAGCTTGGAACTTCCAAGCCCCGTGCCAGTGTGGCGTGCACCTCCACAGACACACATGCCCTAGTCAGGTAGTTTAAAACCACACGAAAGCAGTTTCATGGGTGATTCTTATCTTTCCTTCTTGTTCATCTTGTTTGTGTTTGGTAGGGGCAAGTGCCACAGTACTCAAATAAGAGCCATTTGTAGGAGCCAGTTCTCTCGTACTGTGTAAGCTGCAGGGTTGAACTCAGGTTATCAAGCTGGTGGCAGGCGTTGACTCACTGAAATATCTCGCCAGCCCCTAAAGGGTAATTCTGGGTTTAGTTAAGAAAGATTTGGTACCTGTTATGGCACAGCTGTCTCGAAGGCTCTTTCCTACCTTTTCACACTGTAAAAAGTCTCTTTTTTTTTCTTACTGAATAAGGCTGAAATCTTAAGTGTCACAGATGCTAAACATGCCTGTTCTCACTGAGGTGTCCTCCATCTCCAGAAGGGCTCATAAGTAAGACCCATAACTTGTTTCTCTTCAGCTGACCCCATTGCCCAGGTGCACCAGGCTTTCTGTAAAAACCTGCTGGAAAGAGCTGTGGAGTCCTTGGTGAAACCTCAGGCCAAGAAGAAGGCAGGCGACCAGGAGGAAGAGAGCTGGTAAGGTCCCCAGGCCTTGAATCTGCCTTAAGGCTGGTGCCCTCAGGTGCCATCCCTCACCAAAACAGTCGGCCAGCCGTTGCTCTTCAGATCATAGGTCTGGCTCAGACCCCACAATGCCCTTTTTTTCACCTTTTACATTCCTTCACCAACTGGGGCTAGTTGTCAGAGCAAGTTAGAAATGGATGAATTTGCTTTGCTTTTGGGGACAGAGAGCAGTGAACTGTTGAGAGAGATGGAGTGAGGTACGGAAGAGCTCACCAGGCAGGCGCAGCTGGCCCAGAGAGCTTGGAAACCCAGCTTGCGGTGGACGTGGCTTTTCTCTCACAGATTAATACCCAGTAAACTGAAAGATATCAAAGTCATACCATCCCAGGTCCTGATTGCAGTGTACCTGAGGAATGAGGGAGGGACAGACCTACCTAGGCAGTAGGAAATTTCTAGAAGGATGTGACTTTGGAGTCTAATCTGGAGGAAGAGTCAAGGTTATCCACGGAGGGAGCAAGGCTGGCCCTGGGGGTCATCTTTCCTGTGAACAAGTGTATGGTGCACGTGGGCAGAACTTGGTGAGCCATGGATGGTGGGAAAAGGGAGCCAGAGAGGGCCATTCCGTCTTAGAATTGGATCTCTAAGCAGCCAAGCTTAGAGATGTAAATATGCATGTGGCTATGTAAGGCTATACGTAGGTAAGGTCTTTCTGTATGCCATAAACATGGAACCCTTCTTTTTTTTCTTTTTAGTGAGTTTTCCAGTGCTCTAGAGTATTTGAAATTACTTCATTCTTTTGTGGACTCTGTGGGATTTGTGACCTCACCATTCTCCAGCAGTTCTGTGCTCAGGTCAGCCCTTGGTGAGTAGCTGGGTGGCTCCGTAGTCCTGGGAATGTTTAGTACACACTGTCCAGCCCCCACCCCTTTCCCAGCACCTCCAGAATCAGGAGTATCTCTTAAAGCATCTTCCCTAGTCTTAGGTTTGTATCGGGTCCTCCAGGATGCCTCAGCCCGTAGTTCCTCATGAGCAACGTTCTTTGAGCAGAAAATATTGGTCCCTGTATAAATGCAACAGTGAGTGGGGCATTACCCCTGAGGCCCTGGTTGGGTAGCTTAGGTCAGGACTTTTCCTTATGCACAGGGCTAGCAACAAAGGACCTGAGTCCCTGAGGCTAATGGGTATTCATCTTAACTCCAGAAGGTCCCTGGGCTCCCAGAAGGATCCCAGGAGAGCAGCTATGGTAGCATGTTTATATTGACTTGAGAGTTTAGAACAATACATGTTCTTACTCCTTTCCTGTCACCTGGCTGTCCCTCGATGGTTTCACTTGATCTTGGCAACATAGTTTTACAGTTGAGAAACCAGAGACTCAGAAGGGAAACTGCAGCAATAAAAGCATAAAATCAATGTGCTTTGCTGGGCAGTGGTGGTACACACCTTTAGTCTCAGCACTCAGGGGCCAGAGATAGGCCTCCAAACCAGCCTGGTCTACAGAGTGAGTTCCAGGACAGCCAGGACTATACACAGAGAAACCTTGTCTCAAAAAACAAACAAATAAAAATCTAACATTAAAGTGAACATTTTTGTTAAACTTCTATTCAAACCAATTTTCTAAAAAGAGAGAGTACCAAATATGGGATTACTGGGTTAATAGGAGTGAGCATGTTGAATCTCTTGATACATACTACCAGATGATGAGGGAAAGTAACCTGGAGATCCTTCACCTATCACAACATAAAGATGCCACATGCCGTTGAGTGTTCCTTAGACTTGCTTCCTGTGGGTACTAATGGGTGTCTCCTGCTGCTGCTCCCGCCCAGGTCCCGATGTCGTCTGTCGGTGGTGGACATCCGCAGTCACTATGGCCATCAGCTGGCTCCAGGGAGACGATGCAGCTGTGCGCTCTCACTTTACTGAAGTCGAACGGGTCCCCAAGGCCCTGGAAGTGACTGAGTGCGTAAGCTCCTTGATTGCTAGTGCACTTCTCTCCAAGGGAATCTTGGTGAGGGAGCAGAAGGGAGCAGGTCCCGACAGCCATGTTGATCTGGGGTCAGAACTCTATGACAGATGGGAGCTGGGGGAGGGGGCAGAGGAACCACAGAGAAATGATCTAAGTCGGCCCAGCCCTCTCTGTGTGTACTGCAGAGCTTTCCTAGCTTATCACGGCTGCTTAGGGTGCCTCTTCCCTCTGCTTCCATGATGCCATGCTGTATAGAGGAGCTGGAAACAGCACAGCCCTGGCAAATCCAAAAACAGCAATGCGATGTAGTTGTGGCCACTGCGAGGCGGCCCTGCAGCCTGTGTGAGCTCCATTTCCCATTTCCTTACTGCTACTCACTACGCCCCATCAGCCCTGTTGGGTCTGCATGCATGACCACATGTGAGCATATATGCGTCTGCACACATGCAGGCATACACATGCATATACATGTACTCAAATATGTGCTCGTCACAGTACACATGTAGAGGTCAGAGGACAGCCTACAGGATCGCTTCCTCCCCTCCACCTTGTAAGGTTCTAGGGACCAAAAGTCCATCAGCTTGGTGGCAAACCCAGTGCTGAGCCTTCTCTCTCTCTCTCTTTCTCTCTCTCTCTCTCTCTTCCTTTCTCTCTCTCTCTCTCTTTTTAAATAACTAAAGTACCTATAGCAAGAGGCATAAACAGAGACTTTGACATTCTTTTTGACACTTATGTCTGAACCTTGGAGGTGTGCAACATTTAATGATAAGCAACCTTACCTGCTGTTACCCTGGATGGTGTTGGTTAGATCTGGGTGCTCTTGGTAACATTACAAAATGCAATGAGGCAAAAAGTCCCCTGGAGTCCTGTCCTGAAAGCCAAGGCACTCTCTTGCCAAGAAGAATTTTGCACACCGACAGGCTGAGAGGAGTGGGAGGGAGTGGCTTGAGCTGTCTGTTTCATTGAAGTAGCCCAGTTTTCAAGCCCTTACCAGTAACTACCCAGCCCCTGTACCAGCCCTGCAGTAGCACTCCTGAGTGTGTCTGCCTCTGACTCACCTAAAGATGCAGAGGCTCAACAAGTAGGTTACCTAAAATGACTTTGCCACTAAGTCTCAGAGCCACGGTGTACTGCAAAGCGGCGTGGCAGGCATCCCTGCCTGACTTCTTCCTGGCTCCTCTGCCCTTCAGAACTGTGATGAGTAGGCACCTTTTGCCAACCCAACATCCTCTCTGCAGGCCAGAGACTAGTAACACTAAATCTGGGTCTCTAGTCACCTCTAGGACCAGGTAAGGACTGAACAGGAAAAGAATTGACTCAGCTCAAGTCCAGTGTCTCCTGGACTGCAGGACACCATGGTGGCAGCATTATAGTGCCAGCAGATACCACTGTGATGCCACAGTGTGACTGCCATCTACTTAGGCTCTTCTACCTGTTTGTTACGCAACTAACCTGTTCTCACCTGCTTCCCTTCTGCTCACTGCTCTAGGAGCCCCTTGGTGAAGGCCGTCTTCTATGCCTGTAGAGCCATGCATGCCTCACTCTCTGGAAAAGCCGATGGGCAACAGAGTTCCTTCTGTCATTGTGAGAGGGCCAGTGGTCACCTATGGAGCAGTCTCAATGTCAGCAGTGCTACTTCTGATCCTTCACTTAACCATGTGAGTAGAAGCCCCTGGAGGATTTCCGTGTGGTTTGTATGAACACTCCCGACCCAAGCTTACCTAGCCTGTTGGGTTCTCAAAGACACAGAAGCCAGAATAGTAGGTTCCCTTCCCCAAATGGAGCCTGCTGGGGCAAATGTGTTTGCACCTTCACCTCTCTATGGCTCCCGTAATCCCAGATCCTGCTAGCCGGCAGCTTCCTGTAAGCCCCAAGTGAACGGGCCAGGGCTCTGCATTTGCTCCAGGCAGTCTGTGCTGCTCCCTCGGGCGGGGCCAGCTGACAGCCCCGGGGCCTCTGGCCGGCCGTGCACTCCCAGCGGGCTGCTGTGGTGCATTGTAGTTGCATTGCATGTTCTGGTAATACCTGTGCAATGTTCCCACAGTGCATCACGGAGGCCTGCCCTGGCTGCCCACTGTGCCATGGCCAAAGAAAGAGGACCTGGATCTAAGGGCACTGCTGAAGGCCTACCTAACCGTCCTGGAGAATAAGGACAGTGTCACAGCTGGTCCCCTAGGAAAATGTGTGCTGTAACACCAGACGGGAGAGACAGGAAACTTTGTGGAAGGTTAGAACTAGCTGCTTTCTGGGGTTTTGTCCCAAGTGGCTGGTCTGGAATTTCAAGGTAGCAGTCGTCAGCAGGCTTAGGTGCTTTATTGAAGTCAGAACAGAAGGTCAAGCCTACAAGGATAGGCATTGTGTAGATCACAGGCTTGGGGGCAGGCCTCTGTTGGGCTTCCTGTTGGTCTCCCCTGGTGTGTCTCCTCATGAGGAAACCATTGTCAGCCATATTAGAGGTACTAGAAAGGGCTTTAGGGGACACCCTTGGCGCTGCGGTTCCTAGGTAGCAGTTCAGGGCAGGAGAATGGGCCTGGGAGAGTGTGGTCAGGGAGCAAGATCCAGTCCAGGCTACTTTCCCACGCACAAAGATGCTACTCCCACGCCTGTAACTTAGAAATGCCAGCTTTACCTGGAGGGAGAGTTTCTCATCTGTGCCCCTGAGGCTGTCAGCAGTCACAGGCTAGTGTAGCCAAGAGTTGGCACCTTGTGCAGGCATGGGGCAGAAGAGGTCTGGGCAGCATAGTACCCCAAGTCCAGTGCCTGCAGAAACCACCTAGGTGAGACGGGAAGTGGCCTTCAGGAAGTCTGCATGGTGCCCTCTCCCTTACAGCTGCACATGTCACTGATGGCCTTCTCATGGGAGTCAAGGAGGTAGCCTAGGCTTGTCAGCACAGAGCATGCAGCTCCTTATGTGCGTGCAGTGTTGCCTTGTAAACGGCTCCTGACAGCTCTGCTGCCGTTCCCGTTTTATAGATGAGGAAACCAAGGCTTAGGTCAAGTCACATGCCAGAGTTCTGTAGCTGCTAAGGCAGACATGAGAATACCATGTGCCTGACTTCAAGAAGGCCCATCTCTTTCTCCTCCTCCCTCCCTTCTGCTGCCCTGTGCCCCAGGCTCTACTGCTGCCTCAGTCAGTCAGTGCCTTGGTTCTTCTATAGGAGAAAAGCCTGGGTACCTCTGGGTGATTTATCCTCCAGACCCATCATGGGAGATGGAAGATCTCTCCCCTTACTGCTGCCTCAGACCCACGAGGATCTTCTTTCTGCCCCTGTCACCTGTGCCGTGTCCCTTTTAGAGATTTTGTTTTCTTACCTGCAGAATAATGAGAACAGACCACATCCATCTTGGGTGGGCAGTGCAGGATTAGTGCTCTCCACAGATGTTCTTCTCAATCCCAGCCCCTGGGTTTTGTGCCTGGGTTCAGGCCCGGGAGCTGCTACCTGTTGGGCTGAGGGGTCTGGCAAATTAGGCACAGGCCAGTTACCGGTCTCTCTCTATGGTTTATCCCGCAGGTGGTCCAGCTACTCACCTGTGACCTGCTCCTGTCGCTGAGGACAGCGCTCTGGCAAAAGCAAGCAGGTGCCAGCCAGCTCCTGGGTGAGACCTACCACGCATCGGGCACTGAGCTGGCTGGCTTCCAGAGGGACCTGGGCAGCCTTCGAAGGCTGGCCCATAGCTTCCGCCCAGCATACCGCAAGGTGAGGCCTAGCAGGCCTGTGGGATGTGCAAGCCAGCGGGTGTAGGTCTCAGGTCCAGCACCAAGATGGGTGCCGTGGGCCACAAGGGCACTCAGTAGTCCTAACTAGTGTCAGGTGGCAGCCTTACTGAGAGCCATATGGAAACGGACATTGACTGTGATTTACCTTGGAAACTTTTCAGCTGTGCCGCCTTCTCTCCACAGCACTTCTGCCTCTGGCTACAGCATCTGAGTTAAGCCTCTGAGGAAAGATGCACAACTCAGCTTCTCTAGATTCAAGTCATTCCTTCTTTGTTTATAGTGCTCATTAGAGTAATGCAGTGGGCATTTTTGGTTTTGTTTTAAGCAGAGTCTCAATATATTACCTAGGCTGGACTTGAGTCTGCCTCAGCACCTTGTGTGTGGAATTACAGGCACATACCTCCTGACGTATGTGGCAGTCTTAGACAGCAGTAAGGGGGGGGTATAGATTATATTAAACATTATATATGTGGCTAGAACTTTATGTCAACCAGGCTAGCCTCGAACTCGCTGAGATCTATCTGACTCTGTCTCCCAGTTGTAAGGAGGAAGATGTGCACCCTCATGCCCAGCTAAAAATATATTTAAGTTTTTATTTGACACATAATAATTACACATATTTACAAGTTACATATTGTATATTACAAGTATATTATAAGTTAATATATAATGTATAATAATTTTAATTGGCATAGCCTTCACTTTTGTTCTAATTAGCATACATTAATTACAATAACTACAGTAATTAATGGTTCATTGTGATAGTCCCATGCATGCATACATATGTACATAATGTGCTTTGCTCCTGTCAGTCCTCCAGCCTGTCCGTCCCATGGCTGCAGCCTCCTCTTCCCAGTCAGATGCTTTTTTGTTTCATTTTTTTTAATGAAAGTGAGTTTCATCAGGTTTGTTCATAGCCATGTTGGGACCTTGCCGACAGCCACACCACTGATGATAATGTCCCTCCATCTCTCAGCAATCCGTAACTAAGTGTAGATCCTCACAAGAGGCCTGAGACCTCGGGAGCTCTCCTCACTCCAGGACAGGAAGTTGGTGAGCCCAGTCTTGTGCAGATCTTACTCAGGGAATTGTAGCGTCTGTGAACTTGAGTGCACTGGAAGCCGGTGTTGCTCTGCTCTGCTTCTTCCCGTTCACCTCACTGTTACTACTGTGAGGATCCACATACTGGTGCCTGAATTATTCTATAAAAGCAGAAGAGGATACTGTATCATAAGTGGCAAGGAAAGGAGTGAACTAGGCTAAAAGGGGCACTGAAAGGCAAGACGTTTGCTGAGGAAGAAATCCCTCAGCCTGAAGTACAGCCTCAGGGTCATACTGAACACTGCAGCAAACCAAGCCGACTGGCCCAGTAAAGAGATACAGTCCTCAGAGCACAGGCAAGTAGCCTAGTTGGTAATGTGCCTGCCTGCAATGCACAAAGCCCTGTGTCAGCCCCAGCACCAAATAAATCTCGACTGTGATGGCATACACTTGTAATCCCAGCACTTGGGACATAAAGACATAAGAATCAGGGACCAAACTCGTCCTTGGCCATATAATAAGTTTGAGGTCAGCACAGGCTACATAAGACTGTACCTCAGCAACCAGAAGAGAGGGAGGGAGGGAGGGAGGGACGGACGGACGGACAGACAGACAGACAGACAGACAGAGACAGATAGAGACAGACAGAGACAGAAGTGTACCCCATGGTATGGGCTGCTCCTCCCTTCTGGAACCCATTCAAGTTAGACCTCTGGTGTGCTCAGACTGGCTGGTACCAAAGGCCTCCCTAAAATGCCCTCCTTTGTGCTTGTTCTTGTTCAGGAGACTTCAGTGCCCTCTGCACCACCCCCCACCCCACCTCTGTTCCTACCCAGCATCACTAGCTACAGGATAATTGCAAATTCAAGACCAGCCAGGGCAACTTAGTAAGAAAGGCTATAGATGTACGTAGCCCATGCAGAGAGCTTGCCAGGCATGTGTAAGGCCCTAGTTGCTGTCTCTTAAGACTGGAGAAAGACAAAAAAGTAGAGATCTAGACCTGGGCCTCCACCCACCAGTGGTTTCTGTTTTCCCACAAGCGGCTGATTTAGGCTGGTGAGATGGCTCAGCAGGTAAATGTGCCTGCTATCAAGCTAGATGGCCTGGGTCCAGTCCCCAGCACCCACATGGGGCAGGAGAGAACCAACTCCCAGATTGTCCTCAGACCTCCTCATGCACAATGGAACATTTACCCTCCACATAGACATATTCAAACACACAAAAGAAATGCTATTTTTCTGAGCTGGCTTGGTAACTCATACCTTTAATCCTAGCACTCTGGTAGCACAGCAGGTAGATAACTGAATTTGAAAGCAGCCTGGTCTATATCGGGAGTTCTAGGCCCACCAGGACTACACAGTATGACTCAGAAACAGAGACTTATCCCTGGAAACCTATTTTACCAACCAATCTGCAACCCACATGTGACCAGAGCAATGAGTGACTCAACACAGAACCATAAAGTTGAACCACGTGATTTCTGGTGTGTGCTCTCCAGTGTGCAGGGGTGAGGGATCGGCTGTATCGCACAGTCCTTTGGCATGACCCCTGTAAAGGACAGTGTTGAGTTACAATGTCAAAAGACTGAAGAAGACTTCAGTCTAGACTCCATTCCTTTCTGAAGAAATAAGATACTGAACTTGATACCAACCTAGTTATTCCCCCTCATCCTTCTTTGTCCTTTTGTCTGACTTGAGACATAGCCCTCAAGGACAAGGCTTCACCCAAACTACTGCCTTTAACCCTAGAGGGTACCTCAGGGCTGTGTCAGCATCAGGGAAGGCTACCTTTTCCCTCTGGCTCATCTTGTATTGCTACTGCCAGCAGCTGGCCTGTGCTCTCTGTCCCTTTCTCACTGTTGATGTAAGGTCCTAGCTTGCCTTGAGAATACGATAGGTTCACCGAGACTAGACAGGTCAGACCCAGAGTGTGACTGATGTCCCCTGTACCTGCCAGGTGTTCCTGCATGAAGCCACTGTGCGCCTGATGGCAGGAGCCAGCCCCACCCGTACACACCAGCTGCTGGAGCATAGCCTACGGCGGCGCACCACTCAGAACACCAAGCACGGTAAATCCAAAGGCCCAGTGTGCCCTTACACTCGGGGAGCAGACACGGTGGAGCTCTGGCATCTGGCAGAGTGTTTCTACGCACTGCATGACTCTCTTAGCTACTTAGTGGGGTGGAGAAAAAAGAACTCAGTGGGCAGCAGGAATCTTGTTAGCTGAGTAGTCAGGATACTGCTCTAAAAACCTAGGACATCCTCCCAGTGCAGGAGCAGGTAGAAGCTGCATGGGTTTGAATATCTCAGCCCACTTAGTTGCCAAGTTTAACTTCTGCCCTTTGAGAGGACAGGGAAGAGTGCAGAACACACCTCCACACAGATGAGGTGAGTTCAACAAATGAGGCCGCATCAACTCCTTGGGACAGTGCTTATGTAAATCTCATTCCCACAGGAGAGGTAGACACCTGGCCTGGCCAACGAGAGAGAGCTACCGCCATCCTGCTGGCCTGCCGCCATCTTCCCCTCTCTTTCCTGTCTTCCCCGGGGCAGCGGGCAGTACTACTGGCTGAAGCTGCCCGCACCCTGGAGAAGGTGGGTGACCGCCGTTCCTGCAGTGACTGCCAGCAGATGATTGTCAAGCTGAGCGGTGGCACTGCCATCGCTGCCTCCTGACCACCGCCTGGGGCCTGGTCCACTTCTTCCCACCTTTGTCTCTTTGTCCCGGGATCTTCCCTCTGTCTCCCAGACTGTCTCCCCATCTGTTTTTCTCCCTCCTCCAAGAGCTGTGAGGATGAAGGCAAGACTGATTTTCTGAGCTGTTACCTGCCAAGGCTTTTGGATCATCGGGCCAGTAGGAGCCGTGGGCAAAGCTCCTTAAAACTGCTGTGGGAAATCCATGGTCTAGGCTCGAGTGGACCCAGGCGATAGATGGGCCGAGCAGGAATGAGGTCGCCTCACTTGAAAGCCAAGCCCCTCCCAGCCCTCTAGAGACCCTCCTTTCTGCCTCTGTGTTTTTGTTATGTTTTGTTTCTGTTTGGTTTTGTTTTGTTTTGTTTTTTTAAATCAGGCTTTCTCTGGGAACTAGGTCTCTGCACCAGAGAGCATTTTGCATTCTGGACTTGTCTGATGTGCCCCTTTTTATACAGATGTTTTTATATGTGTGTGCTTGGCCTGCCATGGAGTGCTGTGGCATCTCTGTTCCTCTCCCTGGGTCTGCACTCCCTCCCCTGTGCCTGACTAAGCCTGTTCATTGTTTTTTCATCATTACAAGGAACAGCCAGGGAGGGAAGGAGCCCAGCCCTGGGGAGGTGGGTGGGAGGCAGGGGCAGGTCTAAGGATGGGTGAAAAATAATGTTGGCATTGTTTTTTAATTTTTTAAAAAATAAATGGTATCTTATTTAATTGTCCTGTTCCTTCCCACTCCTCCACCCCCTGAGATGGCCGCCTGAGCTCAGGGTAGGCCCACGGGGCTCAAAAGGATGAGGCCACCATTTGGCCTGAGGTCCAGGGGTCTTCAGCATGATTTATTTGTTCCTCCTCCCCTGCCTTAATTCCTACCTCCCATAGAGTGTATTTTTATCCCTAATTCCTGTCTGAACAAGCCAGGGTGGCAGACACTGGTCCCAAACCTTCCCCAGCAACAAGCCTCTCATTTGCAGGGTAGGCAGCAGGAATCAGGTCTCTTGCCTTGAGATGGGGGAGTCCTAGGAAGAAGAGTGGTCCTGCTTTTGTGGACTACTTGGCTCAGGGCTTCCTGAGAGACTTGAGAGGAATTGTCCCTCCTCCTGCTTCTCATCCCTTCACGCTGGTTGGAGCAGAGAGTGGGGGGGGTGCGCTTTCCGGTGCTTGGACCCCACCTACTCTACCTTCCGCCCCTCCCCAACCATCACTGTAATTTATGGCCCCTGCCGTGGGGCAGCCTAGCCCTTGTGTCTTGTGTATATACTGTGCCTTTTCTCCTTGTTGAGGGGTGGGGGGATTGGTTTTTCACTGAACAGGGGATACACCTATGTCTTCATCAGTGTTGAAACATTCACCATGTGCTGGACATAGGTTTTCAATAAACACAGATTGGTACCACCTAACACAAGTTGTGTGAGTCTGTATTGTCATCATTACGTTGATTTAACCAAGTGACTGCAGTTTTGGCTCGGGACCGGGCTCAGCCAGTAGCTGCAATCTGGTGGCCCTTATCTTGCCCACAGGTTTACCTGACACACTCTAGGGATGGATGGGATCCATGGATAAAAAGGCTATTATCCAGATACCAGCTCCTTGCCTGGCCATTCTCTGGTGGCTGACTAGTTGGTGGTAGCAGTTCTTGGGAACATGAGGTGTGAGGTCACTCCTCCATCAGTGGGTCCTTGCTTCATTTCTACTTCCTGTAGGTGGGACCCTCAGCTCAGCATTGCGCCATCTGCTGGTCACACAAGTACATTCCTGTATTTCCCAGCCGAGTCACCTTGGTGAACTGGCCCCTTGCCTCCACCTGCACATACAGAACAAGCCTTTGACCTCAGCGTCAGTCATTGCTCAGGTGATAGCGATGTGACATACAAGTGCCAGGGTGCGGGAAGTGCTTTGTGGCCAGCGGCTCAGCCACACAGGGTTATTTGGGCCTTAGAAGTAAAATGGAAGGCTCCATCTGAGATGAGCCTGGGGCTGAATCCCGTTCATCTGGCCAACAAACAACTCTGAACCACACCCATTCCTAAAAGGCCTTAGCAGCAGACTGCCCAGAGGTTAGTGCAGCCAGGAGGTTCCCCTGCACCATGCTCACTAGAGTCTTGCTGAGGTGGCCACTGCCCTCTCCTCAGCCTAGCCCCAGTGCAGATCTAAGGCAAGGTACTTAGGTCCCAAAACCTTAATTTCTTTATCTGCAGACCATGCTGTAGATCTCTTCAGGTTAAATAAGAAACCATAACATATGGTGGCTGTTGTTCAGACAGTGTGCCACCCCCTGGGGACGGTGGGGGGGGGGGGGTGGCACAAAGAGTGGTTTCGTTGAGGTCTTATACCTCACCTGGCTGTAGCCAGGGTGTCCCCACACACACCAGAACATGGAACTGAGGGACTTGCAGCAATGCAAACGGGTGCTGACAGTACCCTGGGCCTCATCCAGGTACTGGGAGCCCTGGCTAGAAGAGGGAGAGAACTGGTGGGGCCAGCCCCAGCAGTGGGAACATCCCGAGGGAGGGACATTGCTAGGCTCCCATTCCAACATCTCCATCCCCCTAACCCCAGAGCAGCTCCTAGGAGGAGGCTCCTCTATCCTGAGCACCAGATGTCCATGTGGCCCAAACCCACTAGGGGGGTGGCCCTGGGCCAATCTGGCCAAGCAACCTGCAAGCCAGGAGCAGGCCCAGGGCCAGACTATGTCAATGAGGATCAGCCAGGCTGAGCTAACTCAAACTGTTGAGTGAGAGATCAGCTGCGGGGTGGGGAGGGGCTAGCCTGTGGTAGAGCACATGAACCCCCACAGGGGTAACAAGCCCTCCCCTGAATCCAGACCTTAGGATGACTATGGCTCCATCTGCTCTGAGCATTGTTCCGTATTCAACCCAGCCACCCTCTCTGGCCACTTCTTTCTGGTTTGCACTGCTGTCCGTCCAGTCAATGACTGATGATCCCCTTGGGACAGGAACCACATTAGAGGGTTTATTTACATAGGTAAGGATAGCCCTACATTCCCAAGGAGAGAAACCTGGCCCTACCCTTTTGGCCCTTTAGCCACAGGCTCCGAATGTCCTCATTCCTGTTTGGATTGAAGCCCGTACTGCAACTCCACGATTTGGGGCCCAGGACCCTGCAGAAGGCTCCAATGGTTCCGCTTTAGACAGTGACCTCAGCTTTGCTGTTGGTGCTCAGGTGCCGGGGTCCTCTGCCCGCGCTGCTGTAAAAGCTCGCGGGCTGCGCGCTGAAGGCCTCGGGCAGCTTCTCCACGCTGAACTGACGCCGCGGCGCGTGGCTGGGCCGCCGGGGCGCCGGGGAGACCTGAGCCACCAAGTGGCTACGGGGGAGCGGCCTCGCGGGGCGGCCGGCGGTCCAGGCGGCATAGGGGACCGATGAGACAGGGCCGGTGGGAGGTACGTAACCCGGAGGGGCCCAGGGACAGGCGTCGAGCAGCGCAGGCAAGTCCTCCGGAGGCCGTGGGGCCCGTGCAGGGAGGGTCCGCGGGCCCGTCTCCGTAGAGGGAAAACGTTGATAGAAGTCCTGGGGTGCAGCCTCTGCGTGGGGTGGGAGTAGGGGGAACGAGTCAGGCTGCTCAGCGCCTGCTTTAGGTGATGAGGGGGCGGGTCATCGGTCTGGGAAGGGAGCCGATTGGCTGCTAGGGACGTCCTGACCCCGGATTGGTCAAGCGGGCTCCCTTTTGAGGTGGACAAGGTAGCATTATCCCTGGGGAACTGGAGCCAGCAACATGCACCTCACCTGTGGCCTTGAGCGCAGCTGCTTTGAGAGTAGCAAACTTGGAGTAGTCAGGCTGCAAGGTCAGACTGCCACCACCCTGCAGCCTCGGGCCGCGCGGGGGTCCTGGGGTGACGGATCCCAGAGGCGCATTATTGAGGCGTTTCTTGTCTGGAGGGGAGAGTGGAGCATAAAGGGAAAAAAAGCTGAGCTTGACTGCACCACCACTTCTCAACGCCCTGCCCTTCCCCACTGTAGCTCCGGGCAACTTAGGGGATGGAAAGCACTCCAGAACGTCCTGGCTTGGCTCAGAAAAACAAATAATGGCAGCAAGTCCTGAGGGGTGCTACCCTAATGGATGGCTCCCTAGCTAGCAAGACGCTAAATCCCGCGCCACGGTGATGCAGGGGCACTGAACCCCAGAACCCCACATGTAGAAGTTGGGGGATCCACAATGCAAGACCCAGAGGTGGGTTCCAGATCCACAAGCCAGAGCGTCAACCTAACGTCGCTAACAGCATCGTTGCCCAGGAGACAGGAGATTACAGGATGGTTCCTCTCCACCGAGGGCTTGTCCAGACCCTCATCACACTCCTGCACAGACAGCCACTCGTTTATATATGACAGGTTCCACCAGAACTCCCCAGCTAACCAACCAACTCTCCCACCTCCTCCCCTGCCTTGCTATAGGTGAGCCAATGCCCATCTAACACCTACTCACCTGTGCTGTTGTGGGGGGAACCCCGGAGAACACCGTCACCCATTTGTACCTGGACACAGTTACCCAGGGGTGGACCCAGAGGTGGAGGCAATGGTTCTTGGGGGCTTGGCTGCTTGAGAAGTTCTGTCAGTGTCCTGTGGAGACAGAAAGATGTTAAGGGGACTTGTAGCTCCTGCCTGTCCCTCAGCCAGGTTCTAAACTTATCAAAGGTTGGCCATAGCCACCATGGTCTCACCTTGTTTTGTTTTTTATTTTATTATTTTATGTATATGGGTGTTCTGCTTGCGTGAATGTCTTTATACCGCATGCGTACCTGGTGCCCTCGGCAGCCAGATGGGGAGGACATAAGATTCTTAGCTGGCGTTACTGACGCTAATAAGTCAGGGCTTCTCAACCTTCCTACCGCTGCAACGCTGCAACGTTTATTACAGTTCCTCATGTCATGGTGACCCCGGATTATAAAGTTGCCTTCATGGCTACTTCATAACTGTAATTTTGTTACTGTTATGAAGTGTAATGTAAATATCTGCGCTTTCCAATAGTCTGTGAAGGGGTTGCTTGACTCCCATCTCGCCAGGAGTCCTGACCCACAGGTCGAGAACCACAGTCATAAGCCAACATGTGGTTGTTGGGAATTGAACTTGGGTCCTCTGGAAGAGCAGCTAGTACTCTTCACCACTAAGTCCTCTCCCCAGGCCCCAGTGGTCTCGCTTTGTAGCTCTGGGTAGTTCTTTCAACCTCTCTGGCCTCCCTTCTGTTCTCACTAGTGACTTCAGATAGCTCGGTCCTCCTACCAGGCATGACCTGCCTCACTCACGGTCCCAAGATGGCCATCTCCCAAAGCAGGTCAGGGAACTAATGAGGTCATATATAACTAGGGCCACCTCCTCCTGTTCCTGAGGCTCCTTCCTGGAGTTCACTCTCCAAGACCCTCCCCATTGAGCCTCCTATCCCAGCTCTCCGAATCCAGAATCCTCTTCCTCCTTCTATCTGCCTTACTCATTCAAATGCTACCAGAGTCCCTCCTCCAAGATCTCCCTTACCTGTACTCCTGCAGTGTGGGCTTCTGCCAGGCCTGGGGCCTAGCTGGCATACTACTGACAAGGAAGGTGGACAACAAGACAAAGAGGGGAGCCATGGAAATCCCTCTGTGGCAGCCCAACACCCAAAGGCTGTATGACCTTGGGCAGCTGCCTCCCTGGGTACCCAGAACACCCAGCCCCCACCAGCTGTGACAGTGTCTGACTGAGCCTTCCCTATAGGCAGCCCAGCCTTCAGCCCAGCTGCCTGCAGTACCAGAACCCATGATTTTCTCCCACTCGGCCTGACCCTCCTTCTGGGGCTGAGTTAGGGCTGATTAATGAAGAAGAACACTGGGAGACACCTGAGATGGCCAAGGATCAGCAGCTAGGTGGCAGGCTCTAAAAGGGTCTGCAGGCTGCCTAAGATGACCTGCCTTTTCCCACTCCTCAGTGACTCTTGCCAGTTATCCCACCACAGGGCAAGTACTGATAACAGTTCTGTGGAGGAAAGGAGGGAGCCTCATGCCTCTGGGCCTTTGCACTGATTCTCCAAGGCCAGACTCAGTCCCCTCCAACCCCTCTTGCCATCCTTCTCTAGCCATCAGCATCAGCATGGCAGAATTAAGGAGAAACTTGAGCAGGCGGTTCAGAACACAACTACCTAGGAGCCCAAAGAAGAGACTCAAGGCACATGATGGTGGACACACAGCCAAATCCGGGCTTGAGGTGGAGCTTTGCAAATAAACAAGCCAGCTACAGACTAGCCCAGTCACCCCTCTACTACAATGAGTCTCTGGCTCCCACTGCTACCTTTGTCTTGTATGAGAGATTCCACATTCCGAGGCTGAGCTTCTGCCCCTGCACCATTCTGCCCCTGCTAACTCACTGCCATTCAGTTGGCTTCAAAGAAATGCAAGGTCCCAGCTCCATGTCTGCCCTCCGGGTGTCTGGAACGGATGGGCTAAGTGGTCTAGTGGCAACTGCTTTCATGCTCTGCCCCTGAAACGTGCACATCTGGTCCACCAGGTGTGTGTGTTGCAGGGGTTGGGGGAGTTCTCTTTATTGTCATTCCCACTTGCAGCCTGTTGCATGTGGTGCCAATGGGGCTGGGACCTGGGTGGAAAGGAAGGGAGAGCAGAAGCAGGACAGGGGATTTGCTCGTGGCCTAGGTGGAGGAGGTCCAGCCAGGGTCAAGACAGAATTTTAGCTGCCAGCATTCCCATTCGACTGACAACTCAAAAATAAGCTCAAAACTTCTCCAGCACCTGGCGGGTCTCTAAAACACAGTCTACATTCCCTCCACACCCCCCATTCTGAGCAGCTGGAAAGCCAGACCTTTGCCTGGGGGGCTACTGAGAAGGGGATGCTTCTGAAATTCCAAGGAATGAAGGTCAGATTTGAGTCACACTGGGTTGAGGAAATGGATGGAGGTGGGAGGAGGGCGGGAGAGGAAGACGCAGCAGGGGAGTCAGCCAAGCACCCTCTCCCTTCTCTAAGGCCTCGACCACCCTTAAAACTGCTCAAGTCCAGTGTCCTTCCTGACCATCGTCCGTGCCCCCTCCTGTGGACACCGACTTTTGTCTTCCGCAGAGGAAGTTAGAGCCACAAGGAGGATCCCGAGCCCAGTATTGGCAGGGAAGGTCAAGGGGAGAGAGGGCTATCAGGTATCTCCCTCTATGAAGCGAGAACGAGGAAGACAGAGATCCAGAAGAACAAAACAAAACAAAAAGAGAAAGGAGCTGCGGAGAGGCTGAGGATTTAGAGGGTCCAGAAGGATGCGGTTGCAGTGAAATTTGGACCCAGCTGGGGACAGTGAAGAAGAGATGGGCGGGCAGGCAAGCGGGCGCACTCACCTGGTCACCGTGCGCCGAGCGCGGGGGCTGTGCGCTCGCTCCAGGCCCAGACGTGCCCCGATGCCGACCAACACAAGTAGCGCGGCGACACCGCACACCGCGTAGACCGCAGTGTGGCTGCGCTCGCGGGCAGGGTCGCGCGGGGCGGCGGTGTCACGGGCGCGGGCAGGCGGCCGGCCAGTCTGCACCCAGGCCGGTGTGTCGTAGTTGGAGCAGCGGCTTTGGTCCAGGCGGCGCGGGCCGTCGTGGCAACAGAAGCGGTAGCCGCACGTGCCGCAGCAGAAGCTGTAGACGCCCGAGCTGCAGTTGAAGGGCGGGTCCCACTGGCCCATCACGTCGTAATAGCCGCGGCAGCGGTCCCCTCCCGCCGGTGCCACGGTGCCGGACGCTGCGGTATCCTGCTCCTCCGGAGCCCCCGCGCGGCCCGACGGCGACCCGGCCAGCAGCAGCGCCAGCCGGAGCGCGAGCGGGAGCCCATGGGGGCGCCGACCACAGCGCTGTCCCCGCGCCCCAGCGCGCTCCATGCGGCCCGCTCCTCCTGCTATTGCTCCGGGTGCATGGCTCGGCGCGTGGCCTCTCTGCCGGGCTCCCCCAGCCCTCCGGGACCGGTCGCCCAGCTGCCCGCGGCTCCGGTCCGACGCCTCCTGGTGCGTCCGAGATTCCAGACACAAGTGTGCGCGGAGCTGGGTCTCCGGTGGGCGCGTTCTCCTCCGGGGTTCACCTCGGACTGCGCACGGTGGAAGCGGGCGGCGGGTGCTCGCCTGCACAGTCCCCGGCTCCCTCTGGCCCCCGGCAGGCGTGCGGGGCCTGGGTCTTTCGGGGACTGCGCCGGGCGGCGGGTCGCCGGACACCTCTTGCCTTCCCGCCGCCCGCTCCGCGGTGCCCGCGCTCTGGCTCGGGCTCCGGCTCCGGCTCCGGCGCGGGCTCGGCGCGGGCTCGGGCGGGCGGGAGAGGGAGCGAGGGGAGGAGGGCGGGAGGGAGGCAGAACCGGGGGAGGAGCGCGGCCGCTGCGCCGGGAGGGAGGGGCTCTGTATGGCCAGTGCAGCGAGCGCGCCCCACCAGGGACCCTCTCCAAGACCTCCCTCAAATTGTTGTCGGAATTGGACCCTCGAGGGGGCTCAGCTCAAAGCTCTGGGGACTTGGATCTTGGCAGCCTTGGATGGGCGATTCCCTGCTTTTTAAGTAAGGGGACAGAGGCATTGAGATCAAAGCAGCCTGGAATTTACTGGGAAGGGACACACACACACACACACACACACACACACACACACACACACACACACTCGCCCCAATGTTCCATCCCTGTGTTCTGGTCGTGACATGAATGAAGAAAGCATTTTCCCTACCACGATAAGAACCCCCAACACAAAAATGGCAGAGACAAGTCTTGATCCACCACTCTCTGGTCTGCCCAGAGCCTGTGCCCTGATTCTAAAACCTGGATACTTGCTCCCAGTTCTGGGAACATTCTGGCCAGACCCCTCAAGTGGTCTGCTCCCCTCCCCAGCCTCAGACTTAGAAGACTGAGCAGGTCCTGGGGACCAGACCGGTTGTACTCGTCTGTCTGTCCTGGGTCTCTCACTCCCTGAGACTCCCAGGTCCTTTCACAAGCTTAGGGAAAGAATGGCAAGGCATGGCTCAGTGTCCCCCTTCCACCACTCCCCCTGCTGAGCTGGTAAGGAGAATATGACCCTGCTGGCGGTCATTGCTTCTCCCTGCCACGGTTGCCACTGTTAAGGTAAAAAGGTCTTCTTGGGCCGGGCAGTGGTGGCACACGTCTTTAATCCCAGCACTTGGGAGAGAGAGATAGGCGGATTTCTCACTTCCAGGCCAGCCTGGTCTACAGAGTGAGTTCCAGGACAGCCAGGGCCACACAGAGAAACTCTGTCTCGGGGTGGGGGGGGGGGGAAGAAAAAAGAAGAAGAAGAAGAAAAAAAAAAAAGGTCTTGGTGCCTTGTGGTGACATAGGTGCACTGAAGACTTTCGGAGAGGTTGAAGAAGGCAGGCCACTTGGACTCACAGCTTTGACCAGCCAGGCAAATGGTGAAACCCAGTCTCAAAAAGCAAACAGAACAAAATAGTGTTCTTTCACACCCTAAGGATGAAGCAGGAGGTTCCTTGAGGATAAATTATCTAAATCAGGGGTTCTCAACTTTGCTAATGCTGCAACCCTGTAACACAGTTCCTCATGTCACGCTGACCCCAGCCATAAGATTGTTTAATTGTCCCTCTAGAACTGTAGATTTGCTACCGCTATGAATTGTAACGTAAGCACATGATATGTAGGAAATCCAGCCCCTAGGTTGAAAACCACCCGTCTACATGGTGAGTTCCGGCCCAGCCGAGAGTCTTTATTGGAAAATTCTGTTTCAAGGAAGGAAAGCTAGCAATTTGGTTTTGGTAGTGCATATCTGTAGACTTGAGGATTAGGAGTTCAAGACCAGCTGGAGCCACACGAGACCCTATCTTAAAAAAACAAAAACAGCCCCTTCCCAAAAACCAGTGAACTAAATCAAGACCTTCCTCTGAAGGGCAGATTCATAGTCTGCTCCTTCCAGGAGGCAGAGGTCACCTCTCACTGTCCAGATGGGGACACCAGGAGGGCAAGGGCTAGGTTTCCAACTCAGCCCTCTGTCCCCAGCACAGCTCAGGTGCCCGTCAATATCTCCTGGATGAAACAGTGAAATGATACTCGATTCTAACTCCTGTTTGATGGAGAATTTAGCGTCTCTCGGGCCCTTTCTTCTCCCTTCCACCTCTCCTCCTTAGGCGCCTGGAATCAGCTTATGAGAGTGGCGGGCATGAGAGAGGAAGAGGAAGGATTTACATTCTAAGGAGGATCAAGTCCTGTTGTGTGAGATGAGAGGCTGACAGGGAATGTCAGGTATTAGTGGGTTAAGGCTGGAAGGAGACCAACTACCTCCCACCCTGGGGCTGTCTCCCTCCCCCTGACCCCGGCTAAAAATGACCTCTTCCCCTTCCCATACACATGCACAACTACCTATGTAATTCCTGATCCAGTCCTGAAGTTTCCATGCCCATAAAAGGACTTTCTACATTGTCATTTAGAAAGGGGGGTGGGGAACAAGATGGACAGACACATGAAGTGCTTTAATCCCATCCCTGGGACAATACATTACACTTCACAGCGTATGTCCTGACTGGTTTCTAGTTGGGGTTCTGTTGCTCTGATCAGAACTTCAGAGCTGGGCTTTCTGACGCATCCTTCTCTGCTTCCTTCCATGGCTTTCCTAAGGATGGAATAATCGCCACCAACTGTGCTGTGTACAGTAGGCTCCTGTCACTCTGCCAAGCTACCTTGTGGTTTGGGGGGATTCTGAGGGTGCCTGGTCTCCACCCACATCTCTGAGCAGTGCTTTGGAACTGTGTCATCTCCCAATGTCCAGAGAGTCTCCCGTGGCTGCATCTCTTCTGGGGTCTCCTCTTCCCCCTTGTGTCTTGGCATTTGCTCCACAGTGACCTCTTGTTGACCTGCAAGTATATGTGGTGTTTCCACTGGGCCAGTGAAGGAACTGACTCCAGCTCTCCATCCTGTGCAGGGACTGATTCCAAACCTCACCCCATCCCCAGGTCTCTCCTCATCTTAGCCTGATTCTGTGGGTGAGCCAACAACCACAGGTGCCAACAACTCCAGGGTCTGTGCCAAACCCTAGATGCCTGTCTGTGTGGACACATGGTCTTGGGGTGATGGGCAGGAGAGGAGTAGCTAGAAGACAAAGCTTGTCTTTGTTCTGGGATCTGACCCTCCATGCAGCTGATACTCCCACTTCAGGTACATGGCTGTGAGCTGGCCTAGATGGTCTACAGATAATGCAGCCCAGTGAAGGTGAGACCCCTTTATCCTGGACCCCGGGGCCTCTGTGCACAGCAAAGCCCTAGGGCACCCGCCCCCTGTCTCTTCCCCTCCCAAGCCTGTGTCACCAAAAAATCGTCCATTGATCCAGGCTTAAAATAACCCCTGGCATCTGCAATGAGCCCCATGGGGCGGGCAAGAGGAGCCGAGTGTCTGCCTGAAGGGCACCCGCCCCGCCCCCAGCTCCCAGTGCTGGCAGCTGAGTGTGTGAGTGTGCAAGTGTGCAGGCGGTGTCAGAGTGTGCTCCTGGATGTGAGTGAGAGATTGCATGTCGGGGGCAAGGGTGACTCGGGGCTATCACTGCCCTATGGGTTTGCATGGGTATTTCCCTGCCTAACTCTGACTGCAGGAGCCTTGGGGCTCCTGAAACTCTATAGACATTAGCAAAAGCAGGTGCTGGGCCTCCTTAGATGTGAGGTGATCAGTCTGTCGCTCTGTACACTTGTGGACAGGAAGGTTTAGAATTTACTAGATAGAAACCTAAGAGCGGGAGGGAAGAAGCAGCTTGTTATGGATGGCACACAGCCAAGAAGGACCAGAGTCTGGCCTAGAGCCATGCTGTGAGCCCCAAGACTGCCTTTGCAACGCTACAGGACCCCACTACCCCAGGGAAGTGTTTCTTCCCCATGACCTGCTCTTGGGCAGCCAGTGCAGAAGGCCTCCCTTCAGCGGCTGTTGCTTCTCCCCTTCTCCTGCCTTCGTGATGACGTCCTTGTGTCACTATGGACCTGTTTACAATCCCTACTCTGTGAGGATTCTTCCACCTTTCTAGACCTTAGTTTTCTCATCAGCAAGATGGGCAACTAACAGTTCTTTCACAGAGCTACAAAGAGAAGCCAAAAGGCTCCACTGGAAACATCCGGTATAGGCAACCACCTGGGAGCAGCCCTGCAGAAGATAGTGACATCAGGTGCCACTCAAGTCAGGCGACTCCTAAGCTCTGTGTCTTCCATTTCTTCCAGAGATTCTGGGGATGTCAGACTCCCTGCTAGTGCAGATGCTGGTACCAGGAGGGGGTCTGGAGGGAGGGCCCTGGGCTGCCTTTGTCTCCTGAGAGGCAGCTCGTGACTCAGGCTCCAGCTGCCTGTGGGAGGGAGGGGGCGACCAGGCTCCTGAGGTCTCAAGGGAGCAGCAGGATTGGGGGGCTGGGTGCTGAGACTCAGCCTGCTAGCCCCAGTCGTCATACTGTATCCTGGCCTTTGCCATCCCTGTTCAGGTAACACCCCCCCCCTTCCTGTTTGCATCCCTCAGAGGCCAGAGCTAGTGAGAGTAAGGCAGGTGGAGGTTAGACAGGGCAGCCATGAGATCAGGGAAGTCCTACCGGCTCATGTTGCCCATGTCTGGAGGTAAGTCTCAATCAGCTCAGAACGTGGGTTGTAGCGGTGGCCCGATCCCCCTCATTTGTACAACATGCTAAAGTGTGTGATTCCACACATCCAGGACCCTTTTGCTCCAGCCACAGTTACCTGAAGGCACCTAAAGATTCCTCGTGAAGAGAGCTGAACGAGGAGCTGGTGTTTGTAGCTTCAACAGTAGAGAGCTTGCCTAGTGTACACAAGGGATTCTATCCTCAACACCATGAAAAGAAAAAGCCTGGCGTGGCAGGGAACATCATTATTTGTAAGGAGAAGACCAGATCAGAAGTTCAGGGTCATTCTCGGCTGCACAGAGTGTTCGAGCCCAGCCTGGACTACATGAGATCGCGTCTCAAAAAAAGGAACGAAAAGAAGAGAAGAGAAGAGGAGGGGAGGGGAGGGGAGGGGAGGGGAGGGGAGGGGAGGAGAGGAGAGGAGAGGGGGGGAGCGGCGGGGAGGGGAGCGGAGGGGAGCGGGGGGCCGAGGGGAGGCTGGGGGCGGAGCGGAGGGGGCGGCCTGGGGGGGCGGCGACGC
>JANHMN010000012.1:20389743-20417886 GCA_030674055.1 Rhabdomys pumilio | reverse complement strand
AGGAGATAGGAAGAAAAAGGAGAGAAGGAAAAGTAAAAAAGGAAAGGAAAAAATAAAAAGAGAAAAAAGAGAGAGGTGAGAGAGAAGAAAGGAGAGAGGAGGGGAGGGGAAGGGAGGAGAGGAGAGGAGAGGAGAGGAGAGGAGAGGAGAGGAGAGGAGAGGAGAGGAGAGGAGAGAAGAGAAGAGAAGAAACCCAAACCAAAACACTACCCTTAGACTTGCCTCTGGCCACTCCCCTTTCTGCAACCTGGCCAGCCCCTCGGCCCCGCCTCTCCTTGGTCCGCCCAGGCCCGTCCCGCCCCATCTTTCCGACAAAACAGCTTGTAGTGGGGCTCTGACCTCCTGACCTGCAGATAGACTTTCTCCCACCGCGGAGAAGCTGCGCAGACCTGAATCTAGAGCTTTTCCCACATTCTCTAAAGCTTAGGAATCTGTCCCGTCTCGGCCCTCCCCCTAGCTGCATCACTCTGCAGAGTCTAGGTAGGGAGGATGGTGACATCTGGGTAGTCTTTGGGAGCTGTTTTGTGTTTTGTTTTGTTTTGTTTTGTAGACAAGGTCTCTGAACTGGATATGAGGCTGAGTATGGTCTGGAACTCCTGGTCTTCCTACATCCACCTCCCAAATGCTGGGATTACAGGTGTGAGCCACTGTGCTGCGTTTTATAATGTGCTGAAGGTGGAACTAAGGGCTTCAAGCATCTAGGCAAGCACTCCACCAGCTGAGCCACATTCCCCAGCCAGGAGCCCCAGTTGGAAGATATACAGGCAAGCCTTAAGAACAGTGCTGTCCCAATCCATCCTTGCTGACAAAGAAGAGGTGTGTGTGTGTGTGTGTGTGTGTGTGTGTGTATGCATGTGTATGTGTGGTGGTCATCAGGGCTTCCTCTCTAGCTTCTCTAGTCGGCCCCCACCTCCAGGTTGAGCCCCCCAGCCCTGGAACTGCCAGGCAGGAAGTGAAAACGCCTGCAGGAAGCACCAAAAGGAACTGAGACTTCAGCCCTCTGCCCCCACCTGTTAGTCCCTGGGGACCTTGGGGAAACCAGACCATCCAAAGGAAAGGACTTAGCTTGGGTAGGTGACCACCCTCCCCTCTGGGTAGGCATACCAGGTAGGGGCAGGAACCCCAGTTAAGCTCCGCCCATCACTCATTGTAATTGTGTCTCGGAACCACTCTTTTTTTTTTTTTTTTTTTTTTTTTTTTGGTTTTTCGAGACAGGGTTTCTCTGTGTAGCCCTGGCTGTCCTGGAACTCACTTTGTAGACCAGGCTGGCCTCAAACTCAGAAGTCTGCCTGCCTCTACCTCCCAAGTGCTGGGATTAAAGGCGTGCGCCACCACCGCCCGGCTTGGAACCACTCTTATTGATGTAAGATCGTCCCAACTCTCAGAGGTCATTAGAAAGGCCATTGTCACTTTGGTCCTTCTGGAAAGAGAGATCACACAGGTTTTTGCAGAAAGGAGGCGCTTGTTCTGTGCCTGTGACACCAGCAGAGCCTGCAGGGACCAGATGCTCAGATGGAAAACTTGACAAGCATCGAAAAGCCCAACTGGGAGCGTTTGGAGACAGAAACTTACTGTATGTGATGTTCAAGATGGGACTTAATGGAAAGATTGGGGGAGGGCAGGGTACACTAGTGAAAGTCAAGGGGCAGCTTGTGGGAGTCAGTCCTCTCCTCCCACCACGTGCAGGCTACGATCACATTTGGGTTTCCAGGCTCAGCAGCAAGCACCTTCACTCTGTCTGTGATCCGATGGGACTTTCAAGTATGTGATGATTGTAGCTGACTTTATAGATGACAACACACACTGCATACGCAGAGGCTGGTCCTCTGGGCCACCCTCCGCTCTCCTCAGCCTCCACTGAGGACCAGCTGTCACAACTGCACCTTCCAGCTCATATGCAAAATGACTATCTTGATTTAGGTTTAATAATTGCTTTAACCAAACGTGAGTCCCTCCCCCTTCCAGCCATTGTCATGGAGACGAAGTGCAGAGTGGACAAAGACCCCTCAGAAAGTAACACCTATGACAAACGGGGAGGGGGTGCTGACTTCACTGCCTGGTGGTGCAGTCCTTGTGTGTGTGTGTGTGTGGGGGGAGTGTACCTGCTCCTTGTGCCCCTACACTTGCTTTTTCTGCCTTTCCCAAAGAGCTCCCTTCTTATTTATGACAATGATGCCAGGTTCTCTTGATGCCTAGGCTTTGGTCTCCTCGCTGTGAAATGGGGACACATGTGAGACTTTTCCCAGGTTCCTTCCAGCTCTTCTCCTTTATGGGCTGGAGACCAGAAAGAGAACTTTGTACCCATCCCCCATTTCTCAAAAGAAATTGAGATTGAGGAAAACTGTGTACCAGCCAGAGGCTTAGCTGAGATGGAGAGGTGTCAAAGGTTCCTATGCCATGGCCCCACGGGGGTTTCACTAGCTTTTTTCACCATCAGAGCCTAGATCCTGGCTATAGCTAATACAGGTGGCCAGAGACAGTTCAGATTCCTCCAGCCCCAGGCTAGCACTAGTGGACAGCAATGGCCTGACTGACACCTGTCACCTACCAGTGTCATCTGATCTCACCCTATTCGCCCAACCCTAGGTGAAAGGGACATCTTGGATTGAATGTCCAGGCCCTGGAGGCTCTAACTGCTACTGGGTACTGTTTTCTAAACTAAAAAGGGACTGTACCAGAGAGCCAAGTGCTGCCAGGCAGCTGTGTGGGTTCAGAGAGAACTCAGACAAGAGCCTGCAGAAGGATTTCACTTCTGACTCCCAGGTCAGTGTGCCTTCCTATACAAACAAGAGTTCAGCTTAGCCGTCAAGAGTTCAGCTTCGCCGTGAGGAGGAGGGCAGGCGGGAGACATGATGGCTCCCTCTGAGTGTGCAAGGTACCCCAGGAACTGGATAGAGAGGATTAATGGCTTCAGAGCAAAGAGTCCCACTGTCAGGGGATAGCTTCCACAGGGGTGGCGTTGGGTCTGGGGCCAGCACAAGCTTGGCCGAGAAAGCCCAGCTCAAGGGGAGAACAGTCCACAGAGGGAACACAAAGGATCTCAGCTCGGCCTGCTGCAGAGCCACAGGCCTGCCTTGGCCTCTCTGTGAAGGAGTGCTGTATAGGTCACTGCCCAGCACACCGCTGAATGTGGCCTCCAGCTGCTCTCTGAGGGAGATCACCACCAGAATGTTCCATCTCCATCAGTTTAAATTTAGACTCCGACCTGAGACTACAGACCTGCTTATGAATCACAGGTCTCTAGAAACACCCATTATGGTGAAGATGGCATCTTACGTCCTAGCCAACTGGGTCAAAGAAATCTATGGTTATTCCTGAGCTACAGACACCGAGACTCAGCACTCCCCTGCCCAGGCCTTTCCCCTACTCCCTACTTATTCTAGAAACTGATCTTACAATAGGGTGTAGCTCACTGTAGAGTGCTGTTTAGCCTGGGTCTGATCCCCAACACAGTGAAAAATAAAGTTACAGAGAACCTTGTACTAGATACCACAGCCAGCCAGCCAGACCAGCAGCTGTTGCAGTCACTTGAGTCAGCTTCAAAGCAGAACAGCGCCCCCAGCAGGAATTTAAGAAACACAGCACCCAGGTACAGATTAAGAGTCTTCCCCTGCAGCCTTTCTTTATTCAGATTAATTTTGGTTTAATGGTACCTTTCCCTGCTAAAAGAAAAACTTCATACTCATAGTCCCTGTGTTAGTCCGTTTTATATTACTGTAACAAAACACCTAAGGCTAAATAACTTTACAAAGAAATGAGACTGATTTAGCTTACAGCTCTGAAGGTTCGAGGGCCAGCATCTGATGATCGCCCTTGGGCTGGTGAAATCCAGAGCTGACACAGTACATCACACGGCAGGAGAGTGACCTGTTCAGTGTCTCTCGTCTCTCGTATTTTAGGGGCTTCGTCCTGATGGTGTTACCTTATCTTAGTCACCATCTAAGTATACCACTTCTAAACACCATGAGATTTATATTTAAAAAAAAAAGAAAAGAAAAAAATTAAAATTTAAAAAGATTTTTTTCTTTTTTCTTTTCTTTCTTTCTTTCTTTTTTTTTTTTTTTTTTGTATTATTTTGAGACTTGATCTCACCATGTAGCTCTGGCTAGCCTGGAACTTGCTACGTAGACCAGGATGGCCTCCAACTCAGAAATCTGCCTGCCTCTGCCTCTCCAGTGTTGGGATTAAAGGCGCATACCACCATGCCCAGCTTATATTTTACAATTTGTAAAAGTGTCTGTGTGTGTGTGTGTGTGTGTGTGTGTGTGTGTGTGTGTGTGTACACTGGGACAAATGAGTGCTGGTGCCTTTAGAGGCAAGGATGTTCCTGGGGCTGGAGTTACAGGTAGTTTTAAGCTGCCAGATATGAGTTGTGGGAAGCTGAGCAACTGGAGACCTCTGCAAGAACAGCACATAAACTGAGCTGCTTAGGAGCTGCGTCTCCAGTTCACCATCCAAAATTTTTAGAAAGAGATTCAGTTTCCAGTCTCTGACTCATTACAGAGATTAATATTCAACCCTCGAGCCTATCCAACCATCCGAAGGCACACAAGCTTAAAATACATCTCGAAAATGGAATGTTCTCAAGCCAAAAGCTAACACGAAAACAATCTCATGCTGGTGGGAGCCTGTGGCAGGTAGTGTCTGGTTCTGCTGGCTTCACCCCTAGGCAAAGGTCTCTGTCACTGAATTGTTTTCCAAGCTGCTGGGTTCACAAGCCCAGTAGGGCTCCCTGGGTTCCAACCTCCGCTGCTGCTATTGCTCAGGGCCAGCTGTCTTGGTGGTCACCAGCTCAGTGGAGCCGAGTTCTGTGGCCGGCACTGGGATGCTGTGGCGTGGCAGGGCACTGTCTGCATCTTCTTTGAGCGGAGGCCAGGTAGGGGCTGAGGCATGAGGGGTTTCTGAGGAGGGTACAAAGACATTTTCCAGGGACTCTGGGGTGGGAGAGGGACCAGGTAAGACAGGTTAGGATTGAATCATAGCCTCCCCAGAATGCCTGCTCTAGAAGCCTCCTCTGGGACAGCCCTAGGAGGAGGAAGTGGGACAGCACATGACAAGTCTTCAACACAGGAAGTGCTGAGTCCAGAGACTTGATAAGAGGCGGTGAGGGACGCTGACATTGGGAGAGGGGTGTCTGGCCAGCCCACTGGGCATAACCTAGAAAAGGGGCCTTGGGCTCCTTCATCCCAAACATCTCTTCTTGAGCACTGGGTCTTCTTGCTTGGACTAAGGCTTGGGCTGTGCTGTCCCCCCTACTTTAAGACAGTCCCGAGTCAACTCCAGGACTCCCTCTCTTAATTACGAAGGGTTGCACCCCCACCCCCATCCCTCGCCTGCCTGTTGCGCTCCTCCGACCCAGTTCTCACCTTGTTGGACTCCTTCTGAAGTGTCGGGGGAGGCCCTCCGGAGCTGTTGCCGCCATCTCCAGCTCACCAGACTCACCAGACCCACTAGGGTCAGTGCCAGCACCAGTCCCAGGAGCGCGGGGGCACCGAAGAGCAGTGCCACGTCGGGTCTCAGCCCGGAGCCCTCCTGAGGCTGCAGAGCTGTCCCGGGCTCCAGGCTGCTTGCTGTTGGCGGAGAGGATGAGGGGATGAGGGGATGTGGGGATAAGATGATAAGAGGATGGGGGAGGGGTAGAGGGAGAGAGAGAGAAGGAGACAGAGAGGGACAGGGAGAGGAAGACAGGGAGGGAGAGACTAACAGTGAGGGACTTGGGGGACTGCTGGCTTCAGGATCAGCAAAGGAGCACGAGGCGCTGGCAGGCTGGCGACCTCGGGGCAAGTCACGCCTATCCCCATCCCCTTGCTTACTATGTCCAGTATCCGGCGTGTGGAAGAGCTCACAGGACACGCAGTTTCGCAACAGAGGGTCGAAGCACTCGGTCTGATTGCACTGGGTGGGCACCGGGCTGTCCCGGCTCCTCCGGCTTCTGACCCGGAGCCTTCTGGCGCCCATGTCGCCGCCGCACGTAGCTGGGACAATTCTAAGTCTGAACTCTGTGTCCCTCTAGTCTAGAATGAAACCGCGACACAGCATCCTCCGCCCCGCCCTTGCCTACTGGGGTGGGACCACTGGGGTGGAGCTGCGACCTCGCCTGGAACCCCAGACCTCTTTCACCTGTGGTTCCTGCATTAAACCACTCAACTGTCACCGCAGACGACAGACAGCTGAGCATCATCTGCGCTGGGGTCACACTAGAGCATGCTCTCGGACCTACAGCCTGGCGGCCATGTGCCTTCCCCGGCCCCTGCTGCTGTCCCTCACCAAGACCAATTGTTCCCACTAACCATCTGCCTCCAAATCCCTCCTGCTTCCTGCTCTGCCCTTCCCAGGGTCAAGACATCAAACTGTCTTGAGTGGCCGATCAGAATGCCTACAGTGGTGATGGAGGGACACCAATAAGACTTCCTGGGCCCCCTAATCCTCCATGTCCTGGCCCTCTGCCTAGCCCTGCCTCCCTCTCTCTTTTGAGAGTAATGGGGACAGGTTACCAGTCAGCCTGGACTCCACCGGAACAGGCAGGTATGGGGCTCGGCCCGAGGACCACCAGCACAAGTCACTACCAACAATAACAGGAAGGTTTAATTGAGAAAATGGCATGGTGACGGTAGAGAGGTGAAGACTAGGGGCCAGTGCCGGGTAGAGAGTGAGCAAAAAGCCTGGTGCCATACATGGGGAGGCTGAGGCGTGCTGGGACCTATGGGGCAGGCTGGAAGGCTGGAACAGCAGGACTCTTGGACTCTGACAGCTGGGTGCTGGGGAGCCACACAAGCTTGCAGCCAGCAGAGCCCTGGTAAGATCTGCCGATTAGCAAGGGACCTCCCTGCCCTGCAGTTCCTTTCCTAGGGCATGAGACTTGTCAGGCCCCTGTAGTACCCGGCTCTGCCCGCCCTCGCCCCCAGTGTTCTCTCCTACTTGTCTCTCATTAACATCTCTGAGACCCAGCCTCAGTCACACAAACAAGTTCTCTGGGTCTTGGGATATATGCAGCCCCTCCCCCACTCCCCAAGGATCAAAGGTTGGAAAATCCCAGAGGGAGCTGCCAGCTAGGAGCTGGGGCCTGGAGTCGCCTGGTAGGCTTCACGGTAAGCTATACGGACGTCTGAGCCCTCAGGGATAGGGGTTTAGGGATATCATTAGCAGCTTCGAGGGGCAGGGAAACATGTCCTCCAGGCTACACATACAGGAGACAGACATGGCCACTGCTGTGAGGTGCTGGGTGAAAGGCTATGGATGGATGGGGTCCTGCTGGAGCAGGAGGCCTGGCGGTGAGGAGACCTCATATGTTTTGAATGTGTGTGTGTCTCCCTGCCTTGTGCGTTAGTGGGAAGGGCCTTTGGCTGCTTCAGATTGGAGACTGGATGGAGAGGCAAGGTGGCTGGTGCTCTAGTCCAGGGCAGAAGATGATGCAGAGCTGACCATGGAGTGAGGGGACCAAAGTCGGTAAGAGGAGTTCCTGAGAACCCACACGGAAAGCTAATCAGCCAACCTCTGGGGGTTCTGGCCCATGCCCTTGCCTATGGGCCAGCAACTCCACAGCAGGAAGGTGTAGGCGGCAGAGTAGCTGCTAAGGAGAAGTGGGCCTAGGAGGGTGGCTGTGGGTGTGAGTGTGGGTGTATGGGGATGTGGGGGGAGGGAAAGGGCATGGAGGGGAGCTAGGGCAGGGACAGCCCTTCTCATAGGACAGAGGCATGAGACCAGAAACTTCACTGCAACCCTCTGCCCGCACCCACCTCTATCACAACTGGGCTGACTTGTCACTGTTAGAGCCATGGAGCCCTGTCTAAGCACCAGGTATCTTAGCTTTTGTTCAGACACTGGAGCTGAACAGACTGAGGGCTGCAACTCACAGTCACAATTACAAAGTCCTTCACCTCAGCCAGAGAGGGAGGTTTGACGTCTGGAAGGACTGGAGCTAAATTAGTCACTTGACACAAATGTTTGTCGGGCATTTCCTATGAGTCCCATTGAGACAGGCACCAGACTAAGCAGGGGGGCGGAGTGGGTAGCAAAAGGCCTGTGGGATTCACATCTGTGGTGTCCTGGTGCCTGATCTCAGCCAGGTGTTTTTTCACTTCTGAAGTGGGGGGTGGGGGCAGAGGCTGGGGTGGTCCTTGAATCTCTGCTTGGATGGTTTCTTTTCATGGTTAAGAAGAGAGATTTGGGGATTAAGGATGTCACTCAGTTGGCAGAACGTTTGCCTTGCATATACAAAGCTCTGGGTTCCGGCCCTAGCACTGCACAGACTAGGATACTGGAATACACCTGTAGTCTCAGCACAGCACCAGAGCGGTGGGGGGCCCACAAGTTCAAGGCTATCCTTAGGCTGCATAATGGATTTGAGGAGTCCATTCTGGTCTACATAAGGCCTAGAGATCAAGAGAGGACAAGACCAGCTACACCTTCAATGTATTCTTCTTTCTCCTTCCTTTCTTTCTTTCTTTCTTTCCTTCATTCTTTCTTTCTTTCTTTTTTTTTTTTTTTTTGAGATAGGTTTTCTCTTTGTACCTCTAGCTGTCCAGAAACTTCCTATGTAGATCAGGCTGACCTTGAACTCAGAGATTCATCTGCCTCCAGAGTGCTGGGACTTAAGGTGTGTGCCACGACCACCACCAGGCTAGTTGATTACTTCTTAATGCTTATTTTGTATGCACGTGTGTCTGAGTCTATGTCTGTGCACAGTGTGCGCGGTACACTCTCAGAGGTAAGATCCTCTGGAGCTAGAGTTACAGACAGATGTGAGTTACCATGGGAACTGAACCGGGGTCCTCTGCCAGCGCAGCCGGTGCTCCTAACTCCTGAGCCGCCTCTCCAGTCCCAGCTCACTCACTGTTACGCTCCTCCTTCTGTATCACGTACATCACTAGCTTCTTGTAAAAGAGTTGACTCGGAGAAAGGACGGACAGCGACACAGGGCACAGTCTGGAGGAGGTATGGCTTCTGTGCCCCCTCAGAGCTAGCTACCTTCTCAAGCCAGAAGCCCTTCTGTGCCACTTTTGACTATGAGATCATCAAGAAGTGAGTTTCAAATTCGCTGTAGTGCTTGCATGTTTTATTTTTAACAGGGTTTTGTTTTCTTCTTCTTCTCCTTCTTTTCCTTCTTCTCCTCCTTCTCCTCCTTCTTCTCCTTCTTCTTCTCCTTCTTCTTCTACCTCATTTATGTATCTGTTTAGAACAGACAGGATCTTACCATTGGTGCCAAGGCTGGCCTCAAACTTCAGGGCTCAAGCAAGCTTCCTACCTCTTCTTCTGGAGTAGCTGGGCCTACAGGCACATCTCACCTACCCAACCTTTCACACATTAAAAAAAAATTGCAATTTTTTATTTCAATTTGATATGACTTTACTGCATTCTTCTCTCTTTTTTTTTCTCCCCACTGCTGAAGATGGTAGCTATAACGCCAGCCCTTGGGGGTGGGGGATGGGGCAGGAGGATCAGGAGCCCAAGGCCAGACTGGGTTACAAAAAACCCTTGCTTCAAAACACCAAATTTTTATTTTATTATTATTTGTGTGTATGACATGTGTGAGTGGAACGCGTGGGCCACACACACAGTGCACGCGATGTCAGAGGGCAGCTCTCGCTAGTTCTGGGAGGCACCACTCAGGTGGCCGGCTCAAGAAGCAAGCACCTCTTAACAGCCTATTCATATTATATTCTTGAATATAAAATGAGGGACTTTGTAGTCAGGAGGTGGTGGCACATGCCTTTGATCCCAGCACTTAGGAGGCAGAGGCAGATGGACCTCTGTGAATTTGAGGCCAGCCTGCTCTACAGAGTGAGTTCCGCCATAGTCAGCTACAGAGAAACCATCTTGAAAAACCAAAAATTAAAAAAAAAAAGAGAGACTTTGTTGCTCAAACCCTTTCTAATCAAATTTTTGTCTTACTGGTCTCAACCTTTTCATGTGCTAAATTCTGGCTTTGAATTTGCTATTTAGCTGAGGACGAACTTGAACTCCTGACCTTGCCATCAAGTGTTGGAGTTATGGGCACACTGATAGGCCCAGATTAGATCCACCTGCCTCTCCCACTGCTCAGTGTTGGGATTAAAGTCCCTGACACCATGCTTTTTTTTTTTTTTTTAAAGGTAATTCATTTAAGGATGGAGTAGGGTTTGGAAGTCTTGCCCTGAAAGCTTA
Source organism: Rhabdomys pumilio (assembly GCA_030674055.1). NCBI lineage: Eukaryota > Metazoa > Chordata > Mammalia > Rodentia > Muridae > Rhabdomys > Rhabdomys pumilio. Next base: position 20,407,743 of record JANHMN010000012.1, on the reverse strand, counting down.
CCCAAACAGCTTCCAGCTTTCAAGGGCAGAGGGCATTTACAGGATGAACCAATGGGAACAAAGGCCTTAATGGGTGTGGAGGGGTCTGCATCCACCTGACTGCAGAGCATGGCCTGTATCCTTCATGCTTCAGGGTCAGGGAAGTAGGGCCACTCTGTGTGTATGGGACAAGCCTGTGTGGTGGGGGTGGGGGAGGCAGTCCCTGGGGACAGAGAGGCAAGGCGCGCGGCCTCCCAGATCTGCATGTGAAACTGCTGAGACCCGGGTGTTCTCAACCTTCAATGCCAGTTTTAGCTTTAATAACAGCCCATCAACACCGTAGTTTCTGAGTTTGAAGTGGTGGGAGTCCCCAGTGCCTGTGCTCTGGGGCTGCTCATGCACAGCCCCAGGTACACACACGAAGGCTTTTTGTTCATTTGAGACCTGAGTCATAACTCGGACTGTCCTGGGGCCTTCCCGGTTCCCAGGGTCTTCACGTGCACCCTTTCTGCCCCACCCGTTTTTCAGTGTCCAGTTCTCAGAGTAGAGACTCCCTTGCCCTCCTTGTCTTGTATCTAGTTCTGAGAAACGAGGATGATGCTGGAAAGTCCCCTTTGGCTTTCGTTCACTGAAGAGGGATGGGAAGAGGCGGGGTGGGGGTGGGGGGTGGAGGTGGGAGTCTGCAGCAGGAGCCCCAGGTATAACAATAGTCAGGGAGCCCCCTGACTTTTCCCTTTTGAGCCCAAGTCAGTCAATGGCAGGCCATGTCCTTCCATGGAGCAACGCCCCATTCAATCTCCACAGCCTAGGCTACTTACGCCCAGCTCCCTCTCCCTACACACCCACTGTGCACTGTCATGACTGTCATTCTGTAAGCATGGCCTTGGTGTGGGGACACAGGGCCTTCAGTACTAGACAAGAGACCACAGACCTTCAGCCTCTTGGCTGTGGCAGTGGCATCTCACCAGGGAGCCGATAGGCAGCTGAGTAGAGACAGTGAGGCTGTGGAGGAACGGGAACTTCCTCAGCTTGAAGAGCGAGCTGTGGCTGGGCTCTGGGCCTCCCTGAGGGAGACCCCAGGGACTGCTAGTTCACCATCTAGAAAGCACTGACTATGCACCAGGCACCCACTAAGTCCTGGAGCGGCGAGCAGCAACAGGCAGCCATAGAGCCAAACTCCAGCAAGGAAGTATTCTAGTATAGGACAAGAAGGGCTTTGGAGGAAAAGAAAAACCCCAAGGAGGGTACCAGGGGATGAGGGTGTGATGTTATCTTACTTCGAGCTCTGTGAAAACTAAGTCAAAACTAAGGCGGTAGAGGAAGACACTGAGGTTGACCTCCATACTCACAAGCGTGCGGGAGCCTGCTGGTGAGACTTGCAGACCTGGTCCTTTTCCACTTCACTACTGCCTCTGCAGCTAAGCAGCCCAGGCCTCTGTTGAAGTGTGTGTGGGGTGTGTTTTGTTTTTAGTTTTATTTCTATAAATGGCATTTGGGGGTTGGGCATGTGCACGCATAGGGAGGTCAAAGGACAATTTGCAGGAGTGAGTTCTGGAGACGAAATTCAGGTCATCAGGCTTGGCAGCAAACACTTTTACCGGCTGAGCCATCCTGCCCTGCTGGCCCCGCTTTGTATCAGACAGGGTCTCATGGAGCCCAGACTGGCTTCAAATGAACTATATAGCTCATGACCCTGAATGCAGGGATTACCGGTTTGAGCCACTGTGCCTCATGTGGTGCTGTGGACTGAAGGATTTCACACATGCTAGGGAACCATCTACCAACTGAGCCATGCCTGCACCCCTTATTGCAAACCGCATTAATATTGTATGATGTGTGTGAGGCCAGAGGACAAGTTTCAATGCGTTCTCTCCTAGCTTTATGTGGAAGTCAGGCTCACAAAGTAAATGTCTACCCCACAAACCGTCCCATCAGCCTCCCCCCTTTTAGGAACTGGTCATATGCTGTAGCCCAGGCTGGTCTGAAAAACCAGTTCCTCTCATGTCTGCTGGCTACAGAAGAGAGCTGCACCCAGCCAAGTGGAGGATACTGGATGCCATTCTGCACCTTCCTTCCCTTTCTCTACAGGAATGGCCCGCCGCCACCACTAAGGCAGGGACAGAAGTCCCACTAGACAGACAACTGCCCAAACTCTGGTTTCTGCATCTTCTTGCAGAGAGCTGGGCTTCCTGTGGGGGTGTAAGAACTGTCCATAGCAGGTAGCCTAGCCCAGGGACCTGTGACGTAAATCAAGTTCTTTCAGGAGAATCTTAGTCCTTACACAGGTAGCAGGCACCTGGTAGCTTCTAGGGTCAGCTGAGCCCGAGTCACCTAGTGACTCCAACTCAGCAGTGGACCTCAGTCCTGGGCACACCAGTGTCATGTCCTCAGTCAGACACACTGCCAGGAGCAACTACTCCCTGCTGTCTTCGGTGAGGTCTGCGGGCACCTGACTGCCATTTAAGTGTCACTCAGCTCTGCTGTGCATCAGTGGCAGGCCAGCCCAAACCCCAGAGAGGTGCCTCTAGTTCCACGGTTGCTGCCAAGCTTGGCAGGGAGCTGGCAGCAGCGACAGCCTCAAGCTCCCCCAGCACTTGGAAGGCTCCCAGGCCCTTGCTGGAGAATGTGATGCCATTTCTCTTGTTAAATGGCACCAGGTGGCAAAGAAAATGTGGCGCAAGGACCTGAGGCGGAGATGTGCACATCATGCTACGAGAGAGTTAAGGGGCAAGCAGCTTCCTGTTGTCAGCAAAAGGTGACATAACAGTGTGCCCATGCTGTGTCCTCTAGCTCAGGTGCCACTCCAGCAGTCCTCCCACCCCGCTTTAGGACCCAGGGTACCGAGGTCTGGGGACAATGCTAGTCCCCAAGAGGTTTTCAGAGAAGGCTGGCCCTCCAGTCCCATCTCTTCTGGGACAGTGCAAATGTTCTCATGTGCTTGCAGCCTTTCCCTTCTCCTAGATCCACCTGTGCTGGCCCCCTTGACTGAATGTCTTGTCAGGGCCCCCTGGGTTGGTCCCCTGCTTTGGACCTGTGTACTGACACAGCACCATGGCAGTCTACGGTGAGGTAAGGTTTCCAGCTCACAGGACTGCTGCTTTTCAGGTTTAAACCCTTGTGTTCCCATCCTAGGTCCTCCAGGCCAGACCTCTGTTGGATTACACAGAACCAAGGTCAATGCAGGCTGTGCCCATGGGCTCACCTTCAGTGCCAACTCATGAACCCTGCAGGCCCACTGGGAGGGTGACAGGGGCCACCCCTGTGTGAGCACAACCCTGTGAAGCGTGAAGCACTCTGCAAGTGTCAGGTGACCTGTGTGGCCTCACAGGAACCTACCGGGATGCAGGGGGCTTACTTTCAAGACAGAAAGGTTTTGTCAGGCTGGGTGTGGTGGCCTTTAATCCCAGCACTTGGGAGGTGGAGGCAGAGACAGGCAGATTTCTGAGTTTGAGGCCAGCCTGGTCTATAAGAGTGAGTTCCAGGACAGCCAGGACTATACAGAGAAACCAAGGGAAAAAAACAAACAAAAAAGGAGGTAGAGGCAGGTGGATCTCTGAGTTCAAGGACAGCCAGGGCTACACAGAGAAACTGGATAGCTCACTCTGTTTTTGTTTTGTTTTGAAAGCACGATTGTTAGCTTGTTGACTGCCTTGCTGTTGCAGTGCGAGGCATGACACCGCCTGTGATCTACAGTCGTAGGGAGCAATGTGGTCTCTCAGCAAGCTACCTGCCATTTCATCCAATCCTCTTGCCACCAGTAGAACCATCTCCTCTCATACCAGGGAACCAGGCGTCAGGGAGCAGCAGCCAGGCTGTAGGAGTAGCAGGGCTAGCACACCACATTTTCCCTGGGCTCCTGGAAGCCGCACTCTGCCCCCCTAATTGTATTGAGTCAGTTTCTGCATCTGCAAAGTCAAAGTGGGGAGAGAGACACATTTTCTTTCTTTCTTTTCTTTCTCTCTTTCTTTTTCTTTCTTTTAAAGTCATGGCTCTTTGTTCCAAAACCTTATGTGGATATATGATGTTAGACAGGTGGAGACAGGGCCTCTGTGGGGTGAGGTGAGGGACAGGAGGCTGGTGGGGTCTCAACTGCTGGGCCGTCTCCCCACTCCCTGGTGGAGCTCAGTCCTGCAGTGAGCAGGCTGCCTCCGGGCCTGTCAGGCCCTGACTGGTCTTCGCCAACGGTGGCTGCTTATGGAGCTGGCACCAAACGTGTGGAGAGTAGCAGTGCTCACAGTTCCTTGGACTGGGCGTTCTCGGGGCTCCTCAGCAAGGACAGCAGGTTGAGGGCTGAGACGCCCGGCACGTGGCCAGCGCAGATCTGCAGCACGCGCACCAGGCGCTGTGCCATGGCAGCTCGAAAGCTTTCCACCTTCAGGGAAGAGCAAAGAACAGCAGTGAGGGGGTGGCTGGCCTGACGGCCATACTCAGTAAAGATACTCAGGTAGAGATGGAAGAGGAGATGCAGGGGTATCTTATGGTCAACCGGGCAGCTTCCTTCCTCTTCAAACCCAGAGACACTGAACCCTAATCAAGAGGAAATGGGGGACTTGACAGCAAGACTGGTCACTGTGAAGCACAGGGTCACGGAGGAGTCACTGCAGAGGTTGGACCTCAACCACTGCTAGCTCCATTCACTGACAAGCACTGCAGGAAGCCACAGGGACAGAAGGGTGGATGGAGAGGATGTGTCACCTACAAGTAATCCCTTTATTGGGTTGGAGGGCTCTCGGGAGCTGGGGGTGAAGCAGCTGTCGGAGCCCTGAACCAGTGAGTTCTGGGCAAGTAAGAGACACTCACAGACATTTGCAGAACAGCAGATAGTGCTTCACCAGCGGCTTCAGAGCACTGCCAATCTGTCACTGAGTCCCTGTAACCTTGCTTCATCTCTCCAGGAGCACCATGCTACCAGCTGTCATGTAAGAAGCCTCAGTTGTCCCTCACTTGTCTTCCTGTCACCTCACATCTGACCACCAGCACATTCTGCTGACTGTTTCCAGCAAAGACCATGGACTACTCCATGTCACTCTCCCCTGAACACCAATGAATCCAGGCCACTCAACCCTTCCAGAAAAATCTCTAAACCTTGTCCTCATTTCTGCCCTCCTCTCTCTTTCTTCGTCTCTCTTATGTCCAGAGCAAAGCTACATGTCTCCTAGGCTCCAAACCTGAGCAGCTCCAGTTTTATCCTGAGTAAAAGCCAGAGTCTTTATCGACTCAAGGACATGGCCACCACTGCTGACATTCCCCGCTGCTCCAGGCCCCAGCACCCAGCTCCTCCTGCCCGGGCCTCTCTGAAGGCCCTGCGACACAGCAGCACGCTCTAGGCCTCTGCACTTAGGGCTCGTGACCAGCACTCTCTGCCAGCACCACTCCGCTGCTGAGACACGAGCTCTTTCCTGCCTTGGTATCCATTCTACCCACGAACCCACAGCCTTAGCGCCCATCCCAGTGACTCTTTTTTACTTTGCAAACAAACAAGTGGCCTGTGTTCCTGACGAGAGCACAGCCAGGATGTACCTATGTAGACTTCACTGTTTCGTTCTGTGTCGTGTCTAATGCCTACATGGTGCTAGGCACACAGTGCATGTGAGATATTTCAAATAACCCTTCTCAAAGGTCTGACTTTCAACCTCCCGCTGCTTTAGCCTGAGTGCCACAGCTGCCTCCTGTCACTCAGGCCCTGTGCAGACATGCCCTTCCCCTTCTGACCACAGCCATAACTTCGCCATGTCATATGGGAAGACATACTCTGCCAGGCTGCCAACCACCTCACTAGATTCTGACAAGACTGGGCCAGCATTTGCTTTATTTTTGTTACCAGACACTAGCACAGGCCCTGCTGGTAGACAATGCCACTAGGGGAATCACACAGCTCTTAGAGCCGTGTTCTCAATCTACCCAACGCTGTGACCCTTTAATAAGGCTCCTCATGCTGTGTGACCCAACCATACATTTATTTTGCTGCTACCTCCTAACTGTAATTTTGTGACTGTTATGCACGATAATATAAACATCGGACAGGCAGGAGACACAGGTTGAGAACACTGTCCTGGAGTGCTTGCTTGCCTATAAAAGGGCTAGCAATTTACACAAGGACCTCCAGATATGCTGAGGTTCCAACTTGATAAGACAAAGCGTATACCCTGAAAAGGACAACTCGGCCGCGTGCAGGGACCGACAGTCTAAAGACGAGCTCTTCATCTGAAAGACGGAGGCCTGCGTTCTGGGCAGGGAGCGGCAGCCCTGCTGCCAGCTGGAAACACACAGCTCTCCTCTACACACTTGGCCCAGGACTTTCTTTCTCTTAAAAATTACATTTAGTGGGGGAGCCACATCTCTGCTCTATTCCAGGCCTCCAGCCCCATGCAAACTCAAAAGCTGGTGTGGTCTGCCACCTCGTGGCCATATGTGAAACTGCAACAGCATCTGTCATACCGGTTAGCAGGCACCATAGCTACCACCTACATGTACCTCAGTTATGGAGCAAAGGTGACTTCTTCAGTACAAAACAAAACTACTGAGAAGTGGGTGGCTGGTGACTCATGGAAAGCAGGCCATAATGGGGAATCAGCTGCACACTAACCGACTGGTCTGGCTTACAACTGTGTGACTGACAAGATGTCTCTTCTTGGAGCGTCTTCTCAGCTTTGTTATGAGGAAAGCCTGGTGTGGGAGACACTGCAGGTGTGCCAGGGGCACTAGGTGACACCTTTGAAAGCAGAGCTTGGGTCTTCTAGTCAGGGATTCTAGGGGTGATCTGGGGGACAGTGTAACAGCCAGAACACAGTGGTGATGAGGCTAGCCCTAACATGTAAACAAAAGCATCAGTACCTTTCATGTGTATGGGTGTTCTGCCTGCACGTATATCTATGTACCATGTGTGTGCCTGGTTCCTGAGAAGGACAGAAAAGGGCATCAGATCTAGCGTTATAGACAGTTGTGAGCTGTTATGTGGATGCTGAAAACCAAACTCAGGTCTTCTGTAAGAACAGCAAATGCTCTCAACCAATAAGCCAACACCCCAGCATCACTGCCTGTTGGTAACTAACTTAGCTATTCCTACTGACAGTCTTGGCTAATTCAGCTCAATTTCAGCCATGAGTTAGTATGGTGCTGTGGGGGATGTGTGTGTGTGTGTATGTGTGATAATTCTGGAATTTTGGTTTCTTTATTAAAAAAAACACAGAAATATAAGAATGTTTTCGTCTTAATCCCAGGTGTGAGATATGAGGCTGCTTTGGACTGTCCGCAGCAGCTGACTGTGATTTGCCTCGTGCTCTAGCAGAGGCATGGTTTTGCCAGCTACAAATAGCTTCTGCAATTGTGTGACGTTTGGAATTCTGGGAACTTTTCAGAGGGTGTATAAATGCTAGGGGCCCACTTTGTCTTTGAGAAAAGCTGCCAGATCCAGGATGTAATTGCTCAAAATGAACCTTGAGAATAACAAAAAGATCCCTTGGAGCAACTGAGCAAGTCAGGTCCGTGGGTAGGACAGCTCAGGCCCAGAGAACCTTCAGTAATTCTCCCAGGGAGGATACATTAACTCCTGCAGGATAACAACACCGATCAATGCAGTGTGTACTTCTGGGGCTCCAGAGCTGTCTCGGTGGGTAAGTGAGCTTGCTGTACATGTATCCAGATCCTAGCGCCCATGTCAAATGCTGTGCGTGTCAGTAACTCTACTGCTGGTGAGGGAGGGAGCAGGAGAGACAGGCAGGAGGATCGCTAGGTAGCAATCAGTCTAGCCCCATGTTCAGTGCAGACCCTGCTCAAGAGAATTAGGCAGATGGAGTTAAAGGACACCCGATATCCTTCTCTGGCTTCTGGGCACGCGCAGGTCCATGATCCACCATACAGTGTGCACACAACACACACACAAAATAAAAATAGAGAGAGAGTGAGAGAGGGGGTGACCGGGAGGAGAGGTAGTGAGCAGGATGTAAAGCGAATAAAAAAAGACAACAGAAAACACACCCGCCTTCTGTGGCCAGCCAGCGCTCACGGCACACTTACAGAAGCTAATCAGAATGGAAGCAATACACCCAGCCAGATAACTGCCCATCTAATAAATGTCCCTATTACTTGCTATGCATCCTGTCCTGTGACACTACATGACACTACAGACAAGGTCTGCAGTCTGTGGAGGTTACGATGACACCAGGCACTCTGACTGCCGGGAAGACATCAGGATACGCTGGTTAATGAGACAGACACGACACCTTATCTCCTAAGAACTTTTCCTCCAGCAGGAGAGTGGGATATTAACAGGGACTTCCAAATACACACTCAAGACTTGAGCTAAGGCTCAAACCACAATTACAGGCCTCCCTCCATATCAGGTGTTCTCTCAATTGGAGACTTGGGGACCGTTCAGGAAGCAGTCCTGACATGCTCACTGTCTGTTCACCTCCCTTCCCTTGTACAATGAGCAGGGCTCTCACCTGTAAATCACAGAAGAGGAGAGGGCTTCGGTAGGTGTGGGCCAGGGTTATAACTGTGTTCCGGTGGACGCTGCAGTGGCTCTCCTGTCCGGCTGCAAAGAAGCCAGGCACACTTCATTCAGGCTATAGCCGCCCGGGATCCACCGGCCACTGCCTCCCAAGGGCTGCGATTAAGGGTGAGTCCCACCACTGCCCACCTTCAAAAGTTCATTCTTAGATGGGGCTGGAGACATGGCTCAGCAGTTAATAGCACTTACTGTTCTTCCAGAGGACCCGAGTTTGATTCCCAGCACCCATGGTGGCTCATAACCATCTGCAACTTACAGTTCTAGAGGATCCCATATACTCTTCTGACCTCCTCAGGGGAAAAAAAAATATGTACATAAAATTAAAAAAATAAAATAAATCTTAAAAAAGTCAGGAGTCAGGTAAGGAGAACTTCTCTGCAGGCTGCCTCAGCAAGGGTCTATGAGTGCTACCGCTCTAGCTAGGTGGGGTGTAGCAGGAAGAGGTCATACTTACCCCCTGTGACAAGGAAGCATACTTTCCCCAGGAAGAAGTGGCTGTCCACATGGTTCAGAGACTCCTCCACTTTCTGGAGGCTGGGACAGAAAAGCCAGGCAAGAAACCAATCATAAGACAGAAAGACACACTGGAATTATGACACACACACCAGAACGCTGAGCTAAAATCTGGGTGATTCTTTTTTTTTTTTGGACATTTATTTATGGTGTGTGCATCCTTTGTGTCAAGATCTCATGTAGCTCAGGCTAGCCTTAAGATGACCCTGAACATCTGACTTTTCCAGTCTCTATACCTCAAATGCTGGGATTCTCTGTGCTTTTATTTTTAAAAAGGTACTATTATTATTATTTTAAAGTACATATAGGTACCTGCATGAATTTAGGTACACACATACAGGTGTCTGTGGAGGCCAGAGGCACTGGCCCTCCTGGAGCTGGATTTCCAGAAGGCTGTGAACCTCTTGTGGGTGCTGGGGACCAAACTTTCATAGCCACTGAACCACCTGTCCAGCCCCACATACCCTGTTTTAAAATTTAGCTTTTCTTAGAAGTTCATGAATGCTTATAAAATAGTCAAGCAGCAAATATGAAAACACACACACACACACACACACACACACACACACACACACACACACAGTAAGAATCCTTCTCTCGGGGCTGGAGACATGGCTTAGTGGTTACGAGCACTTGCTGCTCTTCCAGGGGACCCAGGTTCAATCCCCGACACCCATAATGGCAGCTCACAGCTGTTTCTAACTCCAGTTCCAGGAGATCCAATGCCCACTTCCGGTCAGTGGACCCTGCATACATATTGTACACAGACTTACATGCAGGCAAAATATCCATACACATATTAAAAAAAAAAAAAAAAAAGAATCCTCTTAGCAATGCCCTTTGCTGCTAATTCTCCAGAAAAAACTGTTGCCAGTTTGGGGTGTAATTCTTAGAGGACTTTTCTTTTTTTTTTTAAGATTTGTATCCTTGTGACCGGGGTTTCTTGATGCCATTTCTGTGCCATTTGTGGGGCTGGTTGTGTATGTGTGGTTCTGGGACTTGGCCACATCTGCATGGTAACCAGCGGCTCCTGCAGCCCCCAACTTTTTCTTTTTCCTTTTTTTTCTCCTTTTTTCTTTCTTTCTTTTATTTATTTTATGTATATGAGGTCACTGTCACTGTAACTGTCTTCAGACACACCAGAAGAGGACATCATATCCCATTACAGATGGTTGTGAGCCACCATGTGGTTGCTGGGAATTGAACTCAGGACCTCTGGAAGAGCAGTCAGTGCTCTTAACCACTGAGCCATCTCTCCAGCCCCAGGACTTTTCTTTTATGTGCAAATACAGTAGTGTGTTTAAAATAGTAGTATTTTTATCAAATACCATCCAACTCCTGACTGGTGTAGTTTTGAGATGGTTTAGTGTATTTACTAGGTCATGTGCCCCAGGGTGAAAAACCTCAGGAGAGTCCAAGGGCCTGAGTTCTATCACCAGTGCTACAACCAAAATAAATAAAACAAGGGCAGGAATTTGGGCTGGCTCAAAGGTTAAGAGCACTGACTGCTCTTTCTGAGGACATGAGTTTGTATCCCAGAACCCACATGGCAGCTCTCAGCTGTCAGTGACTGCAGTTGTAGCAGGTAGGATGCTTTCTTTGGCCCCCTCAGGTACTAGGGATGCACGTGGTACTCAGGCATACATGGGTCATGAGGACGCCAAGGGCAGGGATGTTTCCTTCTCTGTTGCTAAGTGTATATAGAACATCTCAGTGAGCACTGACTAGACGAATGGGTGATGCTGTCACGATTTGTCTTTCAAACTCTGCAGCCCTCCCTCCTTGCCCTGGGCAGCCTCCCACTGCCTCCTGCCTTCCCATCATAAGGTTACTGTTCGCCCAGGCTGGAGTCCTGTGCTGGCTCTCACCTGTATTTGCTGTGAAGGTTAATCACAAACACAATCAAGTCAATTCGGGGCCGGTTCACGTTGGAAGGCAAAGGGAGGGAGTTGGCCAAGTGCCTGAAAAACAAGACATTACAGGACTAGACACACAGACCCAGCTCACAGTCAAAGGACAAGGTGACACATCGTCCTTCATAGGGAAAGAAGCTGCCTCTGAAGGAGCCCAGCAGGATTACTAATGTGTCCTCTTATGTTGGTCTGGGAATGGTGTTTATTTTCTACTCCCTGTCTCTGACTCCCCAAGGTGACTCTAGATTGTGTCAAATTGACAATTAAAAGTAACCATAACAAAGTGACCAAAACCCCTTGTTTGTAATTTCTTAACAGGGTTGAGGTAGGAAGGCAGGCCCACTACTAATGACACCACTCCCTAGGAGAGGATTCGAAATTGTCCTAAGCATGGAGAAAGCCAGCTAAAAACTAGCATGCACGTGTTTGTTCGTTGCTTCCTCTTGACTGTGGATAGTGACCAAGTGCTTCAGATTCCCGCAGCATCAATTTCTCCAGCAACGAGCAAGCCAAACATGTCCTTTCTCCCTTAAGTTGCTTTTGTCAGGGTATTTTTATCACAGCAAGAGGAAAAGGAAAAGAAACTAAAACACACCTTCCCCCGTTGTTTTTAGACGCTGACGTCCGAACTCAGAGTCTCAATGAGAAAATACCCAACCTATGAGTGTGTTTTTGGCGTACGTTATGAGTTGTGAACGTTTGCGGAGACCTGTAAAGGAGCCAGCTCAGCAACCGTGGGGAGGATCACTGAGGACTGACCGCAGCTAGGAGTTGGGCTCTCTCCCGCAGGCTCCCTTCCCTTAGGCCAGCCCAGAGTTCAGGCTCCAACCTCAGCAACTTACACCCTCAGCTCGGACGCACAGTCCTCTTTGAGCATCGACTCCGCCAGCTGCTGCAGAAGCGCATCCTCCGTGCTCACCAGCTGCGAAGGGAGAGAACCAGGCAAGTGGAGACCCAAGCAGGGCGGCTCCTCTGGAGGGCTCCGCACTCTGAATCCCTCCTGGGGGTCCACACTCAGCTAGAGGCGGCTCGGAGGGAGCCACTTCCCGAGAAGATCACCCCCAAGGAGCCATCCACGGAGGGACCGCCCGACCTCTTCCTTGAAGCGCGGGAAAGCCAAGTTCGAACTGGAACGCCCCCGAGCGCCTATTGGTGGAGGCGTCCCGCAGCCTTGAGAACCGCCGCTCCGATTGGTCCAGAGCAATGCGCCCGCCCGCCCCGCGCTGTCTGAGCAACGCTGAGGCTGAGGAAGCGCTCCGGCCTAGGCTGCGGGAAGCCGGCCCAGGGGCGCCGCCCGCACCTACCAAGACCGTAGCTCTGTTCAGGTCGGGCAGCTTCTCCATCGGCCTCAGCACCGACATCTCAGCGGCAGTCGAGCCACGCAGCTCAGCGAAGGGATCTTTCAAACCGCCACAAGTCCCGCCTTTAGTGGGCGGGGCGTGATACGCATGCCTGGGCGTGGCTTTCTGAGCCACCCCTCTTAAAGGAACCGTTACCTCTGGCCCTCCCTCTCTCACCCAAGATTTATTTTTAATTACTTGCATATGTGTGTGTGCACGCGCGCTCATGTGAGTGGAGATGGCTGCAGGATCCAGAAGAGGGAGCCGGAGTCCCTGGAACTGGATTTACAGGCAGGTTTTTGTTTTTTGGTTTTTTTTCTTTGGTTTTTCGAGACAGAGTTTCTCTGTGTAGCCCTGGCTGTCCTGGAACTCACTTGGTAGACCAGGCTGGCCTCGAACTCAGAAATACGCCTTACAGGCAGTTCTGAACCACTTGACATGATTGATGGGAACCAAATCCAGAGCAGTATGAACTCCTAACTGCTGAGACATCTCTCCAGCTAGCCCCTACTATATTCTTAAAAAAAAAAATTATTATATTTTTAAAGATTTTCAATTTAATTTTTAATTTTTTTTTTTTTATGGGTATGGGTGTTTTGCCTGCATGACAACCCCGGAAGAGGTCATCAGTTAACTTTGAAACAAGTTACAGACTGTTGTGAGCTGATACTCTGAATCCAGCCTGGGTCCTCTGGAAGAGCAACCAGTGCTCTTAATGGTTGGGTGTCTCTCCAGTTAAGTACAGCCTGTTTCCCCACCTGTCTATTCCTGACGGTGTGATTTCTCTCTCCCTTGGTCTTGGGACACCTCCCCTTCCCTAAGTACCAGGACTATGGTCCTGAACATTACAAATGTATGTGTAAGGGTCCATGATTCACCGAAGAATGATACTCTGGACTCAAATAGTATGTAAATGCAAAGAGAGTTTTATTCTGCAGAACTCCAGCTTGCTGGGGTCTCTCATTAGCAGAATAGAGAAACACCCAAATGAGCTCACAGGCCTGATTTAAAGCACATTAGGGGATTCTGGGGTGGGTGACCTTTATCTTACTCCATCTCTGAGGATATTCTATTACCTGGGGCTGGGGGCTGGAAACTGAAGTCTGGAAACGGTTGCTGACGCACTGTTGTTGTCTTAGGTCAGGTGACAGGGCAGCCTCTAAGGGCAGAGAAGTTTCTGACTAGCTGCCTGAAGTCTGGTTTTTTCTTTTTCCTAGTAACTGACCTGCCCGGGTTTACCTGGACTTGTCCAGTTCTTAGGCCTAGTCTCCTAAACTGCTAAACTGCCAATTTGAAGTCTGTCATGGAGTCAGCCTAGCCTTCTCATAATGACTTTTCTTTAAGTTCTTAAACTTTTAACTTCTGTCCCTAGTCTGTATTTGTCTCAGAAGATTTCTATTCAGCTGACATACTACAAACTGCTCCAAAGGACAGGGAGCCTTGGACTTACTGAAAGCTGACGCAAACCAGTCCAGCCAATGTGGCTGCTCCCTGCCTCTTTCTCCAGCTGGGTCAGGGAACCAGATGCTTCTGATGAATGCCCCACTGCCTGAACTCCCTCCAAGTTTGACAAGAATTCCAACCTTCCTGGGCCATAACAATGTCATCTGAATTTCAGCCAGAAGTAGTTACAGAAGAAAGCACATAACCCCTTATTCTGTACAAAAGGCTGGACTGGGGGACTAGAGAGGTGGCTCGTAACCATCTGTAATGGGATCCGATGCCCTCTTCTGATGTGTCTGAAGACAGCTACTATGTACTCACATACATAAAATAAATAAATCAATCTTTTTTTTTTAAAGCCTGGATTATTAGGTCAAAAGGAAATTCTCTGGTATAGGGGACAAAATGGCTACCTATAATGCCTATTGGCATACCAGGAAAGGGATCTGTTAAAACCAGATAGACCTACATCTATGAATAAGTAAATTTATTAGCTGAAAGAGTTCTACAATATGACAGGGCACTAGACGTGCTTTATGCAGGACAAGGAGGTTACTGTGTGGCTTTAAAAAAAATTCTTGTTTCTATACAAACTACTTGAAAACCATTAGAGAAAATTGTCAAGGATTAGCTCTACTAACAGTAGAGAAGGGTATCCTTTGCTTCTTCTTCAGGTAGGAATGTTGCTTCTACGTCAGCCAAGCACGTAGAATAAAAGACAAGATCCACCAACTCCAGACAGATTTCCAGTAGCAATTTCAGTAGCTCCGGCCAATGGATCACTGACAGTTCAGTATGGAATAGGAGACTGCTTTTCTTCATTTTCTGTTTTTGTTGTTTATTTTTCAAGATAGTTTCACTGTGTAGCCCAGGCTGTCCTGGAACTTGCTCTGTAGCCCAGGCTAGCCTTGAACTCAGAGAATACAAGGTAAAAGGGCCAGGGAAAGAACATCCTGCCCCTGACTTGACCCACCCCTGTGACTCACTACGGTGTGATATTTTCCCACCGAGTTCACAGTGCAACTTCAAAAGCCATATAAAAGCTGTCTGCTCTGCTTAACCTGCAGCTGTCTCTGTTTCCAGTCAGAGGCATCCTGTTTCTCGCTAGTAAATCTCCCTCATGAGGTTCATTGCCTGGCATGACTGTGGAATTCCCCATTGCCAAGATTCCTTTGCATCAGAAAATCCTTGCTGTACTCAGCTGCCTCCCTCCTTTTCCTTCTTTAAAGTGAAAATTTACTTATTTTGATGTGTTCCTTTGTGTGCTCAGACACCCAGGAAGACACTGGGTGCCTTGTTCCTTTATTGCCTTCTGCTTTATTCCTTTAAGAGAAGTCTCACTGAGCTGAAAGTCTGCTGTTTCCTCAACCCTGGGATTGCAGGTGCATTTTTTATGGGTGCTGGGGATTTGAACACAGATCTTCATGCTTGCACAGCCAGTACTCTTACCTACTAAGTCATCTTTCCAGCCCCCCCCCCAACTCTTTCTAAGGAGATATTTTGGCTCTGCCACCAGACACACGAATAACTAGACAGACCTTTAGGTTAACTACCTAATTCATGGTATTTCTACCCGAAAGCTAGCTCCATTCTTAAGGTTGTTCAGAATAAAAACTTGAGAAGACTTTTTTTTTTTTTTTTTTTTTTTTTGGTTTTTTGAGACAGGGTTTCTCTGTGTGGTCCTGGCTGTCCTGGAACTCACTCGGTAGACCAGGCTGGCCTCGAACTCAGAACTCAGAAATCCGCCTGCCTCTGCCTCCCAAGTGCTGGGATTAAAGGTGTGTGCCACCACTGCCCAGCAAGAAGACTTTTTAAAAAGAAAAAAAAATCTCTCTGTATACTCCAGATGGCCTTAATTCATTATGTAGCCCAGGCTGGCCTCTGCCTCCTGAGTGCTGGAAATATGGCCGTGCTACACCAAGTCCAGGTGTTTGGTCATTCTGGAGTCTGCTTTAGGAGTCACATCTAGTGGGTTAGCAAGCCTGTGTGTTCTACTTAAAGATACTGTTCACTACTTAAGTCTTAGCTAGGCTGCTGCTGTCATCTGTCACCTGAACTGTCTCACCAGCTCCTGGCTCTCACCGAGCTTCGCAGAGTGGCCAGCCATTCTCCTTAGAGCATCAGGACCTTTTGAGACACATGACTTCTTTGGTCAAACCAACCTATCAGTCCCATCTCCTTGTGCTGCAAATACTCGTCACGGCCCCCCTGTGTCCTGGCTCCTGATGAGCTCCCTGACCTTGCCTTGTCCTCACCCTCCAAAAGCACCTCCAGCACAACAGCCACTAGGCTGTCCTTGGTCAGGACCTTGCTCCCTCCTGATCCCTTGGAATGAAATTTCCAATTAGTCAGAACTTGTTTTCTCCATCCGTCCGTTCCCTCATACGTCTGCTCCAATTCCAACTTACCACGAGAGCTTTCTCCTTCCTGTGGTTTTTGTTTTGTTTTCGAGACAGGGTTTTACTCTGAGGGCCCAGCTGGCCTCCAACTCTGGACAATCAGCCTTTTCAAATGCTGGGATTATAGCCGAGGCCGCCATGCCCAGGTAGAGGGCTTTCTTTTTTAATTATTTATTTTGTGTGTTGTTTATTCCCCTTGGTGTATATATGGGCATGAGCTCCATGGTGTGTGAGTGGAGATTGGAGGACAACCGTTGGTAGGTTGGTTCTTTCCTTCCACCCTCTAGGTCCCATATATTGAACTCAGATTGTCAAGGGCTGGCTGCAAGCACCTTTACCCATGAGGCTATCTCACGGACCCATTTTTTTAAAATGTTTTTTATTAGCATACATTAGTTATATGTAATAATGGGTTTTATTGTGACATTTTTATAAATGTATATAAGTATTTTGGCCTTTCCAACTCCTAGCAACCTCTTTCCTCTTAAGTAGTTCCCAGAGGGAATTAACTTCCTTTTTTTCTTCCTTCCTTCCTTCCTTTCTTCTTTCTTTCTTCCTTTTTCTTTCTTTCTTTCTATTATTTTGCTATTCACTTTATATCCCGATCACAGTTCCCCCCCTCCTCCCAGTCTACCCCTCAAAAAGCCCCTCCTCTCTCTCCTCCTCTTCTCCTGTAAGAAGTGGGAGGTTCCCCCCTGATTACCAACCCACCCTGGCCCATCAATGCACTGCAGGACCAGGCACATCCTCTCCCACTGAGGCCAGACAAGGTGGCCCAGTTAGGGGAACAGGATCCACAGGCAGGCAACACCCCCCACCCTGCTCCAGTTGTTGGGGTACTTGCATGAAGACCAAGCTGCACGGCTGCTACAATTGTGTGTGTGTGGTGGTGGGGGCAAGGTCCAGCCCGTATATGCTCTTTGGTTGGTGATTCAGTCTCTGAGAGCCCAGAGAGGTCTTTGTTAATGGCCCTACCTAAAGTAACAGCTCCCCCTGCCTCCCCCCTTCCTAGGCTCCATTTCTCTTTCTGTTCTGCTTTCTCTACCGCACTAATCTTGACATCATCAAGAACTTCTCAGCATCTGAGAACCTGTTCTACTTGTAGACTGACAATCTATCTCACTCCTGTCTGCTGGAAGCTGCCTTAAGACAAGAGCTTCCAGGAAGAGACAAAGCATGTGCAGCTTCGTCTTCTTTACCGAAACAGTATGAGCTGGCTACGTGGCTCGGTTGACAGAGTGCTTGCCTCAGATGTGCAAAGCTCCGGGTCTGGTCCCCAGAAAGACAAAACCAGGGTGTGGGGCACACACCTATGATCCCAGCACTGGGACGGTAGAGGCAGGAGAGCCAGAGAGTCAATGTAATTCTCAGTTACTTAGTGAGTTTGAGGCCAGCCTGGTACACATGAGGCCTTGTCTCTAAAATCAAATCAAATGAAGAGCAGTAGCTAGCGACCCTCTCCCATGTCTGTTGAACTCCACAGTGCTCACTGTGAATGCTGTGCAGTTATTGGGTAGGGGGGGTTGTTATTTGTTTTGTTTTCTCTCCTCAACAGGGTTTCTCTGTGTAGCCCTAGCTATCCCAGAACTCAGTCTGTAAATCAGGCTGGCCTTGGGCTCAGAATCTGCCTGCCTCTGCCTCCAAAGTCCTGGGATTAAAGGTGCACACCACCACCATCTGGCCTCCTAGTGGGTAGCTTTATAATGTTGGTAGACATGTCTGCTCTTCGGTCAGGAGTCGTGACCTTATCCCTTTTTGCAAATGCAGCTTGGAGCAAAGGCCTGGGTACTGAGCTGTGGGACCTTGTTTTCTTGGTCTGTCCAGCAAGAACATCCTAAAATGTTCAGGGTATATAACAAATTGCTCTCCTCTCCTCTCCTCTCCTCTCCTCTCCTCTCCTC
>JANHMN010000012.1:20332674-20389643 GCA_030674055.1 Rhabdomys pumilio | reverse complement strand
CCCCCTCCCCCCTCCCCTCCCCTCCCCTCCCCTCTCTCTCTCCTCTCTTTCTCTCTCTCTATTTTTTATGTATATAAATGTTTTGCCTTTAAGTGCACCACATACATGAAATACCTATGCCGGCCAGTAGAGGGAACCAGACTCCCATGGAACTGGAGTTATAGCTGGTTATGAGCTGCCTTGTAGGTGCTGGGAATGGAAGCTGGGTCCTTTGCAAGATTAGTAAGTGTTCTTAACCACTGAGCCATCACTCCAGCCCCTATATTGCCTTTTGTTTTATTTGGGTTTTGCCTTTTCCAGACAGGGTATCACTATGTAGCCCCAGCTGTCCTAGAACTCTTTCTGTGGATCAGGCTGAACTTGAACTCACAGAGATCTGCTTGCCTCTGCCTCCCAAGTGCAGGGATTAAGGGTGTGCACCACCATTCCTACCTCCAGATTGTTTTCTTAACAATTTAATTATTTGTCTATTGTCTGTCTGTCAAACAAAGACACAGGAGTTCAGGGACTTTGTCACTCACTCTAAAAGTGGTACATTGTAGTTGCTAATAAATACTTGTTGAATGAGCGAACTACTTTACATCCATTCATTCATTCATTCTCATTAGTCAGTCATTCATAAATATCAGATTGAATGCCTGAGCCTGGGAATACAGATACACCAGACATTATGTCAAGCCTGCGATGGGAGGAGTCAAGGGTGATGACACTGTGTTCCTTCTTGTATTATCTGAGAAAGCCAGGGTCTCACCCCTTAACCAGTCCAAATGCCACTGTACACTAAACTTGTCCCACGTAGAGAGAAGGAACTAAATGGCTTCATGGAGTTGCTGTCCCCCACACAGGCAGCACTTTGATTCTGATAGTGTGGTGTTTCAAGGGGCTCCCTGAAAATCAGACATTAATAGGTACCATGAAGATAAGAGCAGGTGAGGAAGTGATGGATGGGAGGAAGCTCCTCTGGGCCAAGGGAGGCTTCTCTGGGAAGATAGTGGGACCCATTTCTGCCTCTCAGAGGGAGGAACCAACAAAGGGTAAAAAGCTTCCCAGAAAGACTTGAGATGCAGAGACACCCCTCCCCCCTGATGGATGACAGATGCAGAGATACCCCTCCCCAGTGGTGAGCACTGCTGAGGCTGGAGCACGTTTGGGGGGGAGGGAAGAGATGAGGGGCCAGGTGATGTCCTTTAGAGTCACAGGCCATGAAAAGACTTTGAATTTTGGTTTGGGCTTTCTAGCAGGTTCCAGGCTGAGACCCAGTGAATCAACCCAGATGCCTGCCTTGGCAAGGCCTAGTGGAGGCACGGGGGACTCAGGTCTCAGGGATATCATCAGCTTCATGGAGTCATCAGCAAACCAGCAGCTTTGATCAGAGTCAACAGAGAAGCAGCCAGGGAGTCACAGATGAGGGTGACAGATAAACGGCATTAAATGTCCCTCAGGACCACACACACAGGGAAGCTGGTGCTTATCAATGCTGCCAGCAGTATAGGGGACTGTATAGGAAATGGCTGTACAGGCACTATACTGGGATTCAGGATCTGGACCGCAGGAAGGCTAGGTGGGGATGCTCGTGCCTGGGGAGAATTGGAAGCAGCTGTCAGAGGCGTCCCCGAAAGCAGGCTAGAGTGCCTACCTTGGTGGTCAGTCCATTGAAATGAAGGACTGAAAGCAGTGTCTGACCAAGAGCAAAAGATCCACGGAGCCAGGACATACTGGCTCTCAGTTCTGGGTCATCACTTTATAATACGGAACCCTGATTAGCACTGCCTGTTACTGTTGCTGCATCCCTGTCCACCTGCCAGACACTCTAGTCTGCCCTGGGTTTCTTCCCCTCTGCCTACCATCCTTGGGACTTAGTCTCTGCTAGGTGACTCTCATCCTCCCTGAATTCTGCCCTCCCTGTCATCCGTTGTACCACGTGTATAGTAGAGGGATCCAGAAAAGAAAGCTGGTTGCCAGGGCAACAGAGGATAAAGCCCTTGTTCTGTCTGGCGGCTGATTGGCTGAGACAGGTCCCACCTCCTGCTATCTTGAATGTGGGGGGTGCAGAGAGAAGGGTCTTTGATAGTAAGGAGAGGTACCAGGGTGCCAAGCCAGCCCTAGACTGCTGCCTCCTGGCCCACTCAGAGGCCTCCAGATAAGCTCCATCTCCCGTGGGAGTAGTGTCCGTCGCTCTCTGCCTCTAGCTCCCACAGCGGCCACAGATGGCAGTGTCTCTGGGGACAGCAGCTGCGATTGAGGCCACTGGCCAACGCTGATCGACTCAGGCTGAGGCATCTGGCTCTGTGCAAAGACTGCAGAACGGGCATCTACGGCTATGAGGTGAGTCTACAGGCATGCCGTGTTGCTGGTGGCTTGGGAGACAGGGCTCTGCAACCTTCATACTGTCCCAAGGCAGGACCTGGGCTGAAACAGGCTTGGCAGTGTTCTTAGAGATCACCTGGCTGCCATAGCCACCCCGCCATTGTGCATACGGAAGTCTGCAGCCCAGAGAGAGAGTGAGGAGTGGTCCAAGGTCACAGAGATGGCCCATGAATATTTGTCCCCTTCAATTATGCCAGTCTCCCAAGACATCAGGATGGGGTCTAGGAGTCCTCTGTAGCCCCAGAATGCATGGATTTTATTTAGAGTATTGGGAAGGCAGAGGGACCTCAAGCTCTGCACCACAGACCTACAGTATTGCCTGTGAAATAAACACTGCTCGTCCCGGACTCTCACTCTCACAGTAAAGTTTTGTGCTGTCCTGGGGCCCCTTTCTCACTCATCCCACCACAGCATCAGCACCCAGCAATTCTGCACTTTTTATTTGGGAGGGTGCTGGGCTCTGTACCCCGTCCCCACCTCTGCCGCTCTAGTCCTAACTCAAGACAATAACTGCCCTTTAATTTATCTCTCACTCCAGAAATAGGGCACCTTTAGCTGTTGCTCTTATTTCAGGAAAGCCAGTGGAAACCAAGGGGCAAGGGGGATCCAGGAAGCAATGTCTCCCCTTCCCACAAGGTTACAGAGAACCTGGGAATGGAGGGATGGGGGGACAGGAGCTGGGAGTTTGGCAGTCAGAATAATGGCATTTCTCTTGAACCTGCTCTGGAGGTGATTCTGTCCACTCCCCTCCCCCCACCAGAAACCCCAGTGGCTCATTCCCTCATGCTTAGGAAACTTTACCTGTGGTATGGGACCCAAACCTCAGGCCATCAGTGGGAATGGGCTCTAGCTCCACCACTGCTTAGGTGGGTAATCCTTCGAAAAGTAGCTTGTCTAGGCTTCTGTTTTGTCCTTGGTCTATGGACAGTAACACCCAGTCAGCATGTCCTGGCTAAGCTCTGTGAAAATGCAGTCCCCGCCAAGTATGCACAAAGGGGCTCCTCAGACCACGTTTTGCTAGGACTAAGGAAGGTATAGGGGTGCGGTAAATGGGCCCCTGCATCTTTCTGTACCTGAATGTGATTGGCTAAATGGAAGTTTGCCCAATAAACAAAGATGCAAAGAACGGTCTAGAGAAAAAAAAAAAAGCAGACATAAAGATGAGGGTTGCATGGCAGCAGGTGATTGGTACTCAGTTCTGTGATAGAATCCAGCATGGGGGTGAGGTAGGGATGCTGGCAGACAGAAGATGGTGGCTGTGTGTGTGTGTATGTATATGGATATGTATATACACATAAATACATACACATATATACATACACATATATACATACACATATATACGTACACATATACATACATAATACATATATACTTTTCTATTGCTGTCACAAAAACTGCTATGTCCAAGGAAACTTAGAAAGTAAGTTGGGTTCATGGTTTCAGAGGGGTAGAGACCATGAAGGCGGCACAGAGGAGCAAAGGCAATGGCAGCAGGAGGGACAGCTGAGGGCTCACATTTTGATGCGTAAGTAGGAGAGAGAGAGAGAAAGAGAGGGAGAGAAAGAGAGAGAGAGAAAGAGAGAGATAGAGAGAGAGAGAATTGGGAATGGTGTTGGCTTTTGAAAACTCAAAGCTGGCCCCTAATGACATACCTTCTCCAACAAGGCCACACCTCTTGATCCTTCCCAGACAGCCGTACCAGCCGGAGACTAAGTGTTCAAACATAAGAGCCTGTATGAACCGTTCTCTTTTAAGCCACCACAGGGATAGAGTCTAAGGAGCCTGGGTTCAGGTGACTGTTGTGAATCATGTTATATGCTCCAGGCTCCTGCTTTCTCCCTTGTAGCTCCTTCAAAGTAACAGTCGCCGATACAGGTGGAGTTGGGCCAGGCTTGACCTGAGATGGCACCATCTGAAACCCACAGTGTGGAGCTGGGGGTCCAGTTAGTAGACTGCCTGCCTGGCTGCATGAAGCCCCAAGTTTGATCCCCTGTACTGCATAAACCAGGTGTGGTGTGGCAGTCCTGTAATCCCAGCACTAGGAACGTGAAGGCAGGAGAAACAGAACTTCAAGGTTATTGTCAAACTGAGGCCAGCCTAGATATATGAGATCCTGTCTTAAAACCATTTTTTAAATTTTTCTTTTCTTTTTTTTTTTTCTCCAGACAGGGTGTAGCCTGGCTGTCCTGGAACTCTGTAGACCAGGATGGCATCCAATTCTGAGATCCACCTGCCTTTGCCTCCTGGGTGCTGGGATTATAGGTGTGCACCACCTATAAACATTATAACTAAAAACATTAAAAACACAAGAAAACCGGGGCTGGTGAGGTAGCTCGGTAGTTGGAGTCACTTCCTGCCTTGCCTGACAACCTGAATTCAATCCCTAGGACCCAGACTGGACAAGTCAACATCTGAGAGTTACCCTCCCTCCACCACACTCACGCTATGACCCGCATTCTCATGCACGTGCACACACACACACACACACACACACGCATGTGAGTGCACACACATACGTGATAAGTAACGTAATAAAAATGCTTAAGTTTGATTTACAATGGACTTAGGAAGTGAGTCCTATTTCAGTCTCCTTTTAGAGTTAAGGAACCAGCGCGAGAACACCCTACAGCACTTACGTGACAGACACTGCTATGGGAAAGTCTTCCATATATTAACCCACTTAGCAGCCCCTACCTCAAGAGCTGTCGCTCCCATTTACAGCCAGAGAACCCCTGATCAGACCCAAGTTATATAGCACCAGTGACAGTGGCCTGCCTCGTAATCATAAAACTGGGCTGTGTAGACTCTGTTGATAACAAATCACTGTTTGAACTCCATAAGTTCGCCAGGCTGCAACTGACTTGTGGCCCCAAGTCATCCTTTTGTGTGTGAGTGGGTGGGTGTAGGTGTTGGCAAGGAGCGGGTTCAGCGGGAGCCTCAGGGTATAAGGAGAGCAGAGGAGGCTCCGGTGAGTGCTTTGCGCATGCACAGCCCCGCCCACCCGCCTCCTTTCCCACCAGCAAGGATTAATCATCAATGAATGCTCGTCACGACCTGTGCTGGAGTAGTACTGGTTTCCCCTTCCATCTGAGGAAGCCGAGACCCAGCCTTAGGCCACTTGTCCGAGAGCACAGGCTTTAGATGGGGCCTGGAGCCAGCGCAGCTCTTGGCTATAAATCCCTTGAAGGATGAGTAGGAGCTGAGTGTCCTTGTGTGAAGGGGACAGCATGGTGCATGCTGGAGGGGGGAGGCCTGAGCTGCTGAATCACCCTGAGATCTGCTCAGGTCCTGTCCCCCACACTCCTAGGCACTCCCCATCTGATGCTGGAAGGCACGTGGCTCTTTCTGGGTGGTTACTACAAAGGAGCTTTCTTGTGTCCTCATGTCTATGTCTTGGCAGCCAAAGCCGGCGCGATGCCGCACTTTCTGGACTGGTTTGTGCCTGTCTACCTGGTCATCTCCGTCCTCATCCTGGTGGGCTTTGGAGCCTGCATCTACTACTTCGAGCCTGGCCTGCAGGAGGCGCACAAGTGGCGCATGCAGCGCCCCCTGGTGGACCGTGATCTCCGCAAGACGCTAATGGTGCGGGACAACCTGGCTTTCGGAGGCCCAGAAGTCTGAGACTGCCTGGGTACTTTAGACCTTCCAAGGTGACAGAAGACGACTTCTTTGATCTTTCCATCCATCCGTCTGCAGCCCAGTAGAGGTCTTTGGTGTTTAGGGAAGCCCCTTTCTGTAGAAATCAGACACTTGAATCTTATTTGCTGCTGTGGGATCTCAGAGTCAAGCCCGTTTACGCCATGCCTTCCCTTCCTAGCTCTGGGGACATCCTCCACTAGCTCTCAGTGCCTTTGTGCTGTCCTTCCCTCTGTCACTCGATCTGGAGTCAGGTATGACTGTCCCACTGAACTCTCAGTTGCTTTCTGCTCCCATCTCTGCCTCACAGCTGAGCTGGACAGCCCTCAAAGCTGACCCAGGAAAAGAATCCAATTCAGAATCCTTCTGAATTAGGGGTGTAGATCAGCCCCGCCCATCTCTGAGGGCTCAGGCTTAGAACGAGTGACAGTGTATGGTGGGAGTGTGCAGAAGGGCAAGACTTTGGGAAGGAGTGTGCCTGTATGTGTGCGAGAGAGAGAGAGAGAGAGCAGGCAGTGGTGGGGTTCTGTGGGGCAGTTGGAGGACTGTCCAGAGGAGACTCCACCCTTTCCCCTAGGCTGCCCACGCTCCCTCTTTGTCCCATGCTGCACTTCCAGGGTTGAGCTTAGCCCTGCTCATCCACTCTGGAAGCTCTTCTTGTGTGGAGGTTTCATTACTTGACTTTGCATACAAATTGGCAGTCTCCTTCCCTCTATCCCGAGGAGGCTTCCGGCTTCATTTATGCAACACTAATAAAGCTTTTATGACCACCTTTGAAGGATTATTCTTTCTCAAAGTGGGTCCTTGTGAGAAACATAACAGCTTAGTGGTCCCTGCATTGGAAATGGTAACATCAAATCTCAGCAAAGGCGAGCAGATTCTTAGCGGATAGCACTGGCCATTGTTGGTTATGGACAGGGGAGTGTCCTGTGAGTGAGGGAAGGTGTTTAGCATCTGGCAGGCTGCCAGCTAGAAGCTGCACTAAATGGCTCCGAGTACCCTAGGCAGACAGAGAGGACTGGAGTTAGAGGTGGTGGTGGGCCACCTGACATGGATTTGGGGAGCCAAATCTGAGTCCACTAGAAGAGCTTGAGTTGTCTCTCCAGCTCCTGAGGACATGTGTTCACTGGAGTCCCTGGAGTAGAGAACAGGCTAGGAGAGAAAATCTGTCACTAAGATGCAAAACGGCAGATCTTAAACACGGAGATGGTGCCCAGGGCTGGTTTGGTGTCCATTTCCATTTAGGGACCCCAAGGCTCCCCTGGTTTGCTTTGCTACACCCGGGACATTGCCTGCTCAGCATGAACTGGTTTCTGAGCGTTCTGAGCAGCTAAGCATCAGAGAAATGGGGGTGGGGTGGGGTGGAAGGCAGGTTGGTGACGCTTCCCTGGAGGACTCTATGATGATGGTAAACTATGTATCTTCTTTGCTTATTATTTAAACACATGGCTATCTTAGCTGAAAGAGAGGCTGGGGAATGCAGCCTTGAGCTGGGTGGCTGTGTGCCTAATTAAAAAGTTCTCTTAGGACTGGGAGTGGGGGGTGCATGCTTTTAATCCCAGCACTCAGGAGGCAGAGATAGGTGGATCTCTGTAAATGTCAAAGCAGCCAGGGCTACACAGGGAGGTTCTGTCTGTCTGTCTGTCTGTCTGTCTGTCTGTCTGTCTGTTTAGTTAGTTGGTTTAATTCCCCTGTGTAGCCTTGGCTGTCTTGGAACTCACTCTGTAGATCAGGCTGGCCTCAAACTCACAGAGATCCACCTGACTTTGCTTCCCAAGTGCTGGAATTAAAGGGGTGAGCCACTACTGCCTATCGAGATCCTGTCTTAAAACAAAACTCAATAAAGAATCTTCTAGAACAAAAAAGATGAGGAATGTGAGGCAGTCTCTTAAAGGTGAGACAGTTCTAAAGGTAGACTCTTATTGGCCCCAAAGATTGTGAGCTCTGGTTGGGATGCCCTGATTGGTCAGACTGCTGTAGTTCCTGGAGCCGGAGGTGAACCTGACTAAGGAAGAATACTGAATGGGCGAAGGAGAGGAAACAAGTTTGCAGAACAGGAGGGCCATGTCATTTAGGGTCACCGTCTTTACTGCCACTTGGGTAAGAGACTGGAAGTCTGAGGGCAGGCTATGTGGACAACAATCCCTAGATTTTGGTGAATTTGAGAGTTAGGGGATCTGAGTATGGGCAAGATGTGCCAGAGAGACCAGCAGGTGAGTGGGCTCTTTAAGGACCCTCTAGAGGGTAGAGACTTTCCTGTGTTTTTCAGATCACCCCACAAAATTATGGGGCCAGCCTACTCACTGTATTCCACACCCTGCATTACCTCAGTTTTTCTGCAATGCCAGGCTCCTGTGTATTTTAAAATCTCTTCCCCACAGGTTAAACTTCTGACATTTGAGGCTTCTGGTGTCACAAGTCTCTTGTGATGTGTGTGTGTGTGTGTGTGTGTGTGTGTGTGTGTGTGATAATCTAATTGGGAAGAGATGTGAAGCCAAACCCAAAGCTCAGTGGTGTCCATTGTAACTATTATTCAGGGGTTCCTACTCCACCTTTGATCACTTATTTCCTAAATAAAAGACACAAAACCGTTATATTTATAATAAGCCTTGAGCCGGTGGTGGTGCACACCTTTAACCCCAGCACTTGGGAGGCAGAGGCAGGCATATTTCTGAGTTCGAGGCCATCCTGGTCTACTGAGTGAGTTCCAGGACAGCCAGGGCAACACAGAGAAACCCTGTCTCAAAAAAACATACATACATATACATATACGTATACGTATACGTATACGTATACATACATACACACACACATTATATATATATATATATATATATATATATATATATATATATTATAGCCTTGAAGCACTAGAGCCCTCTGTGCTATTTTGTCTACTTCCTGTCAGTAACCTTGACAGGTCACTTGCCATGTCCTACCTGGCCACTCCCACGCGCTTGTCCTCATGGCCCCTCACGATCCACCTACCCCATGGTGCTTTCTTCCTCTTTTTTCGTCAATTTCCTCTCCTCTCTCCTGAGAATCCCAAGCCCAGAAACCTTTTCTCTGCCCCCTCTCTTTTGCCCAGCCCAGGCTATAGGCATCTTTATTAACCAATCATGAATAACATTTGCTGGGGGGGTGGGGGGAAGCAAAGTTTACACAACAAAAGCTGGTATATGTAATGATCTGCTTGTCTTGGGGCAGCCAGATCTTGGGGTACAGAACAGCCAGATCTTGGGGTACAGAACTTAGCATATGAATACAAGCAGCACCAGACTCACCTCCCTATGGTTGTCTTTATTCAATGTTCCTACACGGGGCTGCAAAGGGCTGGAGCATGAGCCATGTACACAAAATAGGAGTGGTGGCTTTTAGAGCCGAAATCCATCTCCCCAGCTTGGACAAGAAAGGGAGATATCAGAGGGCATTGTGAACTCTGGTCCTTTATAAGAAAGTTAACAAGTGTTCAGGTGGGTTAACAAGTTAACAAGAACCAGGTGGGTCCTGTAGGGATTTTTATTTTATTTTATTTTATTTTATTTTATTTTATTTTATTTTATTGAGACAGGGTTTCTCTGTGTGTCCCTGGCTATTCTGGAACTTGCTCTGTAGACCAGGTTGGTCTCAAACATCTGCCTCTGCCTCCCAAGTGCTGGGATTGGTGTGTGCTACAAACTGTCCAGGCCCTGTAGGATTTCCTCCTCCCCACACCTTAGAGATGGGAACCAGGGCCTTATTCATGCTAGGACCACAGCCTGGTCCTCTCTGACAACCTTCTGTTTTTGCTGTGGTGCCCCTTATCTTCTCACTACGGGAAGACAGCCAGCTACTGCCAGCTTTTCTATTCCTCGCCTCCCCTTCCGTCTATCATCCCACCAGGGACCCATTCAGCCAGGGCTTGTTTTAGATTATTGAGCTGAAGCTGGACTTGAACTCCTGATTCTCCTCCTGCCTCCACCTCCCAGGTGCTGGGATCATGGGCCTATGCCACCACACCTGGTGTTCATGCCTCGTATTGCCAGCCACCACGGACAGACTCACCTGCTCCAGGGTGTTGCTGAAGTGTCAATAGCTCAGGAAAGGGCCTTATCCCTCATTCTAGGTCAAGTGTCTGTTTTGAACCAATCACCCTAATGTGGCTCAGGACCCTACACATGGTCCAGCTTGGGTCTGGGTCTGTTAATACCAAAGATGAGAGGAGAAAGACCACCCACTCAAATCATCATGGCCAAGTTAATTACAGCAAGCTTTTTAATAGTGTACACAGGCTGTGTCCCCCTAAGGAGGGGTTCAAGAGGTCAGCATTAGATGTGAAGAAGATGCAGTTGGTTGCTAGCATTCACAAGTCAGGAGGTTTCATATCAGAACCTTATTCCTGACGCCTTTAAAAATAGAACTCAAGGCGCTCACTCTGGGTCTGAAGTGTGAAATTCCTGGCTATGAGTGTGACACTGTGTTTGACTGGACTGAGATCCAACCAGAATCTTCAGGGTAGCCAGGAACCCAGAACAGCCATTGCCTCTGCCCAGTGTCCAGCACCTTCCAGCCAGGAAGGTTGGGGATTCATCAAGCCTTCTGATCTCAGATCTGGACCTCTTGCCGATCTCACCGTGGGCCTTGTTTCATGAATGAATTTTTCATATCTGACCTTTCCAGAAGGAACCTATGACTGTTTCAAGCACCCCCCTCATGCATCAGCGTCAGGAGACGTGAGTGGTCTTCAGCTCACTACGGCTTGACAAATTTCCAGCATTACGATTGCACAGGGAATGGTACATGGCCTGGGCTGGGCCGCTAGCTCTGTTGCTTAGAATGCTTGCCTTGTGTGCACAACACTTTGTATTCAATCATTATGCTATAAACTGGGTACAGTGGCTTATTCCTGTTATCCCAGCACTTGAGAGGTGGAGGCAGGAGCATCTTGAAAATGCTTAGTCCTGCTGTAATGTAATGTATTGTCCCTGAATTTCCTGATGGCCAGAGAGAAAAGAGAAACAACAAGGAAGTAGCATCATCATCACCACCATCATCACCACCACCACCACCACCACCACCACCACCACCACCACCATCCTATTCTTTTATACTCAATAGGGAGTGACTTTTCATGAAAGGTATGTTTTCTGCCTCTAAACGGTGAAAAGACACGTTTTTGATGGGATAGTAAGAGCAGCAGAGCCAGCTGAATCCTCAGCATCTCTTATGGGGTTAGGAGATATGGCAAGCCGCCACTGGCCAGTACTGGGGGAGGCAGAGTCTTTCCATCTGCCTGGGGACTCCAGAGGACAGGACAAAGAGCATCCTGCGGCCTGGCCTGAGAATAGGAAACCCAACAAAAGCGGGGATTTAAGAGGCATTTCCCCAGACACGTTTTCTGAATCCACTGAGCATTTCTGTGTGTCGGCACTGACGTCAAAGATGAATTAGGCTAGACACATGTCCCCCTTCCGGCATCTGGCCCTGGGCTCAGCTTGTGTTATCTTCTCTGTAGACAACTGTTATCTGCTTCTTTTCTTTCTCTCTCTCTCTTTTCTCTCTCTCTCTCTCTCTCTCTCTCTCTCTCTTTCTTTCTTTCTTCTTTCTTTCTTTCGAGACAGAGTTTCTCTGTGTAGCTCTGGCTATCCTGGAACTCTCTCTGTAGACCAGGCTGGCCTTGAACTCAGAACTCTGGGATTAAAGGTGTGCACCATGGCCGGCTGGCTTGACATGTGTTTATTTGCGCATCATGTCTGCTCTGCTTCACTGGTGGTCACAAATGTTAAGGAAGTTACGGGGAAGAAACACTATATAACCACGGTATGTCATTAGCTACAGAGGTAAGTCAGAGCCTACTCTGACCCCACATTTGTCCCAGCATGGAGAATGTAAAGAACCCATGTTGCTCCACTGCAAAGAGCTAAAAAATACAGGATAAATGGAAAGATAACAGTGGTCAAAGCTGAGTGGGGAGCTGAAAATACTACTGAAGAAGCCCCGAGTCCCCACAGGGGGCCATCAAGAAAGGCTTCCCCAAGGAAGTGACCAGGAGGATGGGTTTTGATGGTTGCATAAGAGTTTTCCTTGTAAGGGAAGAGGAATAAGCCAGTAAAAGCTGTGGTGTCCCCAGGGAACCTGAGAACTAGGTGGTGTCAGGGCATGGGACATGGTTGTTAGTGTGTGCGTGGTAGTGGGGAATTGGAGGGTGGTTTTACTTTTCTCTTTCCCCCTTCCTTCCTTCCTTCCTCCTCCTCCTCCTCCTCCTCCTCCTCCTCCTCCTCCTCCTCCTCCTCCTCTTCCTCCTCCTCCTTTCCAACATAGGGTTTCTCTGTGTAGCTCTGGCTGTTCTGGAACTCCATCTGTAGACCAGGCTGGTGTCAAACTCCAGATTACCTGTCTCTGCCTCCCAAGAGTTGGGATTAGTGTGTGCCACCACCACCCACCCGGCTGGAGGGTGACTTTTCAAGAAAGCTTAGACCTAGGAGAAAACCCAATAAACTTGTAGTTGCCACTTTCTTCTGATCCCATCGGCAATTTATTCCTGCCCTGGTTTGTGTGTGATTTATTGACACGTCATGGAGAAGTGTCTTGGCATAGCAGCCAATAGCCCTGGTGTTCAGCAGGGTCCTCTTGAGATGGAGATTGCAGGAGATTTTTTTCAGCTGTTTTAGGAGGGTTTGTGGACTCCCAGGGGCTGGCAAGGGTTGCCAGGGTGGGTGTGTCTGGGCTGAGCTCAGAACCAGAGGACAGGGAATGAGTGTGCAGCGTCCTGAGTGGGAACGGCTACAGTGTTCAGATTCCAGCTGAGACAGCAGGACAGGCTTCTCTTTGTTCCTCCCCCACTGTTTTCCTGCCTGAGCTCAAAGGCGGGAACAAAGAGCAGCTTAGAGGAAAGACTGGTGGCTCTCAGTGCCCTTCAAAGGTGGCCGTCAGGAGTCCCCCATGGGTATGGTGGCACAAGCCTTTGATCCTAGCATTCAGGAGGCAGAAACAGGTGGATCTCTGAATTAGAGGAAGTGGGTTCCAGGACAGCCAGGGCTACATAGAGAAACACTGTCTTAAAAACCACAACAAAGAAACAAATGAACAATGGCCACAGGGCTGGGGAAATACTCCATAGGTGAAATGCTTGCGGTACAAGTGCGAGTTTTCCAACACCCACATAAAAGGCAGATGTACCTGTACTCTCCATAGGAGGGAGGCCGAGACCAGAGGTTCTCCGGAGTTCACTGGGTAGGTGCCCTAGCTTAATCAATGAGCTTTGAGTTTACTGAGAATCTGCCTCAGAAAACAAGAGGGAGTGTGAGGAAGACACCCCAGCATTGACTTCTGACCTCTCTATGCAGGCAGATATACGTGCATGCACAATATACACATATGTACACATACATAAACAGGTACACACAGTGGCCACAGTCCCAGTTAACCATCTCTCCTGAGGACTTAGGTAGGCAGACCTTCTCCCCCCACCCACCGGAAGTTGAAGTACAGAGATCTGAGAGCCCAGCCCATGCTTTACTGTGTGATTGTGGCACGTCCATTTCCTTTTCTGGTTTTGTGGCTTTGAATAGCTTCCCACAGGTTCACGGGTGTCGAAAGAAATCAGGGGGGTAAATAGACAAGAAAATAGACATTCCAAGGCTGCAACTGTATGTGTGCAAACATAGGTGTGTATGTGTAAACATGTATGTGTATGTTTGTGGGTGTGGATGTGCGTGGGCTTGCATGTATGTGTTTGTGTGTTTGTAGGTCTGTATATTTATGGCTGAATTCACCGTCTTCCACATGCTAGGTGCACCATCCACCACCAAGCTGCCTACCTCCAGGGTCATCAGCTTTCATGGCTCCCATGGAGTAAGTGCAGTATACAGCAACATGATGGGCAAGAAGAGGCTTCCTGAGATCACTCCTACAGCAACTTGAAAATGTGTCCAACCATTGCTTACCAAGCAGTCCTGGCTCCTCAGCTCTCAGTGTGCCACAGGAGTTTACCTTCCTACCTTCTCGTAATGGCTCATCCAGCTAGTCCTGACCAATGAGTTCTAATTAGGTTAAAGCCTTTGGTTGCTGGCAAGGGGATTCATTAATCTGCAGTTCGTCTCAATGACCTGGAGGGTCCTAGAGTGAGGGTGACATGGGATGTAGTTGGTTCACAGTGTTGTAGACAGGAGGCATAAATTCAAAAGTAGTCCTTGGTGTCACAGCCCCTAGGGTTTTGGAATAGTTTGTCACCCATGTTATCTAATCCAACCTCTATTACAGAACAATGTAGGACTCAGAAAGACAAAGGGAAGTTCAAATTCATGTGGCTTCAGAACACACAAATTTGTGAGGTATCAGAGCATGTGCCCTTTGTCAAGGAGGCCACCATAGTGGTTGGAGTGGAGGTGTCTGTCCTTGGAGAACCCTTGTAAGCATCTCAGTCTTTGGTGGGGAAAGTATACAGATGTGCATTATCATTTTTGGCCACTAGAGGGCAGCTGGACCCAAGTTTGTAATTGCTGGAGGTGGGGCAGTGAACTCGGCTAAGCCCCACATTCTAAAACTGTGGGTGGCCACCAGAAACTATATGTGGGAGTGGAGAAAACTGGGCAACAGCAAAAGGTTTCTGAATGCACAACAACCCAAAATTATCAAACTCGAAATGAATCTGGGCTGTTTCTGCCAACTCCAGTGTGTTGGTATTGAACATTCTATGTGCACACTTTGGCCCATACAAGCCATGCCATACACATGAATGCCATCTAAAAGTTCACAGAGATTATGGTACCTTATAAATTGCAGTGTCTTTACTACTAACATAGAAACATAACGGTTTAATGATGGGAAATGAAGGCAGCATTTTCTTAGTGTTGCTCCTCCTCGGCTAAATAGAAACTTGGCTTAGTCCATAGCTGTGCATAAAGCAGGTGTGGCAGAGCATGTCCATAATCCCAGCCACCATTACCGGAGGCCCAAGGACACCAGTTCAAGGTCATTCTTGGAAGTTTTGGGCCAATCTGGTATATGTGAGACCCCATCTAAAACAAAAACATCTGCTTCAGTTGCTGTCTGGAGTTTCAGAAGATTAAGGGAAATCTGACTCCAGAGTAGAGAAACACATTTCTAACAATTTCTAAACACATGCCTGCCTGCTGTTATTATTTTAATTTATGCAAAATGGCACTCCCAGCATTGCCAATTATAAAATCAAAATATCCATCAGCTCTAAAAACCTCTGAAGATACTTTGCATTCTGCAGTAGCAGGTAAACAGCTAAGATTTAGTTCCGTAAAAACAAATGAACCTACCTATCTCATTAGTATGTAAATTTGCCTTTGTCTTTAACAAATGGTAGAATTTTATGTGTATCAAAGAATTATTTTAAAATAAATTTCTTTTTCAAATTAATGCTATTTGGTGTTTTGTTGTTTTGTGACTCTGGGGACTGAACTCAGAGTTCTTTTTTTTTTTTTTTTTTTTTGGTTTTTCAAGACAAGGTTTTTCTGTGTAGCCTTGGCTGTCCTGGAACTCACTTTTGTAGACCAGGCTGGCCTCGAACTCAGAAATCCGCCTGCCTCTGCCTCCCAAGTGCTGGGATTAAAGGCGTGTGCCACCATCGCAGGCTGAACTCAGAGTTCTATGCATGCTAGCTGAGAGCTCTGTCACTATACAATCCCCAGGCAAAATGAATGAATTCCTTTGATTAGCAGTAAGTACTCGATTTATAGAACTGTATTGTATACCTATATACAGAACGTTGAGTACAAATATTTTGGCTACAGTGGCTGCAGATGGAAAAATGACAAGAAGCTTGCTCAGAGCTAATCAACCCTGGAGGGAAAGGAGGCAGACCAGCAGGCGAAGGACAGAGACAGATGAGACACAGGTCTTGTTCTGAAAGGCGGGAGGAAGGGTAGATCCTAGATCTTCAGGCTGGAAGAAATCACTTCAGGGCATCTAATCTTTAACTGAAAAGACAGCTGAGACTTAGGAGGGTTTTTGTTGTTGTTTTGTCTGGTTTGGTTTTTCGTTCTGTTTTTCCTTTTTGTCGAGATAGGATTTCTCTGTATAGCCCTGGCTGTTCTGGAACTTGCTCTGACATCTGCCTCGACCTCCCAATGCTGGGATTAAAGGCATGTACCACTACCACCTGGCTTATTGGACAGGAGTCTTATAATGAGTGGTCAGACAAGGAGAACCCGGGCTCCCTCTCCCCTACTTCAGCCTGGGCTGCCTGATCTCCAGGAGGTAACAGAGCAGTGGGAGGCCCTACAGAGCTGGCTCTCTTGGATGTCCAGGCTGATTTTGCCACCTCTTTCTTTCCTTGGGGCCTCAGAACATGTAGGGAAGGGAAAGAACTTAGACTGCGCCCCTCCCCCTCCACTGTGATTTCTTGCAGGTTGCCTGGTAACCAGGGCATAGCCAGCTTTGGAAACCTAAGGCTTCAAGGGGAGAGAATGGATCAGGACAGGAGAGGGTGCTGGGCCCACACATTTATCATTCAGTCACTGTGCAGAAACATACTGAGTGATTCTTGTCAGGTCCTGGGACCCAGAGAAGAATAAGATCTGCATCTTTTAGAACTGTGCTGTCCAATATGGTAGACGCACATTCAAATGAAATAAAGTGGAAAAAAAAATCCAGGTCCTTGGTCATCATAGAATAATGGTAAGTGCTGGGGAGCCACCTATGGCTGGTGGCTATTTTATTGGACAGTGGACACATAGAACATTTCCATTATCACAGAAAGTTCTATTGGCCACAGAAGCTCCCTCGCCAAGGAGAGCAGCCCATCGGAGAGCAGGCCAGATCCCACAGTGTTGTGAGGTATGGCATCCTCATTGACAAACAGGAAGCGGCAAGATGATGGGTAGAGAAGGTGCCAGGAGAACATTTTGCCCAACTTCTGGCTCAAGAGTTTAGGGCGTGTCCATGGCTGATGCTGTGAGGGTCTGATTACATGCTTGGCTATTGCAGAAGACTCTGAGTTTCTCCAGCACACAGTACCCAGCCAATGGTGGCTCTTCCCACCATGGTCCTTCTTATACCATCTTGTGACAGAGCAGCCCAGTGCTGGGGACCACAGGAAAGATTATTTATCTCATCCCAGTGGCCAGAAGCTGCTGAGAATCTGTCTCACCAGAGACAGCTTGGGTTGGTCTGTGGATTTCTTTGAGGTCAGGCCCTGGGGCTGCCTATCTCCATACTCCGAGTCTTAGTACAGGATCTGCCTGAAGCAAGCTGGGTCTTGGAGAATGGATTCGAAGGGTACAAATGCATACTCAGAAACTCCAACACGAAGCACAATCTCAGGATCATGGCCACAGATCGCCCCGGGGTCAGCAAAGTCTTAGGGGATTGCAGAGGAGAAGCAGGAGAGCATGGGTGAACAGGGACATCACCATGGAATAACTCCGTTCTTTCTTACTGGGGATACTTCTTCTGGGTCTTGTTAGAGACCAGAACAAATGGGTATGTGCCATCCCCTCTCTAAGGTGGCTCTCTGTTTAGGGCAGCTCAGCTGGCTGACACCCATAGCTCTGTAGGATTCCAGAGACTCAGAGTGGCCATTCATTGCCACCCACTCTTAAGAGGCCAGAGCCTCCCTGCCCAGCCCAGCTGCTGGGGACATAGCGAGAGGGACAGGTCAGGGGAGAACTCGGCTAGTAGACTGATTGGGAAGCTTAGAGTTTCGATCAAGAGAGGACCCAGAGAAGAGAGGTCTCTGTGCCCGGCCACATGGCTAGCCTCTTGGTGCAGAGGACAGGGTGGGGTCTGCAAGTGGTCCAGCTTCCTTGATTGAAAACCATGGGCCTCTTTTCTGTCTTCTGATCCAGGTAGGTGCACGTGCATGTCTTTGTAGCTGTGTGTGTGTGGGGTGTGTGTGTATGTGGGGGTGGGGTGGGGAGGGTAGGACCAAGGTGTTTATGGGACACGGGGCTCACTGAGGAGGCAGGATCTAGTGACACAAGAACAAAGTGACCTCGGAAGCTCTGGTCCTCGGGCTTGTGGCTAAGTGCAGTGTGAACACGTTGTGTATGCCCAGGTGTGAACAGTGGGCGGGAGGTCAGATCAGCAGGGATATGCCAAATGGAGAAGAGGCACAGGCTGTACAGTCTTGAGAGAAATACACGGCTAGAGATGGGGGTACCCC
Source organism: Rhabdomys pumilio (assembly GCA_030674055.1). Lineage (NCBI taxonomy): Eukaryota > Metazoa > Chordata > Mammalia > Rodentia > Muridae > Rhabdomys > Rhabdomys pumilio. The sequence continues at coordinate 20,371,522 of JANHMN010000012.1, read as the reverse complement.
TTAAGGCAGAACAAGGGTACCCATGCTTCCTGCTTCTCTTGTTCTAAACTTCAGAGAGACGGGTATGATACCACTCTCCTCTGCCAACCCCTTACACTCAGACAATCACCCCCCCACCTCAGTGTTAGCCTGACTCCCCAAGCAGCAGCCTGTGGTGTTAAATAGTGGAAATAACTTTGTCCCAGAGGCAGCACCAGCCAACCTCCTGGGGACCCTAGAGACCACCTTGGGGAGTATGGTTCATCTATCTAGATTACCTGGTAGCACTGGAGCATCAAGCTGGGGACCCCCTCCCCCCCTTTTCTCAACTCCCTGCCTCCAGGCTGCCTTTTTCAACCCTGTCCCTGACCCACTGGGCAGACCACAGAGTCCTTCAGTCATGCCCCTCGGATCCACTACTCTCAGATCCATTCCCAACAGTTTCCCTTTCAACTTGCCTTTGAATGGTTGGTTCTAAGAGCAGAGGGGCCAGGTTGTCTTGCAGGACCTGAACAGATTTGCAGCCTTGCCTGGACCCTGCTCACTTTCCGCCTTATATCTACCCTGCCATGTACAGCCTGGGAGCCCTGCGCTGGGGCTTTCAAAAGGAGGCGTTCCTTCTCATCTGTGGGTTGCCCTTAGGAGCTGCCCAATGCCAGACACAGCTGACACCACCCTCTTCAGCCTTGCCCCAAATGTCTCTTCCCAGCTCAGGGGCCCTTTCCTGGTTTGGCTCAGGAACCCCTGGTTCAGACTCTGTTCTCAGTTCATTTTGATATCCCACAGCCTCTGACCCAGATACCTGGATTCTTGCTTTGGTTGCTGTGGTGGCTTCTGCATGAGACAGGCAGATTGCCTTCCTCCAGGGTTCTGGAATATGTAACCCCCACAGAGCTGCCCAGGGAGAGCGGCCATCCTCTGATCTAAGAAAAAAGAGAGCTAAACTCCATCCTGGGTTCTCTGATGTCAGGGAGAAGCTGTTTGATGGCAGTGCCTATAGTGTGACTGTTGAATGAGCGGCTGTGTTGAGTTGTGTGTCAATCTGTAGCAGGCGGAAGGAAAACACAAACTCCCCTAAGGACTCAACAAGCCCCCAAGTTAGGTTTCCTTAGGCTGGCAGCGCCACCTGCTGGTTGGGAGGAGGATAGCGGAGTCCTTATCCTTGTCTGCCCTCCTCCTTTAGGGAAAGCTGGACAGCCCGGATGAACCACGACTTTGCACCTGCGCCTCCGGAGATGCAGCCGTACAGGGCTCCAGGCCCCAGAACTTCTTTCTCTCGCAGCCACATGCTGGGGCGCCACGGCCACCAAAAGCTCGCTGCAGATGTGTCCCCCCTCATCCCTGTCATCAAGAAGTCTGTGCATTTGGATGCCTTCCCCCAAAGCAATGCTCTACAGAATTCTAACCAACCAAGCAATAGATCCAGGGCCTGGAGTGTGTCCCAACAGGGCACTGGCCTGGGGTCCCTGAGTTCCATGACTCCCAATAGCGTTATGCCCAGGAAACTCAGCTCGATTTCCTTAACAATTCGCCAGAATGTCCAAACACGGCCACTAGATGCGTCACTTTCTCATTGGGAAGAATTGCCAAATTTGCACAAGGAGGCTGTCACCCACAGAGAAGGAAGGCTGTCTGCTTCAAGTCTGCCAGTCATGGCTCAAGCGCCACAGGTCAGGACCTCCTCTGAAGGCCATGGAGACCCAGACCTTACCAAATGCAACAGAACACCCACGGGGGATAAGCCTCTGGTGTCTTCATGTCTGACTTTACCTTTCCAAGCTCAGTTCACTCAGAGTTCAACAAGTCTTCCAGGGACAGGCCCCATGGGTCAAGTCCATACCAGAACCTCTCCAGGAAGAGGCAAGTGCAGGCCCAGGGGTATTCCCAGATCCCGAGCACACCTCCAAAGGGCCACCTCTGCTACAAATTTGTCTGTTATGAGCACAAAACTAGATAAAGCCAAAAATACAGGTACAGTGGCTATCAACAGACCGGAGTTAGCTATCAATATGCCCACACCAAACCCATCCAGACTTGTCAGAAGCACAGAGCTTCCTATTCTGGATGCCAAGATGGGCCTGGCTATCAACTTACCTGTAGTATCCAAGTTAGGAAAAGCCACAGACTTGATTACAGCAGGCACAGCCAGGAATTTAGCTAGAGCAGGGACAACTAAGCCGGGCCAGGTTATGAATTTGGTAATTCCAGAGTCAGACAAGCAGGAAAACGTCATGCTTTTGACCACGGGGGGCTCAAACATAGCTTTGCCAACACTGGATGAGGCCAAGAGGGACATAACCAGGTTGGACACAGTTAAACCTTTGGCTGGAACCACTGCAGGCAAGCCAGACACAACTTCGTTGGACACAAGCAGACTAGGTACAGCCGTGGATTCAGTTGTGCTGATCTGCCCAAACTCAGCCAGTGGTGAGACCAAGCCACACACTGTCAACAATCTGACTATCCCAGACTCTGCTTCCTATGCTACCTCTCCTCTGATGCCGAGCAGAAGCACAGACCCAGGCCAGGACCACACCACTGTGGATGCTTCCACAGACAGTACCATGGAACCCGCCTCGCTGGACCTGGCCAGAGAATCCAAAGGTAAATGCAAGAGCTTGGTTGGGAAGACTCTGCTGCTGGGTAAGCAGAAATGCCTCTGTCTCAACAGGCTATGAAAGAGAGTGGAGACTCTCTGGTCACAACTGATGAGGTGGCAGAAAAGGGGACAGAGGCTGAGGGGCTGAAGGAGAATAAACTGGGCTGAGGTAAGCTGCCAGGAGGAAAGCTTATAGTTTAGGATGTGCCGAGCCCCCCTCCTGACCATTATCTACTCTTGTCTCCTAGTTCTCTAAAAAGTCAGGATAATCGGGTGATTAATAGGTGCGTCCAGCTTTAAGGAAAGTCTATCTGAGATCGAGGTCCCCATGGTCTGCAAGAGCAGGTTCCAGGATGGCTAGGGCTACACAGAGAAACCCTCTCTGGACACCCCCTTCCCAAACAAAGTCTAATTAACAGAAACACAGATCTGCTATTTATAAGGGACGTCAGTGACTGGGAGGTAGAGTTTACAGCCAGCCTTACCTGGAAGTCTTGGCTCCAGCTCTTTTAAAGTTGGAGGTGTGTGTGTGTGTGTGTGTGTGTGTGTGTGTAAATCCTACACAGGTCTATAAACAGGTCAGCACAAGGGCTAGAAATTCTGTGACTGTCTCAATTCAGGAAAAAGGCTTGGGAAGTATTCAGTCCAATGCTTGAGCTGAGTCCTCGGCTTGCCATAGCCTCTCTTGTCTCACCGTGCACACAGCTTGGTCTTCACTCTTTGCTGTGTTATCCCAGCTCGCCGGCTTCAGCTCAGCTCTCTCTCCTGAACTTTGCTGGACTCCTCCCCCCTAGGCATCTCCAGGACGTGTCCAGAGGCAGGGAGCCCTTTTCTTCTAGAACCAGCTGCTGCCCTCCCCCATCTCCCTCCCTCAGCTGCAGGTACCATGGTGATGGGAATCTCAGGTAACCTAATTCCTTCTACATCCCATTCAGTCTATTCCCAATCTAATTTAAGTACCTTCTCTGTTCTGACCATGTGGAACTAACTATAACTATGTAGATTAGGCTGGATTCAAACGATATCTATCTATCTATCTATCTATCTATCTATCTATCTATCTATCTATCTATCTATCTATCTATCTATCTATCTATCGTTTCTATATAGCCCTTGCTGTCCTGGAACTAACTATGCAGATTAGGCTGGTTTCAACCGACAGAGCTCCCTAACCTCTGTTGGAGATTAAAGGCGAGCACAGCCTTTCACAGCCTTTCACACAGCTGTCGCCACTATGTATCCTTCTCCTCTCCTCCTCCACAAAGCTGCCACAGGCACTTAGTTGTTTGGTGGCAGAATGTAAAAGTTTCACTATCCCCACCCCTAAACACCACTGTGCAGCCTGCCTCTCCACCCTCTTAGATGGGGTAGCCCTTGTCTGCCATCTTTCTTGCCTCAGGCCAGGTCCACGTCCTTGGTGATCACCTGCACAGTGCTCTGCCGCCTCCGGGCTTTCCTGCCCTTCACTGGAAAACGCCCCCTTATTCTTTTCCTCCCTTCTCCATCTCCCTTTCCACGTTGGCCCTCACCTGCTCCAAATCTTCCATTATGTCTCCATGGTGCCTGCACTCCACAGCACCTGGGCGAATCAACTTTCTGTTTTCTCTACTAAGACCCAAAAGCTTTAAAGTCAAGGAGGTTTGATCATCCTCAGTCCTGTGCTCCCAGGGTTGATCAACTAGCGTCGCCAATGCATCAAAGAGTTTTTGGGTGGGTTAGGAAGGATCAGGGAAGTTCAAGGTTACAGGGTTCAGCACCCAGGCCTGGAACTGGGTCTGGAACCCAGTTCTCTTGATTCGGAGCTCAGTCAGCAACCGCGCCTGGGCAGAGCCGCGGTGAGCCAGCGCAATATCCCAATCACCGCGTGACTCACGCACGCGCACCGTTGCCGGCAGCTGCCACCGGTCTCCTGCGACCTGGACCGGGTAAGGGGCTGGGGACAGGATCTAGAAAGACAGACAGGGACTGTGGTGCAGGCACCTTATCCGGCCGGGCATCCCCAGCCCCGGCACCCGCTCCCGCGTGCTGGCGCGGGAGCTGCGGGAAGGGGAGGGGCCCTCGGCGAGGCCAGCGTGCGCGCGGGTCACGTGGTGCCGGTGGCAGCGGCGGCATCGGTGCGCGCGGGCAGGGTCGGCGCGGCGCCGAGCGAGCGGAGGCGAGGTCCCGGGCGGGCGCGGGGCGCAGGGGCAGCGCGGCCGGGTGGCGGGTCGGGCGGGTAGGCGGTACGGCGCCGAGGGGCGAGGCCCGGCTGCAGGGGCCGCTTGGCCCAGGGAGAGCCCGCGCCCGGCTCAGCCTTGCAGCCCCGCGCCCTGAGCATCTCCCGGAGGACCCGAGACAAAGGAGGATTCATGTCCAAAGGTAGGGCTGTCGCTTGGGCGCCTGGCACCGGCCCGGAGGAGGCTGCGCCCCCAATCCCTACCAGAGGGAGGGTTTGCTGTGCTGACGACCCCACGTGCAGTGACACTATGCATGGCCACACGCACACTTGGTGGCACACACTTGGAAGCATAGTCTCGGGCAAAGGCACACAGAGAAGCTTGGGGAGGTATGGAGAGACCCAGATGCTTAGAGAAAGCCCCCGCTGGAGCACACCAGGGTACGCACACACATGCACAGCATGTACTCCAAGCTCGGGTACCAAACCATCTATAACCAGTAAGAGACCTGTGCGCTGACACATCAGTCAGTCCCCTTCCCCCACACAGAGACCAAGCACCAAGACAGGCACCAGCTGGTGGTCTCCAAGGGAACTCATTGGCCTTCTGACTAGAATGGGGGAAGTGGGAGGGGGGAGTCCCAGGGCCCTTTGCTTCTTTAAATGGAGAAGGATTTGTTTCTCTCTTTTCTTTTTTCTTTTTTGGAGCTGCCCAGGGCTGGAACTGGGATGAACTGGAATTGGCTGCATGATGGGGGTGGGATCTTAAAGGCTGCTGGTTACCGGGGGCTGAATAAGACCCCTCAGCTTGGGAGGGAAGAGAGAGCCCTAGCATTAAGCTTAGGGGGCAGGTACTATTCTTGAAAGGTCTCCTTCTCCTATTGCCACCTTTCCAGCAGAGGGGTGGGGTCTCTGGTCCAGACAAAGACAAAGTCATTTATTTTTTCTGTAAGAAAAAGCACTGCATCCTTGCTTGCCTTAGGGATGGGTCTGCTGTCCTGAGGGGCCAGAGCTGAGTCAGACGGACTGTCTCTCTTTCTGGAGCCCTGGTGTGGCAGGTACCTAGCAGGAAGTGCTGTAGACAGATGTACCCCTTTCTGGGAGAGCTGGGAGCTTAGGAGGGGGCCCTCAAGGACCATCTAGCTGCTTTCTGTTGTGAGCTCTTTCCCTATTCTTGGGGATCCCCCTGCCAACCTCAGATGCAGGGGATGGAGGAGGTTTCCATAGGTGTACCTACCTTGACTGTGGCTCACACAGCAGCTATTTGTTGGTTGGAGGTGGGGTCCAGGTGCTCCAGACAGGAAGCATCTTCCAAGGAAGGAGCGAGGTGTCTGCAGGGATACCTGCCGAGTGGGAGTTTCATTCATCCACCGTCTGTCCATTCCTGGTTGAGGATCTGTGATATTCTGGGTGCTCTCGCTGGTGACATGGCTCCCCAGCCTGGCTCCTTTCTCAGAAAGGGCTGGGAACTTGTACGTATTCACTGACAGAACATTTACATGCAGGGTTTTGTGTGCCTTTCACAGGAAGCCAAGTAAGGCAGGTACATTCCCCTATCTTCTGAGAAAAACAAAAACAAAAACAAACAAACAAACAAACAACCCCTAGGCTTATAGGAAACACTTAGCTGGGATTCATGCCTGTGTCAGCTGCCCATCCAAGAATGGCCTGGTGGGACCAGGGGAACGGGACGATCATCCAGTGGAGCCACCGAGGCCAACTCCAGGGCGGCATTTGCTCTGTTAGATCATGGTCTACTGGCTAGGGGCCCTCACAGAGAGTGGGTCCTCTGGGACAATGACCTTGTCTTGGATACAGATATGTCCTTGGCATTTACTGTAGTGCTTGGTTTAGTTGGGCTTTCATTTGACAGCCTATGGAATGGCCTGGAATGAATGGATATGTCAGATACTACAGAACCCACAGAAGACTGAGGCAGCCTACAGCGAGGAGCCGCCACATCAAATGGGAAGGCTTTCAGAGAAGAGTTGTTACTTAGCTGGGGTTTTGAGGAGGGACGGGGTGTTTCAGCAAAGCTCATGACATAGCAGCAGCGTGTCTGTGGCACTTGTAGCCCATCAGTGGCTTTTGTTAGCCTGTGACTGGCATATAATTGGCATGTGGTCAGGAGGAGGCTGGGCTGTAGTCGTTCTGTACCTTGCTCATAATGGATGCTACTGCTGCTCTTTGGAAGAATGAGTGTGAGATCCACTCCTGCCCTGGACTTACATCAACTGGTCAGAGTCTAGGAGTTATTTAGGCATTTGGTCAGCTCCTTATTTCAACCAGGGTCAGACAGACAGAGCCTTGTAGGCCACGATGTAAGGTCACATGCTTTGTAAGTATACTTACAACCTTCACATACACAAGTATGCTTGCCTGCATCCCTGGCTGCTTGTGTCACAACGCAGGTTGTGGGTACCACATGTGCTCAGCAGGCACACAGGAAACCAAAAGGGCCAGGCTGTGAGAACAGCAGGAAGAAGAAACTGGTTCCCAAGGCAGATGTGCTAAAGGGGTACATGAGCCATGTATGGAGGGAGAGGAGCAGGCTCAGGCTGTTCAGAGTCAGCTGTCACAGGGCTGAGCCAACCCTCCTGCCCTCTGGAGCCACCTGGCTGGCAACGGCTTCCTAGGAAGCAGGAGGGAACGGAGCCAGACTCCGGGGAGGTGTTAAGGTTTTGTCAGATTTAGCTGTGCCTGAGAAGGACAGGAGAAAAGAAGAGTTTCCCATCAGGAAGCATATCTTGCCAGTACCAGGAGAAGGACCAGGTGGTGGGGGTACCAGAGCAGACTCCTGCCCGGGCTTGGCGGTGGGGAGGGAGACACATTCCCACTTCCTCCTGACCATCTGCTATTCCGTCAATTCTCACAAGACTGAGACGCAGGGTGGCAGTCGTGAACCACCCTAGGATGGCAAAGCCTGTAGAGAACATGGAAGCAAAGAATATGTTTGTGAAATTAGCAACTGGGGGCACCTCCCTGGGCCTCTTAAATATGTTCCTGTGTACAGTTTCAAACCTTCTCCTCTCCAGAAAGCCGAACTTGGCAAGGGCAAGGGTGAAAGGCCATGGGTCTGTGAGGCTGTACTCTGGGCGTGTAAGCATAGCACCTCATGGGATGCTCACTGCAGCCTTCTTCATGGCCCTGCTACCATTCTCCAGAGGAAGAAGCAGAGCGAGAGAAGGAAAGTGGTTCACACAAGCCTATAAACCAACAGATAGAACTAAGATCTTTCTCAGTGCTACCTCCCACACTCACTTTACAGAGAGGGAACCAGAGTTGGTCTCTTCTAGGACTTACTCCGTTGGCCAGTGTGACCCGCCACATCTCTCCTATGTGTGAACACATCCACGCTCTACCAAGGGGATCTTTGATCTTATTCTCTGGGGAGGGAGGGCTCTTTCCTCAGCCTCTCCTTCTGTGGCTTATTAGTATAAAGTGTCATCATAGGGAAATAGTCCTTGTTTGGGTCTCAGTCCTTACCATGGGCTCTGTAGACTCAAAACTTGGTGTGGGAGGGTGTCAGGGGGTCCTCCACTGCATATCAGCTGTGCAACTCATGGCACAGGGGGGAAACTGAGGCTGAAGGTGGAGTAATCCTTATTCTGTGAAGAAGGGTAGCTCCAATGGCTTCTAGAAGACCAAGTAACTGAGGCCGTTGACAGTTACTAGACCTAGTGACACAGACCTAGGACCCTGAAGGTTCTCTGTTCTGTAGTTGGTATGGTTAGATGCAGGTCTGAGTAACTGAGATGTTTTCATGGACCAGTGCTCTTTTGGAATGGAGTTCTCCTCCAGGAAATATTTGGTACTGTGCAGGGATACTCTTGGTGGCTACATCTGAGAGGCTCCTTCTGGAAACTAGAGGAGACTGTGGATGCTAGTAACCATCCTCTAGACCCAAGACAGCCAGTGCCACTACCGTAGCTACCTAGGCATTGCTAGGGCTAAGGGGAAGGCCTTAGATGGCACACACAGATGTAGTACTTTGGAGCAGGCTCAGGATGATCCTGTGCCCTCTTCTGGCCTCTGAATTCACATGGTACACACACTAACATTCAGGCAAACACTTGTATGCATAAGGTGAAAATAACTAAGTCTTTACATAATCAACAAATTGGAGAACCTCATGCTGGCACAGATTTTGACACTGACCTAAACTCTGCTCTTGAGCAAGTTCTCGGGGCATCAGTGTTTCCCCCGCGCCCAGCGTGGGACCCAGACTGGATGATGTTATGGCCTCATCCGGTACTAACTCCGTGACTCCATTTCAAGATACTCTTGGTCTTCCATGAAACCCTTGTTCTTTTGCCATTCACCCTTTCTATCTCTCCCACCTTGGCTTTTCAGGGCTCCCAGAGGCTAGGACGGACGCAGCCATGTCAGAGCTGGTACCCGAGCCCAGGCCTAAGCCGGCGGTGCCCATGAAACCGGTCAGCATCAACTCCAACCTGCTAGGCTACATTGGCATTGACACCATTATCGAACAGATGCGCAAGAAGACCATGAAGACTGGTTTTGACTTCAACATCATGGTTGTTGGTATGGAAAGCCATGGGTCACTGAAGGCCTAGTGGTGGGCAGTGCCCAGGATCCCATTTCTTTCCCCAGAATGGCCTGGCTTCTCTAGGGTGAGCTCTTTCAAGGAGAGAGGATTTCACACTGATCACAAGGGTCTGATCCCCTCCTCCTAACCTGCTGACTCAAGGATGAGAGATTTGGATGGATGGTCAGCCTAGCTTCCCCACTAACTGAGTGTAGACAGGCAGCCTCTTGGTCACTCTGAGCTTGCTTTTAGGTTTGTGGAATGGCATAGCCCTTTCCCACCTCCAAGAGCCATGGGAGGACTGGGAAAGAGATGGTCTTATTATTCATGTTTTGTAGAACAGTAAAGCTTCAGAATTTTCCAGGGTCTTGGTCAGTGAGTAGCATCAGTGAGTCACAGAATGTAGCAGAAAGCTGCATTTGTCTAATCTGAGTTGTTCCCTGAGTGTGCAAACAGAGAGCGAGGCATCCTCCTTCCTCCCACTTCTCCCAGTTCAATCAACAAGCCGTGTCCCTTTAACCTTGTAAAGGTCTCCTAGGTGTGTTGGCTTCTGCCCATCCCCCCACCACTACCCTAGGCTGAGTAGGCTGAGCTAGGGTCTCACCTGGATTACTGGAGCTACCTGACTCAGTGCTGTTCACCAAGTGCTGGCCTGGATCAGGATGAGAACCGTGGCCAGGGTAGAAGTTCTCCCAATGGTTTGCTACAAATCTACCAGCTGAGCTGACAGTGTGCTCTCTGAGGCAGATGCTTAACTTAGTGACAGTGTGCTCTCTGAGGCAGATGCTCAACTTAGTACCAAAGTCTTAGCTCAAGAATCAGAAGCTTGGTTCATGGACACTTACAGCTGGGCTGTGGGACAGTTGAGGAACCTTGACCCTCCTAGTCTCCCCTCCTCTCCAGTTCCTCGTCCACTGGCTACCCAATGGCCCTTTCAACCTGCAGAACTCACTGAACCATCCATCCTAATTCCGTAACTCTCTTCTAACCTCGGGATAAATTTAGACTTGTATCCTGACTGGGAGTTGCTCCAAGTCAGCTCTTACCAGTTCCCATCTATATTCCTCTCTGCACACAGAGGCCCTCGGCTTGCTGGGCTCTTTCCTATAGAGACGTTATTACATTGATGGTTTAAGTGGCTTTTGCCAACTCCCCAGGTGGGATGAGAAAATGCATCCGTTTGCCACTCCTAGTCTCCGCTGGTCCCCTCCTTCCTTATCCATCTGTAGAGACAACGGGGATCACATGACAAGCCCAAAGCACTGAGAGCACCTCAGTTGGTATCTAGAACCCTGGGCTCTTTCCTCTCTGCCTGGTCACTCCCCCCACCCCGAATATACTACACTGATGCTTTAGACCAGCCCTTCTTGGACTTTATCATCCAGTTAATTCCTCTTAAAGCCCAATTAAGCCACAGGTTCTGAGTTGTGGCTCTGAGGTGGAACTTGTGCAAACATCTAGGTGAATGGCAGCATTGGTCACCAGCTACAAGGTGTTCTGGGTAACTCTTATGCATGAGAACTATTGCTCAGACCTGTGGTTCTTGAGCGAGCTTTCACTTGGAGGCCATCTTTAAAGCAGAGCTATATAACTAACACAGGCAGAAAGGGAGCCACGGAGGAAGGTGCTGTGGTCCTGCCTGCCCAGCTTCCCCTCCTCTCCTAGTACTTCCTCCAGTAGGCCATCAGGCCTTTCCGGAACACAATTTAGAAAGTAGTGGGGGTTGAAACAATGGCTCAGTAAGTGAGGGCACCGGTTGCATGAGGAGCTGAGTTTAAATCTCTAGCATCTACATAAAAAACTAGGCGCAGCCAGCTACACTTGTACCTGTGGCCTTGGTACAATGAGGAGAGATGGGAAGCTTACTGGGACTTGCTGGTCACCAGCCTAACTCCAGGCTCAATCAGAGATCTCATCTCAAAGGAATAAGGTAGAGAGTGATAGGGCAGCACACTCAGTGTCCCCTCCTGATCTCTGCAAACACATACAGTGGTACACATACACACATACTCCACCACCACCCATATGTACATGCACACATATGCATACACATATACACATTCACACATACACATGTTAAACATACAAACATATGCATGCACACACATACATATACATAAGCATATATCACATAATATATATACTGCATATATATATATATATATATATATATATATATATACATACACATATATATGCTACATATATATTATGTACACCTATCACACATACCACATATATATACACATACACATACTTGGGTACACATACATACATACATACATACATACATACATAGCACATAATACACATATCACATATACACAGACATTTAACACCACACACATACAACATGAGCATATGACACATACATATATACACAGAATACATATATATGCAGAATACACACACATATATGGCATGGTTCTTGGGGTGTGAGCCCTGGTCTTGCATGTACTAACTCTGCTGTCTCCTACATGTTACATTAGAAGAGGTTTCTAGGGCCATCTCAGCTAGGGAGATAACTCTGCTGTGAGATACACCGGATGGTATAAAGAATGGCTTTAGGAGTTGGGGATTTAGTTCTGTGTTTCAGAGCCTGACTTGTCAAGCATGGTGCCCTGGTCTTCAGTCCCCAGCACTGGTGTGTGTGGTGTGTAAAAAGACCAGTTTTATCAACAGATGTGGAAGTGCTCAGGCACTATGAGTCAGAATCTGAAAGTAAAGTAATTCTTCTGCTCTCACTTTTACTGTTATGAAATACAGAAAAGCTAAGTTGAGCAAAACCACAAGCCAAACCAAACCAGAAAACTACACCACACACACCACCCAGATGCATAAGTTGTGCTTTCTCCCAGTGGTCCTGGAGTCCATGAAGGGACATGGAATCCAACTGTCATTTCCCAAGGCCCCTCTCCATTAAAGAGACACCAATACCTACCTGATGCTCATTCCTCAAGGGGTGTTCAAATAAGGCTTGGCCTGGACCTCAGCTCTGGAGTTCTGTAAGCTCGAAGGAGGGCTCTGCAGCTCAGGAGGCAGATGTGGGGCCTGTCTCCTTTTCTCCGTCTCCCCTTCCCGTGCTGTAGGCCAGAGTGGACTGGGCAAGTCAACGCTGGTCAACACGCTATTCAAGTCCCAAGTGAGCCGAAAGGCCTCCAGCTGGAACCGGGAGGAGAAGATCCCTAAGACAGTGGAGATCAAAGCGATCGGGCATGGTGAGGACTAGGCCAGGATCCTCTGTGGACATTATTTGGAGGGAGGGCTGTGCCAAACAAGAGAAAGGAAGAGGGTTTACTGGGGACTAAGGTGTGGAAGGCAACTGCAATGTGGAATTGAGCCTCAGATTTGTTGGAGCAAACTCCTTACGGTGCTAGGCCTAAATAGTAAGGTAGGAATAGGAGTGTGTGTGTGTGTGTGTGTGTGTGTGTGTGTGTGTGTGTGTGTATGTTGAGGGATATAGAAATGAAAGAGGTGGGGTTGGAGAGATGGCTCAGCTGTTAAGAGCACTGACTGCTCTTCCAGAGGTCCTGAGTTCAATTCCCAGCAACCACATGGTGGCTCACAACCATCTGTAATAGGATCCGATGCCCTCTTCTGGTGTGTCTGAAGACAGCTGCAGTGTACTCATATAAATAAAAATAAATAAATCTTTTAACAAAAATTAAAAAAAAATTAAAAAATGAAATGGTTCTTGAACTAGGTAAGAAAGCCCAGGGAGGATTTAGACAGAAGTAGAAACAGGAAGAATCCGGGCACGGTCTCCTAGGTGTAATGAACAGTGTGCGTAAAAGTACCGAGTGGGAGAAGTCTGTAACCTTGACTTTGCAAACAGCTGCTTTTACTTTGCAACAGCCCACTGTTGCTGGCCAGTGGGCTGCAGGGTCCCTGGGGTCAGCCATAGGAGTGACCTCTCAGATGTTTTCTGATCTCTCTAGTGATAGAGGAAGGTGGTGTCAAAATGAAACTAACAGTTATCGACACGCCAGGCTTTGGAGACCAGATCAACAATGAAAACTGGTATGTGCCTGCCTGAGAATTTCCCCCTAAATACTCTGCTAGGAAGACATGATGGAGACTCTTTCCTATTTAGAACTACCTGCTTCCTCCCTTAGCAAGAGGCTTGGTCCCCTGGGAGCCATTCTTGCTGATCATCCATGGAAAGCCATCCATTGAGGAGGCTGAGGGAAAGCTGGCCACTGAGGTTGAGAAAAGAGGGAGTGACGGGATTGTGCCCGGACTGTGCCTCAGAGGCACCCTGGAGTTTTGTTCTCTGGAGGGATCCCATCTGTCTTAGTTAGGGTTTTACTGCTGTGAACAGATACCATGACCAAGGTAACATAAGGACAACATTTAATTGGGGCTGGCTTATCATCCAGGTGGGAACATGGCAGAGTCCAGGCAGACGTGAGGCTGGAGGAGCTGAGAGTTCCACCTCTTGTTCCAAAAGCAGCTAGCAGAAGACTGGCTTCCAAGCAGCTAGGATGAGAATCTTAAAGCCCACACCCACAGTGACACACCTACTCCAACAAGGCCACACCTCCTAATAGTGCCACTCCCTGGGCTGAGCATGTACAAACCATCACCTCCTCTATTTCTTTCTCCTGCCCCTCAGCTGGGAGCCCATTGAGAGATACATCAACGAGCAGTACGAAAAGTTTCTGAAAGAGGAGGTGAACATCGCCAGGAAGAAGCGCATCCCTGACACCCGAGTCCACTGCTGCCTCTACTTCATCTCCCCGACAGGACACTCGTATGTACCAGACTCATCCCTACAGCCAGACCTGGCTCCAGTTTGTGTCATGGATTGGAGACTCCATACCTGGACTTAGCTGGAGAGAGCCAGATGGTTGGAAGGCCATGGCCCTGGGACCTTAGGGTTCCTTAGACTTCCTATAAGAAAGAGAGTAAAGCTGGCCATTGCTGCCTTCCATACTGCTCACTGATGTCTCTGTACAGCCCGACTGTGCCAGCAGAGAGAACTGAAGCAGAGGGCACCTTGTTTGTTCAATAGATAATTGCTTTGGACAAGACTCGGGGTATAGGGGTGGCAAGAAAGGCAAAGCAGAGAGAATTGGTGGAAGGACATCCATGACCTGGTGACAGCTGCCCAGGCCATCTGCCCTCCACAAGCCCGGGAGCAGAGCTGAATACCTGCCCTCTGATAAGGGTCTGGGGTTGGAGGCCTATGCTCGACCAGGCACCCAGCTGCTTCTCACAGCCCACTGCCCCACAAATCAGGGCTCCTGGATTGGGGCTGGTATTTAGGCAAGATAAGGAACTTGGCTGTGGGAATCTAGAGAGTGGCCATCCCAGCAGAATGAGCCAGACATCAAGTGATGAAGGCTGTGCCAGGAACGTGATTTGTAAGCAGCAGATGGGCCCCAGGATAGGAAGTATAGGCAAAGGTCAGACATCTCATTGATGTTTCCAGCCACTGTCCTGCAGGGCAGTGTGTACCTCTAAGTCCCTCTGCAGGGTCAAACTGTAAGCTTTTGAGGGAATGTAGACCTTGAAGTTTGAAGGTGCCAGGGGTACTCAGCCAATGTTGGGTAATAGAGGTTGTGACTAATAACCCTGGGTCAGACCTAGGACCTCAATAAAATGAGGGCTCTTAAGTTTTGTTTTGTTTTATTTTTTAAGAGTGGGTATTAGGGATTGAACCCAGGGCCTCATACAGGCTAGGTAAGCACTGTACCATTGAGCTATATGCCAGCCCTCTTCTTATTTCCTCCTCCTCCTTTTTTTCTTCTTCTTCCTCCTCCTCTTCCTTCTCCCCTATTCTTTATACTTCTTTATGGTTTTTTTTGAGATAAGGTTTTTCTATGTAGCTCTGGTTGTCCTGGAACTGGCTCTGTAGACCAGACTAGGCTCAAACTCAAGAGATTTGCCTGCCTCTGCTTCCTGAGTGCTGACATGTGCCACCATGCCTGGCCTTCCTTTTACTTTTTAAGACAGGGTCTCACTTGTCCAAAATTACCTTGAACTTAACTCTGTAGCCCAGGCTGGTCTTGAAATTGATATCTTCCTGCCTCAGCTAGCAAGATAGTTTAAGCTCTTCCCTGACCTCGGTTCACAGTTAGTGGAAGCTATCAGTCTGACTTAATGGATCCCCGGATTGCAAACTATAGTCAGACTGAAGCGCTAGAGCTAGGCTCTACGGGATAGCCTGTGGGGCTGACAGGAGGCCGTTGAGAAGAGTTCAGTTGGTGATGACCATCCATGCTTGTCTCCCAAAGAAAGAAATTCTTGAGTCAGAGAAGGTGTCATGAATGGCTTGAGAGGGTTTAAGGAGAGGGATGCTTTGTGTGGAAACTGAGGAAGGGTCTCAGCTGCAGGGCCTCAGCTGCAGGGCCTCAGCCAGGTTCCCAGACCAATCTGCTCCCCAGGACCGTCTGGTGGTCTGGTGTGGCGCCAGTGGCTGAGTCAGTCAGGGGATATGGCTCTGACCTTCCTTCTTTCTCTGGGCCCCAGCTTACGACCACTCGATCTTGAGTTCATGAAACACCTCAGCAAAGTGGTGAACATCATTCCTGTCATTGCCAAGGCTGACACCATGACCCTGGAGGAGAAGTCTGAATTCAAGCAGAGGGTGAGCTGGGGCCTCTTTGTCCTTTTCCTCCCTCTAGTGAGTGCTGCCTACCCTCCCCTCTTCTGGGTCCATTCCTACCTGCCATGTCTTCCACTTCCCCTCTACTCCAGTTCTCCACCCCAACTTTCTCCCACTTCCCCATCCGAGGCAAGAGCTAGACGTCCCTGGGACCAGAGGTGAGGCCATCCGTTCCAGGCTGCCTTTCCCTCCCTGTCCACACTTGGTCGGCAAAGGCGCCCATTCATCACCGTGAACTGATCCAAGAGTGCTAATCGCCAGCCAAGCCCTGCGAGTTCCCACTAGGTGAAAAGAAAAAGAAAGGAACCAAAAGGAACGAACACTGAAGAGGTCCTCGAGGAAGAGACTTAAGATGGTGTAGAAAGAGAGCTGAGAGCCCAGGAGGCGGGCTTTACCTCCATTCCCTGCCAGCTGGAAATCGCAGGGGCGGAGCCTGCGCTCACAGACTCCGCCTCCTGCCAGCCACTACCTTGCCTCTCTAGGTTCGCAAAGAGCTTGAAGTAAACGGCATTGAGTTCTACCCTCAGAAGGAGTTTGATGAGGATTTGGAGGACAAGACAGAGAATGACAAAATCCGGGTAGGTGCGTGGGGCCCTTTTTGTCACCAGATGCCCCCTCGGTGCCTCTGTGGGGAGGGTGCCTTGAGTCTTTTCCTCCTGTTTTTCCCTTACCATAATCCCTTGTCAGTTCACCTAACCCAGACTACAGGAATTACGGGTGTCAGTGACCAGCACTAGGACTGAACTCTCAGAGGGACTTCCTGTGCTCAGGAAGCTAGTCCCTTCCATCAGCAAACAATAGGAAAGCCTCACCTTCCTTCCCAGGAGTTGGCAAACACATTGTCAGATGATGGGGCACTTGGCTGGTGCCCAGAGGAATCTATACTCTAGTCAAATGTTGCCTCGGTTTCTCCCTCTATAAAATACAGAGACTGGACTAGGTGAGAGGCTTATAGGCTTCCTCTCCCTAGAAGAACTATTTTAAAATACGCGTGAGCTAATGAAATCGCTTACTGTGTAAAGGCACTTGCTGCCTGATGACCTGGGTCACAGGATCCGTGTGGCATAGGAAAGAATTAACTCCTAGAAGTTGTTCCTGGGTCTCTGAATATACTTGAGAGAGAGAGCATGAGTGTAAATACTCTCTCTCTCTCTCTCTCTCTCTCTCTCTCTCTAATTAAAAATTTTAAACAAATACAACCCTAATATACAAACCACCAGAGCAGGTCTGAGGGCACACAGATCTGCTGCCCCAGCAGCTGCTAAGATACCTTCTATGGCTCTGGCTGCACCAAGGAACCGAGACCATCAGCTATATGATGTCTAAGGTCTTGCTCTTAATTAAAAATCCTGTGATTCTGCATCAGAAACCTGGGCCCATTGACCAGCCCGTGTACTCAGTGACAAATCAAATCTCTTACGGCTTAGGTTTTGAAACCCTTCTAGAATCTTCTAGAAAGTTGAATATTCTAGAGAAGCCTTTTGCTCCCTATAGTGAGACAGTCAGTTGAAAAAGGCAACTGAATTAAGATAATCACTTAAAAAAAAAGCCCTTTTAATGATGTTAATTTCCTTATTTGTGTGTAGGGTGAGTGAGGGGGAATTGGTATGTCCCCATGGCATGTGTGGAGGTCACAGGACACCTTTCAGGAGTTAATTTTCTTTTACCAAGTGGGTTCCTGGATCTAACTCAAGTCATCAGACTTGGTGGCAAGCATTTTTATGCATTGAGCCATCTCACCAGCCTCTGATAATTTCCTTTAAAAGTGATGTTTGCAAATCTTAACTGTCAAGAAGAACTATTTTAGGTAGTTAAAATGCCTTTAAAATATGTCACATCCATCGGCCTTTATGTTTTTGTGGTGCTAGGGACTGCATCGCCACACTCTTTGATCACACACACACTCACAGACACACAGACACACACACACACACACACACACACACACACATACACACACATAGACACACATAGACACACACAGACACACACAGACACACATAGACACACACAGACACACACAGATACACACAGATACACATACATTTTGTGCAGTGCTGAGGATTGAACCCAGGGCCTTGGATCTGCTAGGCAAGTGCTCTGTCACTGGCCTGTACCCTCAGCCCAAAGTCCATTCTCATGCCAAAGCAATTCACTTCCATCATCTGTCTCACACTTGGCTAACTATTCAGAGAACAGCTCTCCACGTGTGTGCCCCCAGTTTACACACTGTATCCATATGCTGCATGAAGAGACTTTGACCCGTGAGGGGCCACATAAGACAGCGTTTCCCTGCCACCATATCATCTGGTAACACGGTCACTGCCTTATTAGTTTGCATACTTCTACACTACGGGTTTACCCCATGGCGTAGTCTCCCATAATCTTTTCCTGAACTTACTCTGTTATTAAGTAACACATGACTATTTAATCCAATGACGAACACACACCAGGCAGATCCACTCGGGTGCTTGCCCTGATGGAGCAGAGCAACCCCATCTCAGAGCAGAGCCTTGAGAGTTCAGTACCTGGGCATCTGCCAGTAGGTTCCATGGGAGCCGCATAACACATCTCAGAGTCTGACTGGCGCCTGGGCGGGTGCTGTCTGTGAGAGTCTGTCCTAGCTAGCTCCCAGAGTGGCTCCAAATCAAATGAAAATATGTGCCCAAGCACAATGAACTGTTCAAAGTGCTCTCTGGTTGAAGAAAAGCCAACTTACTGTGATTAGCCAGTCAGACAACAGTGTCGTCAGGGTTGGGCCCAGGCCTTGCGTCTCAGCTCAGTCTTTTCAGGGGACAGAGCATTGCTCTTGCCACCAGTAGCATCCAGAATGAGCAGTGGAATAAGATGTGAAAGGCCGTCCTGCCCTGGACACTCAATTTGGAGCCGAGGTCTGAGCAGGTGCATCTGGTTTTGCTTTTCCCCCTCTCCAGCAGGAGAGCATGCCCTTTGCAGTGGTGGGGAGTGACAAGGAGTACCAAGTCAACGGCAAGAGGGTCCTCGGGAGGAAAACACCCTGGGGGATCATCGAAGGTAAGCCAGTGCCTCTCTCAGAAGGGGAGGCTGTTCAGACAGCAGCTATTAAATATCAGGAGGTCAAAGTGTCAGAGGCCTAGATTACAAGGATATTATTGCTAGCCGGCTGCTGCCCTTAAGGAACTTATAGTTTGCAATGCTAGTCACAGGCAGGAAACAAAGACATCATTTAACATATGACCAGGTGGCAATGACTTGGCCTGTCAAATGAATATAGGACACAAAGTATTTTTTTTTAAATATTTTGTTGTTGTTGTTGTTTTGTTTTTCGAGACAGGGTTTCTCTGTCTAGTCCTGACTGTCCTGGAACTTGCTCTGTAGACCAGGCTGGCCTCGAACTCAGAGATCCACCTGCCTCTGCCTACCATGTGCTGGGATTTAAGGTATGCGCTGCCACTGCCTGGCTTTTTTTTTTTTTTTAAAGATTTATTTATTTGCTTAAGTACACTGTAGTCATCTTCAGACACACCAGAAATGGGCATCAGATCCCATTACTAGATAGTTGTGAGTCACCATGTAGTTGCTGGGAATTGAACTCAGGTCCTCTGAAAGAGCATTCAGTGCTCCTAACTGCTCAGCTGTCTCTCCAGCCTCCAAC
This sequence comes from Rhabdomys pumilio, assembly GCA_030674055.1. Lineage (NCBI taxonomy): Eukaryota > Metazoa > Chordata > Mammalia > Rodentia > Muridae > Rhabdomys > Rhabdomys pumilio. The sequence goes on along the minus strand of JANHMN010000012.1, from coordinate 20,351,996 downwards.
TATTTTTCTTTTAAAAGAAAGATTTGTTTATTTTGTGTGAGAATTACGTTGTTGCTGTCTTCAGACACACCAGAAGAGGGGATTGGATCCCATTACAAATGGTTGTGAGTCACCATGTATTTGCTGGGAATTGAACTCAGGACTTCTGGAAGAGCAGTTAGTGCTCTTAACTACTGAGCCATCTCTCCAGCCCCCCAGACAAACTCCTGAGGGGTGGGAAACCAGAGAAAGAGTTTCATATATGACCTGACAAAGTGCCAAAGGGCAGTTCACATATTGCCTTAGTCAGTAGTTATTGATTTATTATGACTGGATGTAACCTTGATGATAAAGTTCTCAAGAAGTTACTTCAAGGGTTTCATTGGGGACTGGTGACAGAGCACTTGCTTACTGTGTTCCATCCCCTGCACAACATACACAAAACCAAACCAAGAAAACAGACAATTATGGTAACCCTGTAAGAGTACAGGGCAGATGGTCCCGTCTTCAGAATATGTGTCTCAGATAAGTTAAATGCTTTGCTCTGCATTTAGGTCATATAGTCCCCACCCACCAGGAGCAAGTGGAGCTAGAGATTAAACCCAGAGTTTTTCATATGATAGTGGAACTTGAACTGAAAATTTGGACAATTTGCTTCCCAAGCTGAGATTTACTCTACTGTTTTGAGTTGTTTAAATTGTTAATAATTTCTGAGAACCTGGTAATAGAACTCGGGGTCTTTTTTTTTTTTAGATTTATTTATTTATTTTATATATGCGAGTACACTGTCACTGTGTCACACACACCAGAAGAGGGCACCAGATCCCATTACAGATGGCTGTGAGCCACCATGTGGTTGCTGGGAATTGAACTCAGGACCTCTGGAAGAGCAGTCAGTGCTCTTAACTGCTGAGCCATCTCTCCAGCCCAGAACTCAGGGTCTTACTGTGCTAAACTTACTGTGCTAAAGTGGTCTGCCATTGAGCTAAAGCCTTAACTAGTGTTTTGTTTGTTTGTTTGTTTTGTTTTTGTTTTTTTGTTTGAGACAGTTTGTTTTTTTTTTTTTTAAAGAATTATTTATTTAATGTATATGAGCACACTGTAGCTATCTTCAGATATACCAGAAGAGGGCATCAGATCCCATTACAGATGATTGTGAGCCACCATGTGCTTGCTGGAAATTGAACTCAGGACCTCTGGAAGAGAAGTTAGTGCTTTTAATTGCTGAGCCGTCTCTCCAGCCCTGATCTTGAATTTATGATCTTTCTGTTTCTACCTCCCAAGTGCTGGGATAACAGTGATGGGCCACCAACTTCACCACACCCAGTACCTTGGGATTTTATTTCATTATTTGCCTTGAATTAGAATTATTTATGAGAATGTTATACATGATTTGTTAAGACCAGAGAGTCATATCTGTCCTCTGTTCCCACAGTTCTTGGTGAGTGGTTTGCAGACAGTAGTCACCCCATCTCTGTCAGCTGGATTTACTGTATAGAATTTACCTTTGGAAGCTGGGACAGTTATTAGGTCCTATGTGTTTTACCTTCTTTCAGTCTTTATACCAGGCCTTCACAAGTTTTTCTAAACTCCCACATTAATTTTTTTGTAAAATGTGGAACAAAGCCAGTCCATATTAAGATATGCACACTGTAGAATGGTACCGTATCCATTATACCTGATTTAAAAGTATTTGCTCAGTTTAAGAAAAAGAAAAGGAAGAGAAAGAAAGGAAGGAAGGAAGGGAACCAGAACACTAGCGAACAAACCTCAGGCCAGTCCACATAAGGATCTGCGTCGTTAAAGTGGCCTACCTGCTGCTGGGCTGACACTAGTGACCTGGCTACCTGTTTCCTTCTGTTTTGTCCATAGTGGAAAACCTCAGCCACTGTGAGTTTGCCCTGCTTCGAGACTTCGTCATCAGGTACGATGTGCCCCACAGTCCCCCAGATGGCAGGTTTAATTATCTGTGAACAAAGACCATCTGGTCAGATTCACTTCCTGAGTGTCTCCTTCTCTAACAGAGCTCTCTGACCTAGTTCTAGCCCCTGTCTCAAAGGGATTGTAAATTGACATTGGTCCTCAATGGTGGATTCCAGTCACTGGGTCCAGTTACCAAGGAGATGTGTTAGCCTCAGAGGTAGACCACTTCCCTTCTGACCCTTAATTGTATCTGCTTCTCTTTTTTACTCTGTGTCCCTTCAGGACTCACCTCCAGGACCTCAAAGAAGTAACACACAACATCCACTATGAGACTTACAGGGCCAAGAGGCTCAATGACAACGGAGGCCTCCCTCCGGTGAGCGTGGACACAGAGGAAAGCCACGACAGTAACCCGTGATGAGCCCTTCTCTGTGTTATCATACATATCCCCCTTCTCCAAACACACACACATCCCAGATACCACCTCCTCCAGCCACCTCCTCCTCTCAGCTCTGTCCCACAGGCCTGTCTGGTATTTGTGCAGTATTTTGTCTATAGTGTATGTGTATGTGTGTGTGTGTATGTGTGTGTGTGCGTGTGTGTGCGTGCATGTGTGGGTGCGTGCATGTGTGTGTGCGTGCATGTGTGTGTGTGCATGTGTGTGTGTGTGTGTGTGTGTGTGTGTGTGTACGTGTGTGCTCAGGGATGAGGTATTTTCATCGCCCTCTTTGGAAAGTCCTTTGTAAGTCTGCTTTCTCCATGACTCTCCATTCTGTCTCCTTTTTTCTTGTGCTCCAGAACAAAAAGCTGTACGCCTCACTCAAGAGGTCTGGGGAAGGTTTTATTTTAAAATGCTGGGAGCAGGTGAGCCACAGGCAACTCTTTTTTACTTCTGACCCACCCACAAACTGGGGCTGCTGCAAGTATTCTTCATGGACTGGTGGCTGAGCTAGCCTGTGGTGGGCTGTGGGAACTCAGAACAACTTTTCACTGTAAGTTGAGGTAATCTGGAGGAAGGCTAGGACTTCTTGGGAAAATGGCAAGAAAACTCATGGGGTGCAGAGAAGAAAGCTAAGGGACTCCTGCAGAATTGGTGTCTGGAAATGGAGCTCCATCCTTGTGTCTATGTTGGGGTCACTGTCAAACAGCGGATCATCACCGCTGCAAACCATTGCTTTCTGTGCCCACCCTTCCCATATTTCCAGGCTGATTCGTTGCTTCCTCGTCCTGATTTCTCTCCCCGCTCCCCAGTCCTTTGCCTCCTTTCTTCATATAGTCATACATTCGCTCCACTTCCTGCCTGTCTCTGACCTTTTATCTCCTTTTAGAGTAATCTATGTTAGATTCCTTTCTATATTTAGAAATCATGCCCAGCCTACTTCCTAAATTGGCTTTCTACTGCCCTAAGATAGAATCACAACTAGGGGCTGAAGAGATGGCTCTGTGCTTGCGAGCACCTTTCAGTCTTGCAGAGGACCCAGGTTCGATTCCCAGCACCTTTTTGGTAGCTTACAGTTAGTTATCTGTGACTCCAGTTCCAGAAGATCTGACACCCTCTTTTAGCCTCCATGAGCATGGTGTACATATACATAGACAAGCACTCATATGCATAAGATAAAATAAAAATAAAAAAACTTAAAAAAATAAGATCCCAAGTAAAAGCATGGAGCAGTACATACTGAGATTGAAAGAGAATTCCGAGTTATAGAGAAGCCTAGGAAAGCCAGTTTCTGTAGCTGACCGCTGACATTTGCTTTGACTTGGGAGCAGCCTGGGGAAAAGGGAGAACGTGGAAGTTTGGGCTGCTCCTGGTGCTCTGTTCAAGGGAGCACATAATATTGGTCAAATGAGGCAACCTTCAGGTAGAAGAAATTATGTTCTCGAATTTTCTGAAGTATCGGGGAAAAAAATATACAGAATTTCTTAGGCTGCTGGACTTCCACAACAAATTTTAATGCAGGTTTCCCTGTCTCTAGCAGCCTTCTGTCTATGCTAAGCTGGGTTCTCTGTTGCTTTGTTTCGTAGAAACCCGACTCACTCTTTCTCTGTTCTCATTTGTCTGTCTGTCTTTCTTGGCTTCTCCCCTCCTGGCATTCTCCTATCATCTGATCTTGTAGATATTCCCAGAAATGCCCATAACCGCACATTCAGTCTTCTGTTGCCTTCTCAGGAGCCCTGTAGTTATTAACGACACTTTTACTGCTCCTTACACATACAAGGTATTCTTTTTTTTCTGTAGTTTCTAAGGCTGCTTTAAGGAAAGCCATCTAGCCTTAGGAAAGGGAAGACACCTCGTGACTCTGTTTACAACCTATCTATCCACTATCCCACCTCCCAGTCCAGCCTGGGTGTTGAACTGGTCCTCACTGAATGCCAGCATTTATGACCTCAGCCCTTTATTACCCAGTCCCTAGAAAACAAAACAAAACAATAACAACAGCAACAAAAACAAAAAGAGATGGAAGACCCATAATTCATTGGACCAATCAGAAGAGGAGGAAATGATAAAATCATGTAACCCCAATCCTACGGTATTAGCCTGTCCTGGAGACTGCTCAATCACTAGCCCTCATCCCTCGTCCCCCTTTCCCTGTAACATTTACTAAATAGTAGTCAGCTCTCAGGCTAGAATGGTAGCAACATTATAGAGCTCACTGACTGCTCCAGTGAGCTGCTGTCACCGTATGGTGACATGGGATTGGCCACCTAGGGCCAGCAGGGGGTGAGGATGGTGGGCATTGGAGAGGCTAAGCAGGAGAATGCTGCCTGTCTCCCCTAAGCTGTGGTCTCGCTCTCCCTGGAGAAGCTGTTTTATGTGTTTGCTGCGGCTGCCGGTCTCCACTCCTTCAACCCTTCTCAACTCCCCCTGCAGGGAGAAGGCCTCCTGGGCACTGTCCTTCCACCTGTACCAGCCACCCCCTGCCCCACTGCTGAATGAAGGCCATTTCAAGTGCTGCTTCTCCCTCATCCCTCCCAGCTGGTATTGCTGCAGGGCCACGCCCCTTTTAGTGCTGTGCTTGTCCAGCCTACCAGCACAGCCCCTCTCAGCCCTCAGCAGGTGGGAGGGGCTAGCTGCGTCTTTAGGACAGTTGCTTCCTCTGTTTAACCAAACGACTCCTCTCCTCCCAATGGAATGGAGTTCCCGCCAGCACCACTCTGCTCCATCATCTGTGTCAGCAGCCCCCCCTCCCCCGCCCTTGTGTAGGGAGGAGGAACTCACGGAGAGCTTCTCCTGCCCTTGCAAGCGCAAACCAGCGACTTGTAACTGTCTCCATGGGAACCGGCATTGCTTTCTAGCCATTCATCTGCATGAGTACTTTCTTGGCTACCTTAAACGGTCAAGAAAGCAATTTTCCTGCTTGTCAGAGTCACTGAGGTCAGCCGTGTGAGCCCCTGTGTGGGACAAGGGTGTCTCCTTCATTGCTTAAAGGTATTTATAAGGGTGATTCATTATACATGGTGGGGAGCCAGAGGGCTAGCGTCACTTTAAAAAAAAAAAAAATTACCGCTGGTGGCTGGCCCAGTGAGTATGTGTGTAGATAACCTGTTTACCCCAAACCATGGCCATCTGGGAAGTGGCTTTGCTGAAAAGAGGTTGCTGGAGTTGACTTCCTTATCCCCAAACTTTAAAAGAAAGAGAATTAAACACACACGGACTACCCCAAACCCATAAGCTATACACTCTAGGAAGAAAAATAGCACCCTTTTGTACATTTAGCAATAAAAGGATCTCTTCCCACCTACCCTGACTATTCCTACACCCATCCCCCACCCTGTTAATGTGAGCAATGCATTGGCCTGACCACGGGTGGTCGCTATAGGCTAATGGGAAATCCCCAATGGCGGGCAAAGCCCCCATCAGATGCATGAATGTTTGAACGGCTGCCACTGCCCCATACACTGTATCTTTATAGACCCCTCCCTCAGCCACCCCACCTGCCATCTCCACCTGGACACAACTTGCTCAAAGGCTGGTGACTTGTGGGCCATTCATCTACAAGTCCTGATGGAACAAGAGGCCCAAGCCTAGGGGATGCAAGAACGACCCATTTTTAAAATGTTATTAGTCCCAGTCAATGTTTTGGTGATATTCCCAGTTTAGTTTCCCAATTGAAAACAAGCCAACAGACACTCATACTGGTCATGTAAATGTTGCTAGCCTCTGTTGTACAACTAAACATTACTGTTTGAACAATAATCGCCTGGACTCTATCTTATCTGTGTGTCTTGCTCCTTGATAAATCAGCTATGAATGATACCATCTCACTGTGTGTGAGCCAGGGACCCTCTTGGCAAGGCAAAAGTAGCCACAGATATTAGATATTGGACGTGTGGCATCTATTTATTTTCAGGTGACGTGAGGCCATATCTCAGTCATTTCCTAGAATTTTGTAACCCCCGTGAGTGGGAGAGCTGACTCTCTTAGGTCCTGTGTTTTTGCAGGAGGTATTTAGTCCCAGTTACTTAACATCTCTCCCATCCCCAAGGCATAAGGACCAAGTCTATAAATGAAAGCCTAGTCTAGCTTAGAAAGCTATTTTACTATGAATATATTAAGAATATAAAGGGGTCGGTGAGATAGCTCAGCTGGAAGGGCACTTGCTATCAAGGCTGACAAGCTGAGTTTAAACCCTGGATCCTATATGGTGGAAGGAGAGAATTAACTTCCATAAATTGTCCTTTGACCTCCACATGTTCTCATGCTTACATGTGTGCATGCTCACGCAAACAGGTATATGCACAATTTAAAGGGGAACAGGGAAATGGCTCTGCTGGAAGTGTGATGGCTGCACAAGCATGAAGATCCGAGTTCAGATCCCCAGCATCCACATAAAATTAGAGAGGTGGAACGGTTTGTGTGCGATGAAAAGAGGCAGAGCTGGAGACTGCAGGGTGGGGAGGAACAACCTGATATGAGGGGCCTACAATGCCACCTAAGGCCACGGCCCATGCTGTCACTAAGGGCCATGTCTGTGTCCAAGGTCCTGCAGCAGTAGAGGGCTATATTAATCAAGTCTGCTGGCCATGTTACCAACAAAGGCCATGCGGATGTCCCTGGTCTGGGGCTGCTGCCTGGGGCCATGTTGATATCTCAGGACTGCATAAAGCTGGCCCTGCCCTTCACTTGGGCAGCTTGGGAGAGCTGAACCTGGTGGTGTGGCTATGAGACAGCTGACCCTGAGGGTGAAAGAACTGCCAGAGCAGTGCTGGAGAGGTGCCTCCAAGGGCATAAAAGTGAGAGTGTACCTTGCATCTTACCAGGGTAGAACAGTAGAGCTGGCCCTGGTGCTGTGGGCTCAGGTGAGCCAGCCCTAAGGGTGTGTAATGCAGGAGAGCTGGCCCTAAGGGTGTGTGACTGCAGGAGAGCTGGCCCTAAGGGTGTGTGACTGCAGGAGAGCTGGCCCTAAGGGTGTGTAATGCAGGAGAGCTGGCCCTAAGGGTGTGTTACTGCAGGAGAGCTGGCCCTAAGGGTGTGTAATGCAGGAGAGCTGGCCCTAAGGATGTGTGACTGCAGGAGAGCTGGCCCGGGTGCCATGGATGCAGGAGAGCGGTCAGGTGCCGCCCAGGCCCAGATCCAGGGCTTTGAGTTGGCCCACCCTAACATTTACCTCATCTATGAACTGCTGGAGCTTGTGAAGGGACCGGTCCTGCAGATCCAAAGCTGCAGGATCTCCATGACAACAGGACAACAACAGGACATCCAAGAGGAGTCCTGATGAGGATCCAGTATTGATGTTGTAGCAGAAGCCAGAGGCCTCGAACCAGACCAATGACTCATTGTAGTGAATGTTTGCAAATGAAGCTGTTATACTGTGTGACAAACCATGACACACCATAGCTTTCATGGCAAGATGGCTTTGTTTTTAATATACATTATATACATATATAATATATTTATTTAACAGTATATTATATTTAATTTAATATTTTACACTCAATTTATATTTAACAATATGATATATTTAAACAATATATATGTATATATTTTCTTTAGGTGGGAAGAAGGCTGCAAGAGCAGAAGGTGGCTGTGGAGGGAGATGTGTGAGATTGGGGTACGTGATGTGACATTCACAAAGACTCAATAAAAAGTTAAAAAACAAACCAGGTATGGCCCCACGCTTACCTGGGGCTTGCTGGTCAGCCAGTCTGCTTCCAGGTTCAATGAAATATTCTTTCTTGAGGTAAGAGGGGAGAGTGATCGGATACGTGACCTCCTCTGGCTGCTTCATGGGCACACAGGCATGCGCAGCCAAACACAAAGTCCACAGATACTAATCTACACAAAGGAAGTTAAATACTAGCATTTTTCTTGAATTTAGGGTGACCCTTCCCCTCATTTGTATCACAACTCTCATCTGCTTGTTATTCCCTAAATTTTAATGTGAACTTTAAGCAATTATTTGGGACCTTGGCTCTTTTAAAAGGAAAATCTCAAACACTGGATTTTGCCAATAAAGATTCGGGAGCCAGATGGTGCGGTGAAAGCCTACTAGCTCAGAAAGGCAGAGAAAGCACCCAGCTTATCCTCCTCAGCCGACATCCCAAAAGAAAGCTCTCCTCCACACTGTCTCCCAAACCCCTCCAACTGAGTGTCCCTCCCTTCTACTTCCTGTGCGTCTCTCTATCCGTCCTCCCGACTCTCTCCTATGCTTCTTTCCCTATGTTCCCTCCCTGTAACTGGTTGCTCTCTCTGCCTCTTGAACTATGGTTGACTTATTTAATCCTGTTTACAATAAACAGAAAGCTCTTGAATTAAAGGTATATGCTAGGGCTGAGCCACACCATAACTAGAAATAGGTTTTCCAGTAAATAACACAAATCTGGGGTTCACAGTGTGATCAAATCCTGTGACTATCCTGTAACACTTGACTTTTTGTGAGGTGAACCTAAGGTATAAATGAATGAAGAGAAACAGTTTGGAGGGGGCCAGAATGGAGGGTGATTCAATCAAGAGGCTCTTGAAACCATGCAGGTAGGATGAGGAGGGTACCACCTGATGGTTACAGAACAAACACGGAGGAAACGAAGTGACATGTGAAAGACACAGCTGTTTGGTGGACATCAACCATCACAGCCACAAAAAGCTAACATTCAAGTGTGGAAGGGCAAGTCTACAGAACATAATCTTCTTGCCCAAGGTTTCATTGACCGTGACAGGAGAGGCTAACTCTTGATGTTTGTCGCTGTATACTATTCCTATTCTATTAAGTTTGATTCTTAATTCTAGTCTTTTAAAGAAAAAAGATTTTTTTTTTATGTATGAGTACACTGTCAATCAGACCAGAAGAGGGCATCAGATCCCATTATAGATGGATGTGAGCCACTGTGTGGTTGCTGGGAATTGAACTCAGGACCTCTGGAGGAGTGGTCAGTGCTCTTAACTGCTGAGCCATCTCTTTAGCCCCTCCTCTACTAAGTCTTGTATGTAAAAAATTATCTGTGCTAGGTGTGGTGGCGCATGCCTTTAAACCCAGCACTTGGGAGGTAGAGGCAGGAGGATTTCTGAGTTTGAGATCAGCCTGGTCTACAGAGTGAATTCCAGAACAGTTAGGGCTACATAGAGAGACCCCGTTTACAAAAACAAAAACAACAAAACAAAAATCGGAAATCAGGACGTGTTTTACAATGATAACATGCCTGATTATTTAGCAATTTTCATGTTTTCGTTGGCACACGGACACTCTAAAATGTCTTGAGTAATTGATTGAAGGTGACACCTACAAAGGCTCAATGGATCCAAGAATTGGACCCACTGAAGGTTGAAATTCACTGTTCACTTTCTGACCTAACTCACCTTTTCTGCATGTTCTCTCACCAGACCATCGGTTCTGTCCTAGGCCCTCTTTGACGGAAGGAAGCTCTGGTCTTAAAAGAGTGGAGGAAATGTAGACCCTCACTCTGGGTTGGTTTGGGGTAATCTGCACTGAGATTTTGGGTTAATGGCTACTTTTTAAACCACTAGCTCCTAGCAGGACCAAGGCTGCTAGTCACCCATCCTTCAGCCTCTCCTCGTTCTAGAGATGAATCCAGCTCCAGGAAGACGCTCCTTTTCCTCACCCAGTCTCTCCTTCCCTGACTTGTGACAGCTCCTCTTGTGACAGCTGACCACTCAACTCTGGGTTCCTGCGCCATAATCTCCGCCCTCTCTCCAGGGCTCCGCCCCCTGCTTGCTGGCCCCGCCCCTTCCCATTTGAAGGGCGGCGGTGGGAGGGGACCAAGAGCAAGATGGCGGTGAACCAGAACCATACGGTGGACCGCCGTGGGGCCGCCATCCCTCATGGTGAAAGGTGCCTGAGGGGACTTCCAGGCTGCTGTCGAGGAGGGAGGAGTGCTCAGGGTAGACATGCGCGCTGGAAAGCCCGCTGCGAATCGAGGACTCTCCCGCCCTTCCCCGGCTCGTTCCTCGGAGCTCTGCCCCTGATGTTTGATCCAGGAGCTTGTGGCTAGACGCGTGCGTGGGCCGCGGGGGCCGCGGGCATCCTCAGAGGAAAGGCCTGAGCGACGGCTGTGTGAAGAGTGGGTCAGCCCTTGCTTCTCGGGACAGCCTCCACTGGCTGTGTGCGACTTTAAGAGGGTGACTGTCACCCTGGCGCCCTGGGTGCGCCTCAGGCGACCAGGGACAAAGGGGTAGGCGAGTTGGAAGAAGGGCTAGGATGGAGTGTAGGTCACTAATCCAGAACTATCACAAACCTCCCTCCAAAGTCCCCCAGAAGTTCCCTCTCCTAGTTGCTTCAACCAAGGACATGACTTAACCTTTACTGAAAAGATTGGGAGCAAAAGTAGAGGTCCCTAAGAAGAATGGCACTCTCAGTCTCCCACGGTGCTGGGGCTTCCACCCCTCACCCACGTTCCTTACCCTCTGTCTCTGCCTCTTCTGGATCATGTCCCCTCTCTGCTGATTTTCTCCACTTGACTGTGAGACTCATTCAGTCTCACAGTCAACTACGCTCAACTAGAACTCCGAGGTCAGTTCGGGGCCAGCCTGATCTACAAAGCAAGTTCCAGGACAGCCAGAGCTATGTTGTAGAAAGACTGTCTGGAAAAAAAGAAAAGTCCTGATTTTTTTTTTTCTTGGTGTTGTTCCCTTACATTATTAGAATCTGTGCTCTTGAATATGTATCAATAGTTTTCACTGAACAGCTAGCTGGCAGCTAAGTTTGTCTTCATAACTGCTCTGTCTGCAGTGAGCAGTTTCCTTCATTTCACAGGTAGGAATATGAGAAGTAATTTGCTCAAAATCATTCTCAGTGCACGTGAGAAAGCCCGGACTTGAGTTTAAAATTTTGTGCTATGCATCAACTTCTCTTGCTGGTCTTTAGAAGTTTTATTTCCTGCTTCCTCTTCATCAAAGGACAGTTCCTTTCTCATGGTATGTTTGGATGTGATGAGACTAAGTCTTGCTGTGTATTTATTCAGCTTGGGCTGGCCCTGAACTTGTGATTCTGCCTTAGCCTCCCAATGAATGTTTGTAGTAATTAAACAACCATAACAAAATATTCCAGAATATCTTAGATTTGGGGTTGAGTAAGCATTTATTCACACTGAAACATTCCTTTACATTTCTAGAATCTGTGCTCTTGAATATGTATCAATAGTTTTCATTGAACAGCTAAGCTGGCAAGCATTGTGTTTTGTCTTCATAACTGTCTGCAGTGAGCAGTTTCCTACCAACCACTGGCAGTAATAATAATAATATAGATACCGACACTGGGAAGCATCCCCAGTGTACTGATAAATGAGGAAGTAAGTTACAAAGAGGTTGTTGGTGGTGGGGAAACTTGTATTTCAGTGATGAGGAATAATTCAGTGATTCGAGTTGGAGGTGAAGTGTCTTGTTTCTATCTTGCCTTAGCACAGACATGCTGAACATTTCTAATCTAAAAACCCAAAATGTTCCACTGAAGCCAGACGTGAGGATGCAAGTCTGCTGGGAATGCAGACGCACGCCCCCATACCTGGCTTGCAGAGAACTTGTCATCGTGGCTGAGAGGTCATAAATGTGTGGGCCAGGCTGTGTTGTAAAAGTGGAGAGGACTGAATTGTTTTATCTGTTATTTAAGATTGTGCAGATACTTGATGTCACAGTAGAAAAATCAGGGGGAAATTGATCACCCAGATTCCAACATTCAGTAGTTTTTGCATTTTGGCATGCTTTCTCTGCACCACTTCTTATGGAGGCTTATGCTTGTTTTCCCACCTACCAATGGCTTTGTAACTAATTTACATTTGCTAATATATTGGGACAGTTTCCAGAACCTATATCTGTATTATTGCTGCCAATGGCTGCTATTCCAGTGTGCATACATCTCTGCTTAATTCTCAGCGAGAACTATTCTGAGGCTCTCCCTTCATTGATAAGCATCACTGTTTAGAATTTTTTTAAAAAATAAAATCATGTGTGTGCTTGAGTGTGCATGCGCTCATGCCACAGAACATATAAAAGTCACAGGACAACCTGTAAGAGGCCTCTTACCTTCTATTTTGTGCATCCCAGGGATCAAACTCAGACCACCAGGCCCAGTGGCAAGTGCCTTTACTAAAGGAGCTATCTTGCCAGGCCTTGCTTGAAAACTTCTGAAAACGTATCTTTACCCATCTATCAAAATGTACTTTTGAGGTTGGTACCACTTGGTCTCTGCTTTACCTGTGATACCACGGAGGCTGTGAGAGGCAAGGAGGAGCCTCTCTTCTGCTGTGAAAAAAACCCCAGTAATGACTTTGTTTCCAGTAATAGCACAATGTATTCATCCTGCTTGCCCTGTGTGTTTTTCATGGTCATACATTGTGAAGGTCACCACGTTGAAAGACAAAGATACTAAGCCTTGTGAAGGTGCTGCATTTATCTAACTTTGGATAAAGTTACGCCAGAGCAATAGACAAGCTGTGGTTTGGTGGAGTTCAAAAGGTAAGCTTTGCTGTCCACGGAAGAGCAGCTGAGTTCATCTGCAGGGGATGCTACCTTGACGATCAGTAAGGGAACTGTGCAAGAAGGAAGCCTTCAAGATATTTCTGTCCTAGAAATACACTTGGAGCATTTCAGCCTCCAAAAAGAAACAGACGAAAGCAGAGAAGCTGATATGCTTGGGCAGGCCAAGGCATGCCAACAAGCCAAAACCAAAGATGATGATGAATGGAAAACCAGGGCAGAGGTCCCTCACTATCAGATTCAAGATGCCCAAGGATAAAGAACTTAGGGTCTGGTGTTGTAATTATCTTAGTGTCATTAAAATAAAGATCTTGTGGAGTTTGTACTCCAGATTATAAGTTTCGAGTACAAAATTTGTATTACAAAGTTCAGCTGAGCTGGAAACTAAAGATTACTTTTAGTACCTGAGCCTAAAAACACCTACTGTCAAATAGTTTTTTTAAAACAATATAATAGTTCATAAGAAAAAAATTAATAGTTTTAAAGTAGTATGTTTCTATCTTGCCTTCACCCAGTACGGGTTGAACATCTATGATCTGAGAATCCAGAAATCTAAAATGCTCTATTGAGTTCAGGCCTGGTAGGGTTGGAGCAATGGCTCATCGATTAAGAGGATATCCTGTTCTGCTACAGAACCCATGTTCGGTTCCCAGAACCAGTGGTGAATGGTACACACATGCCTGTAACTCCATCTTTAGAGGGAACTGGCCTCCTCTGGCCTCCAAGGGTACCTACAGACTCACACATACCACCCACCCCCTCAGAGGCCATACACAGAATTAAAAAATATATCCAGATTTGATGGTACATTTTGATGGTCAGGTTGATGAAGAACAATGTAAGTTCTAGGCCAGTCTGGGCTATCTCAAGACCCTATGTCAAAAACAAAAGAACCCTTGAGTGCTACCAGTTACCTTGTCTGGACAATTCCACTCCATGATACTTTGTTTTGTGCATAACATTGCTTAAAATATTATACACAGTTACCTTCAGGTATAAATGAAGCAACTGAGTCTCATTTAGGCTGGATCTCATTCCTCCAAATTTCTTGTATATGCAAGCATTCCAAAGTCTAAAACTGTTCAGATCCTAAATATTTCATTAAGAGATACTCAAGTTATACTAAAAATCAGGATTCAAGTAATTAATCTTGAATTAATTTTAATAAAAGTAGGAAAATAGTACCACTAGCTATCACACTGTTATTATTATCCCGTTATAAAAGCTTTATTCGTGCCTGGTTGGTTTGTGTGAGATTTTGCTTTTGTATTTTGTAGTGGTTTAAAATGAAAATGTTTCCTATAGGCTCGGAGAGTGGGCACTACTAAGAGATGTGGCTTTGTTGGAGTAGGTGTGGCCTTGCTGAAGAAAGTGTGTCACAGAGGGGTGGGCTTTGGCATTTCAAGTGCTCAAGTCAGGCTCAGTGTCCCTCTCTTCCTGCTGCCTGCCAATCCAGATGTAGAACTCTCAGCTCCTTCTCTAGCACCAAGTCTGCCTGTGCGATGCCATGCTCCTCGACTTAATGATGACGGATTAAACCTCCGAACTGTCAGCCAGCCCCAATTAAATGTTTTCCTTTATAAGAGTCGCCATCGTTAAATAGCATTTCTTCACAGCAACAACACCCTAAGACACTTTTATTTATTTTATTTTTATTTTTTTGTATGGGTGTTTTGCTAGCATGTGTGTTGTGTACCATGTGTGTAATGCCTGTGGAGGCCAGAAGATGATGTAGGAACTATAGTTACAGATGATCCTGAGTCACCATGCAGGCGCTGGGAATTGAACCCAAGTTCTCTCCAAAAGCAGTCAGTGCTCTTAACAACCGAGCCAGCTCTGAAGTCCTGCTGTTTGTTTGTTTGTTTGTTTGTTTTGAGACAGGGTGTCACTACAGAGTCCAGCAGATCATTATATAGGCCCAGGATGTAAGCCTTAATTTCTATGTATGTGGGTGAAGGGTGTGTGCTGTGCGTGTTGTGAATGTGCACGTGCGGATGCTTGTGAAGCCATGTGTTTGTGAGGTGTGTGCATTTGTCCTGTATAGCTCTGCTCATTCCCAAAGCTTTACTGTCAGAAATTATAGTTTTATATAGTATCGCGACCACTACAAATGTATAATTATTGTTTTATCCTGTGACCTTAAACAGATCCTCCTGCTCTATCTCTGTAGCTAGCACCTCTTCCTCAGTCCATGCCGAAAAATCTGGAGCTTGCCATTTCTTTTTGCTGGTCCAGTGAGTTCCCCAAGCCCAAATCCCAGACAGCCTCCCAACTTGGTCTCGCTATTCTTCCGAACGCTACTCATGTTGTGGCTTGGTTCGTCCATATCGCCAGTCTTCTCCCAAGCAGGCAATCTGCTTTCCACTATCTGCATCTCCTCCATCTCTGCTAATGCCATTGACCCCGTCTGGATTGTCCCTTGTATCCTTACCTCTGCCTGTTTCTTAAGAATCAGCTCCAGCCTCATCCTTTCCATGGGATCTTTCACAATTGTTTCCACCATAAATAATCCCTCCTGTTAAATGACCGGGACATTTTTGTGCCATTTACATGACACATGTCTCCTATTACTTGCCTGCTGTTCTCTGTTCATGTTTCCTTTTCTTTTTTAAAAAATAGGTGTGTAGTGCCTTACCCTATGGTAGAGCCACAACAGTGAATCAGTTGTTTCTAGTAATCATCAGGGAGGCACTGAGAAACTAAACTAAACTAACTAACTAACTAACTAACTAACTAAATAAATAAATAAATAAATAAATTAGAAAGCTTGATTCCATGAGGGAGGAGAGCATGAATCCAAATTGTCCCCATTCAGAGAGAAGCTGGAGTAATGTGCAAGCACCCACCTGCCTTGCCTTCTTTCCCAGTTAAACATTCCGAGAGCCCAGTTCTTCCCAGTTCTTCCACAAGAAATTTAAGAATTAGCGACAGACATTGAGAATAGAGATAACTTTGAAAAGACAGAAAAGCCCGTGATAAAAAGGGAAATGTCTTTCACTGAGTGCTGGGATTAAGGTGTGCACCATCACTGCTCAGCTCATTTTATGTCTATCTTAACATGTGCTATCTGCCTTGCTTTTCTGCAGTCTCTTGAAGAAATGTTCAGATGTGGACCTCTCCTTCCCCCAGTCACCGGCAGGCTCCACCCTCTTCAGTGGTACAAAGAGGGGAGCTCTGTTCCTCACCTCATACCGGGTAATTTATACTTTCCTTCCCATTGGCTGATTACCTCACATTTGTTTGCTCCTAACGCTTAAAAAAAAGTTAAGCATTGGGTTTGAAGGTGTGTTAAAGCATTTTTTACTTTGAGACTTCCATTTTGAAGAAGGATGGAAGAAAAGAGATGATGCTTCTCAACTAGGCCACAGTACCCAAGTGACCTTGGCCTTGCTTTTGCAAGTCTGTCCATGGACAAATTCTGTATTCCTTTCCCAAAGTTTCCTTCCTCACTCAGGTGATTTTTGTGACTTCACGTTCAGACAACGATTCCATGTTGTCTTTTACGATGCCATTTCATCTAATGAATAACTGCACCGTTGAACAACCAATCTTTGGTGCAAACTACATTAAAGGGACAATTCAGGCAGCTCCAGATGGTAAGTTTTTTCCTCTTAGAAGTGCCTCACCCACACCCCAGAAAAGATGCTAGAAAGCTTAAGATTAAGACTTGTTTCATGTTAGAATTCAAACAAAAGCTGACCTGCCTGTTTGAGAGTTTTCCTCAGTGTGAGTTTCATTTCTTCCTCCAGGTGGCTGGGAAGGCTCTGCTACTTTTAAAATAATCTTCAGAAAAGGAGGTGCTATTGACTTTGCCCAGTTGATGGCTAAAGCTGCCTCTGCTGGTGAGTGGTAAAACCAGTATACGCTTTAGGGGTTAAGGGGTTGAAACAGGACTGTTATACTCAGCAGAGACTGGCTAGCCTGGTGTCAGACATTTGCTATTCTAGATGAATTAATTCAACAAGCATTTCTGAGTTTACCTACTATGTATCAAATCCTACACTGTGTGCTTATGAACCTCACCCTGTCCTGGAGGAGCTGTGGGGTCTGTGGTCAGACATCTACATGACTAACCTAAAACTGCTGGTCTTCTGTGCCACATCCCGCACACCTGGGCACCTGACTGGAGTGGCTTGGGAATGAAGAACAAACACGCCTGTGTGCAGGATAGCTGCATAGGGGGTTTGCTCACTGGGATTGAGCAGCACCACGAGCAGCCCAGCAAGTCAAGAGTGTGGCTAGGAACAGCGCAAGCGGAAAGGTCAGTCCTGTCATTGGAGGACTGTGTGTGAGCGGTCTCAGGCTAGGGATAGCCAGCGCTTTCTATAAGCTCTGTCAATATTTGTACATGGAGCACAGGAAGACTTTGTTAATTCCCTGAGCCTGGCCTGGGGAAGGCTTTGCCATGTGCATTTGGTCTCCTCACCTTGGCCTTGGCCTTGCTTTTCTTGTTTGCTCTTACCATTCATAAGAGGGGACTGTCCCACACTACTGACCTCATGGCTTTCTGTGACTGCTATGTTTCTACACAACCCGGCTTTACTTTGTGCCAGCCACACTCTTTTACAATCCAATCAAACTGTGCCTTGTGCCTTGTCCACTCTCTTCTCCGGGTTGCCATTTTGTTTTGTCATGGAAGGCTCTTTCCCTTTCTTTCTTTCTTTCTTTCTTTCTTTCTTTCTCTCTCTCTCTCTCTCTCTTTCTTCTTTCTTTCTTTCTTTCTTTCTTTCTTTCTTTTTTTTTTTTTGCTGTCCACCTCAAACTCCAATCTAGATGTTAAAAATACAGTCCAGTGAAGATGGACATTCGCAGACACATATGTTTGCTTTAACAGAGGCATGGATACGGTGCAGCAGATAAAATGGAAGGAGGGTATAATGTGTCTGAGTTACTATAGTGAGTGAGCTGTGATGCTGTGTGTCGTGGTCAAGAAAGACCCGCAATCAGTGTAAGTCTGAGAGGAAGTGAGTTCAACTTAAAGACAAGTAACTTAGCTGGCACTTTTTATTGTTGATTGTCCTGGGCAGTGGTCTAAACCCTTTACAACGGCCAGTGTGATGCTCATAAAACCTTATGATAAAGATACTAATATTATGCTCACTTGATAGGTGGGGGAACGAATTAAGGGATGGTTATATAGTAAATAAATACGGTTAGACCCTAAATAACCACAGGCAATGAGACAAAGTTGCTACTCTCAAGAAGTATGCAGTTTAAGTATGCAGGGCCCCATGGATTTTTTACCTGGTACCACAAGACTATTTACTGTCGGCTCACATGTACTGTGGCAGTCAGTACTGATGGTTATTCAGTTCATAGCCGACATATACCTGATTTAAAAGAATAAAGAGTTCTTATTTTTTTCAATTTGCCTTCTCAGCTGCCCAAGGATTTCCACTCAGAGTTGCAAGCTTCTGGATGGGCCCTCTAGGAATTTATGTCATCACTGGGGACAGGAGCATGTATGCCCCACAGGCCTACCAAGGTGAGGTGTGGGACAGGTGGCCTAGGAAGTGGAAAAGCATGCCCAACCCTTGAAGACAGTTCACCACAGGCTTGCTTCAGGGTTTGGGGTTTTCATGGCTTTGTTTCCTGGTTGAAACACAATAGTGAGTAAGTAAATGACTGGACTTGCAGTTCAGATTTCATTCTGCTTGATTGCCTGTAAGTCTGTGTGCTTGAAATGGGGCTGGCCTGGAATTCGCTGGACAGCTTCAGCCCGCTGAGTACTGAGGCTTTGTGTGCGCGTTGCAGACTTACTTTGATGGTGGTGTGTAAGGGCACCTAAACAATTCCTGCTAGTGAGGAGTTCACTTCCTACTGAGAGCCTGCACAGAAAACAGTTGTGCCCACTCATCTCATATGTTACACTATCATGGCCATCAAGCCTGCCATGCCTCCAGCCACAACCTGAGCTTCAGACCTGGGCCTTTTCATACCTACCACGCCTAAGATGGAGGAAGTTGCAGGCTTCCATGAAGACCTGGCTTGCTCAGTAGTATCTGAGTGAGGCACCATTCCATTTATTTATGATGTTTGTGAGATAAATGTTACCGATATGCTAAAATAATATCTCACTTTGAAATCCAAGATTAAAAACCTGTACACATATGCAGCTTCATGTTGATCACAGGCATCCGTGTTCCAGGAGCTTCTCACTAGGCTGTAAATGCCTGGCAGCAGTTTTCAGCACTTGAGGGCTGACCTGAAGCCAAAGGAGACTGCAGAGCATCTGAGGGATTAACAGTGCACAGCAACAGGAAAGCGAACTAAAGATAGCGTCAAGAGAGCCTTCATGGAGGCTGGGGAGAAGGGGCTCACTCGTTAAGGGCACTTACTGCTCATCCAGGGGACTGAAGTTCAGATCCCAGCACCCACGAGTGGTTCACAACTACCTGGAACCAGCCCCAGATGTGATGCCCTCTTCAGACAGGCGTACTCACAGAACACACACACACACACACACACACACACACACACACACACACACACA
>JANHMN010000012.1:20270300-20332664 GCA_030674055.1 Rhabdomys pumilio | reverse complement strand
ACACACACACACACACACACACACACACACACACACACACACACACAGACATACACACACACACAGACACACAGATACATAAATAAAAATAAAACATGGGCTGTGGTGGCGCACACCTTTAACCCCAGCACTTGGGAGGCAGAGGCAGGCAGATTTCTGATTTCTGAGTTCGAGGCCAGCCTGGTCTACAGAGTGAGTTCCAGGACAGCCAGGGCTACACAGAGAAACCCTGTCTCGAAAAACCAAATTAATTAATTAATTAATTAATTAATTATTTAAAAAAAAACATGGGCTGTGGTGGCACACACTTTTAGTCCCAGCACTCAAATTCCAGAGGCAGAGGCAGGTAGATCTCTTCAAGTTCAAGGCCAGTCTGTTCTACATAGTGTGTTTCAGGACAACAGAGAGACCGTGTTTCTAGTAATAATAATAATAATAATAATAATAATAATAATAATTTAAAAAAGAGCTTTTGATGTGAGACCCAAACAGCAATTTAGAGTACAGAAAAAGAAATGTTGATTCTTTCTTAGGGTTCCCATCTCTGTGTGTTAGATTTCTGCTACTGAGATAATTATTAAAAGAAAAGGTTTTGTTATTGTTTTGAGATGTGTCTCATGTAGGTCAGGCTGATCTCCACCTTACTGTGTAGTTGGGGATATCCTTGAACTTCTGATCCCCTGCCTCTCCCTCCAAGTGCTGGGATTACAGGTGTCCAGTACCATACTGTTTTAATGACAAGCTCTCCCACGGTGGGTTAGTGTGGCCTGGAATTTATTCTGGAAGCCATGTTGGCCTTGAACTGTTGCAGTCCTCGCCTCAGCCTCACCTGGTGCTAGGGCTATGGGTGTGAGCTTGTTTGTTTGCTTGTTTTGTTGTTTTGCTTTTTTTGTACATGCTATAACATTCATGTGCTGGTCGGAGGACAGCCTGTGGAGTCATGTGGCTCCCAGGGATTGAACATGGGTAGTAAGGCTTGGGTACAGGCCTTCATCTGTTGAGCCTTCTTGTTGGCCCTTTGTTTTTATTTTTGTGGTTGGCTGGATATCTGTTGTTGCTGTTGTTTTCTTTCTGAACCAGGCTCTCGCAGCATAGCCTGGACTGACCTGGGACTTATGTAGACCAAGGAGACTTCAAGTGTAAAGGTTTGCCTGCCTGTCCCTCCAGGTTAGAGATGTGTGCCACAGTTCCCAGTTGTTGTTTTTGCCCATGAATTCAGCATCTATCTGAGCCTCACCTAGTATTGAGATTATAGGGATACAAAACCCTACCTGGTCTGTGGCTTTTTATTGAATGCAAGTCATGATATATTAAGTTACAGAAGCAGATTGTGGGTTGTTTTTTTCTAAAGATTTTATTTATTTTATATACATGACAAGTACACTGTAGCTGTCTTCAGACATGCCAGAAGAGGGCATCAGATCCCATTACAGATGGTTGTGAGTCACCATGTGGTTGCTAGGAATTGAACTCAGGACCTCTGGAAGAGAAGTCAATGCATCTTAACCAGATTGTGGGTTTTAGGGTTTTGTTTTACTCTAATCTTGGTAGGAGTGAGACTCTTCAGTTCTTCTTTGGTTGTAGGTGCCAGGGCTTTTATTTCTCCTTTCCCCTTCTGTTGTCTTAGCCTTTTCATAGTAAATACAACATGCATCCATGTTTTCCTCACTTACTGTTACACTGAAGCCCAGTTTCTGGCCTTTCTATTCACTGAATCCATGTTTTGTGGTGGGGTCTTATTTCACGGATGGATTTTCAGCTCATTTCTCTTTTTTAATTGACACACCAGAAGAGGGCATCAGATCTCATTACAGATGGTTGTAAGCCACCATGTGATTGCTGGGATTTGAACTCAGGACCTCTGGAAGAGCAATCAGTGTTCTTAACCACTGAGCCATCCCTCCAGTCCTCTTTTTACTTGTTATATGGGGATGGAAGTGATGGTTTCCAAGCTGTTCTTCCCCGCCCCCCCCCCAGGGTTTCTCTGTGCAGCCCTGGCTATCCAGAACTTCCTCTGTAGAACAGGCTGGCCTTGAACTTAGAGATCTTCCTGCCTCTGCCTCCCAAGTGCTGAGATTAAAGGCTTGCAACACTACCAGCTGGCTGGTTTCCAAGCTCTTAACCTGTTCTACCCCAGATATCGAACATGTGAGACTATCTAGATTTTATGTCCTTCTGTTCATCTGGCTTGTTGACTTAAAAGGCAAGTGTGTGTCATGACCAAGAACAGCAGACATCATTCTATTTTTTAAAAAATATGTTTTTACTATTTGTCTTAGTGAGGGGTTCCATTGCCGTGAAGAAAGACCATGACCAAGGCAACTCTTATAAAGGACAACATTTAATTGGGGCTGGCTTACAGGTTGAGGTTTGGTCCATTATTATCAAAGCAGGAAGCATGGCAGCATCCAGGCAGGCATGGCACTGGAGGAGCTGAGACTTCTACATTTGAAGGCCAACAGAAGACTGGCTCCCATATTGCTAGGAGGAGGGTCTCAAAGCCCACCCCCACAGTGACAAACTTCCTCCAACAAGGCCACACCTCCTACTTAGTGTCACTCCCTAGGCCAAGCATATTCAAACCACATTATTTTAAGTTATAATGTGATTATATCAGTTCTTCCTTCCCTCTTCTTCTTTCAAACCCTCCCATTCTCTCTTTCTCTGCCTCTCTCTGTCTCTCTCACACACACTGCTATATTTCAAACTCATGGCCTCTCTTTTTCTTTAATTGTGGTTGTGTGTGTATTCTTAAATATATAAATAAAACCTGCTCACTTCTATGTAAATGTTTTCAGGGTTGACCATTTGCTATTGGATAACCAAGTTATGTGGTCTTTTCTGTGGAAGATTATTTCTCCCACTCTCAGTATTCCTTTGTTGCCTAGGGTTGAAACTTTCTGGGCTTTCCCCTTCCAGAGTACCATGTCTATTGGTGTCTTCCTCCTTCAAGTCATGTTTAAGCAGCCATACTGATAAGACTTCATGAGTTAGCTTCTGGCCGTTGTAAATGGTTGTACCATGTGGAATTGGTAATTGAGCCTGAGTCCTCTGAGAGCAGCCAGTGTTTTTAACTACTGAGCCAAGTCTCCAGAGCCACCCCTCCTCTAAAATGACCTTGCCCGTTCTAGTTTCCAAATTATACTCCTTACTCTTTTCATAACCACAACAAATGTTACCAAATAAAATATGTATGTGCACAACTGTAAGTAATGACCAATGCAATGAGAAGGCTATTTCAAGTTAATTCAGATCACCTCACCAAAAGAAACACCACCTTCCCCTGGTAATGGCTAAAGATCAGGTTTTTAGAATGGCGTGTTTTTCTTGACCTTATTTTCTGTATTCTTCAGTTATTCTTTATTCACAGGGTAATGATGTTTTTCCTTCTTTTTGCCATTCTCAGTTGCCTATGGAGCCCTATCTGCGGGATATGGAGTCCCACCTGCGGGTTATGGAGTCCCACCTGCGGGATATGGAGCCCCACCTGCGGGATATGGAGCCCCATCTTCGGCTTATGGAGCTCCACCTGCCGGATACGTAGCCCCACCTCCCAGATATGATGTCCTACCTCCTGGATACGGAGCTGTGAGATATGGATCTCCTCCTCCTCTATACGTAGCTACCCCTATGGGCTATGGAGTTCCACCTCCTGGGTACGGACCTCCACCTGTGAGATACGGATCCCCACCTCCTGGATATGAAGCTCCGGCTATGGAATATGGAGCCCAACCTCCCAGATACGTAACTACACCTATGGGATCTGGTTCCCCACCTCCCGGATATGAAGCCCCGCCTATGGGGTATGGAACTCCTTCAGGGCGTGAGTCCCAACCTCCTGGATCCACAGTCCTGTCTGTAGCACAGGAAGCTCCACCTGCTGGGTCTGAAGCAGGCCATCCCACATCTGTGGCAGCCCAGAATCCTGAATTTCAGGCATCTTTTCCCTCTGCCTCGACTTCACAGGCCCACTCTCCCCCCTCAAAGATGTAAACCTTGAAGTTTCACCAAGCAAAACCGCACCCTAGTGTTGAAGTCAAGAACACGGAGCACTTAGGGGTCTGATCGGAGCACTTAGGGGTCTGATCACAGACCCGTTCTAGGTAGTTCGTCTCCCTCCTTGGGAGTTCAGTCACGGGGCCAAACTAAGCCTCATCTCCTTGCCTTGATTTTAGAAGCAGTGTCAATTCTTGGTAAGCTGGATAAAGAAGGAATAGCGCCAGAGGGTTAATCCTCTAATGACTTGCCTGACATAGGATGCATTTAAAACATACCTTGATATGTGTGTGCAAAAAGCCTCCTGCCTTTATTCTCATCTGTGTTCAAAGCTACGATACTACTCTATTCGGTAGTTACTAAGAGCTGTTAAAATGTCATGTTGAGAGCTGGGCCTGGCGATCCAGGCCTGGAATCCCAGCAGCCAGAGAGTCAGAAGGATGGCAAGTTCAAGGCTTGCCTGCACTGTAAAGTCAAAGTCAGCCAAGGCAGCTTTGTGAGGTCCTGTCTCAAAAACTGTAAAAAGGGGGTCAGAGACAGAGCTCAGTTGTTGTGTGCTTGCCTTAGTATGCTGATGGTTGTAGGTTTAATCCGACTGATTAATTAAAACTTCAGGTGCCAGGCATGAGTGCACACAGTTGTAATCCCACAGCACTTGAGAGGCAGAGGCAGGAGACTTAGAAGGTCAGGGCCATCGCTGGCTATGTTGGGAGTTAACTGTTAGCCCGAGTTACATTAGAAACTGTCTTAAAAGGAAAATCCAGACTGCATCACATTGAACACAGCTGGTTCATACAGTGTTCTTTGCATTAGTGAAAGACTAGGACAACATTAGTTTCCAGTGAGAGAGGATCTTACGGCATGTACATGTAATAGAACGGTGTGTAGATGTGGGAAGTGTAGAGAAGGCAGCCTCTAGTAAGACAAAGCAGTAAGGGGTAAAAAAAAAATCCCAGGTCCAAACCAGCAGACTAACGTAGTAATTTCCAGCATGTGTGTTAACAGTCTGTGGTCAGAACATGTGGAGAGCCGGAAGAGAGAAGTGGATCAGGGAGACGGTCAGTTGCTCACGAGCTTGTGAGAAGCGTAAGGGCCTGACGTTGATCACTAGCACTTGTACGAAGCCAGACCCGGCTGCACACATCTGTAATTCCTGTTCTGTGGGTGGGAGTCAGTGATTCCCACTGTGCACACATCTGTAATTCCTGTTCTGTGGGTGGGAGTCAGTGATTCCCCCTGTACACATCTGTAATTCCTGTTCTGTGGGTGGGAGTCAGTGATTCCCCCTGCACACATCTGTAATTTCTGTTCTGTGGGTGGGAGTCAGTGATTCCCCCTGCACACATCTGTAATTCCTGTTCTGTGGGTGGGAGTCAGTGATTCCCACTGCGCACACATCTGTAATTCCTGTTCTGTGGGTGGGAGTCAGTGATTCCCCCTGTACACATCTGTAATTCCTGTTCTGTGGGTGGGAGTCAGTGATTCCCCTTGCACACATCTGTCAGACTGAACGAGCCCCAGATTGGAGACCTTGTTTTAGATAGGGTGGAGAGCAATTGAGGATCACACCTGACCTTGACCTCTGACCTCTTCAAGCCCACACACACATGCATGCACACCTACACAAACATTTTTAACATTAAAAAGGAAAAATTATACATGTGAAAAAATACATGCAATTAACAACGGAGATAATCACTTTAACAGAAGCAGTCACTTTTGTGACGAAGTGCTTCAGGGAATGCTAACTCCAAGAGTGCTGGGGAACTCTGACTCAGAATGAGAAGACATTTCCAGATATTGAATGACTTGGCTTCTGCACTGCTGAGGATTGAGGCCAGGTTAGTACACATACTGGCCACACTCTACCACTGAGCTGTCTTCTCCACCCCTACTGAAATCTTTGCTGTAGCAGTTTTCCCTCCACTAAGGGATACTGGCACATGCCCACAAAGATGCATATGGAAAGGGTCTGTTGCTTTCTTTGTTTCCAACAGCACAAAATTAGAAATAACTTACACGATGGTTAGTTTCTTCTGTCAACTTGATTGGATCGAGGAACACTTGGGCATAGTGGGACACTCCTCTGGGTGTGTCTTTGAGGCTGTTTCTAGAGGTTTAACTGAAAAATCACTCTGAATGCATGTAGGCAACACTGTCCCATGTGCTGGGGTCCTCAGTGGAATAAAAAGGGAATCAAGGAGAAAGGGCAGGTGGGCGGGTCTTTCCCCTTTCTCTGCTTCCTGAACAGTGCTGTGGACCCAGACACTCCTACCACACGGCTCCTGTATGAGAATGGGCTGTGAGCCTTTGAACTGTGAGCCCCAAACACCCTTTCTGCTGGAAGTTGCCTTTTGTAGATTATTTGGTCACAGTAGTGACAATAGTAATTAAAACACCTGTCCATTGATAATGAAACCTAGAAACTGGTACACCCATGCTGCATATGCCAGCCATATCTAAGACTTATTAAATGAGAAAAGCAAGTTGTGGGAGATGTGTCATAGTCTTCACACCATTGGAACGAAACCCTTCGACAGCGTACGTGTAGCAAATATATTTTAAACTGTGAACTGTGGTTCCTACCTGCAGTCTCAACGTTTGGTGGCTGAGGTAGAATCACATACTCAAGTTCTGCATGGGTTATACTGAAACTTTATCTTAAGAAAACAAAAATGTATCCACGTGTAATAAATACTTTGTAACATGCTATGTGTAGTCAGTAGTTTCATAGGATTCCATACAATTTCAACTAAAATTATTGATCATAAATGTCACATAAGAGAAGTATAGAAGTAGTTAAGTCATTAAGTTTTAGGGTTTTGGTTTGTGTGTTTGTGTTTGTGTGTGTGTGTGTGTGTGTGTGTGTGTGTGTGTAGACCTGGTGCCTATGAAGGCAAGAGGTCAGCTCACCAGAAACTGGAGTTACAAGTTCATTCTTTGTATGCCTTGATTTTTTTTTTTTTTTTGATGAAGAGTGTTTACCCTGTGCCATTATATGTTGGAAGCATGTGACTTTGATTGTATAGGAGTTTACAGTTAAGAGAGTAGACTTTTAAAATGTTGGAACTTCTTCTTCTTCTTCTTCTTCTTCTTCTTCTTCTTCTTCTTCTTCTTCTTTTTTTTTGAGACAAGTTTTCTTCTGTATGTAACCCTAGTTGTCTTGGAACTTGCTCTGCAGACCAGGCTGGCCCCTGTTTCCCAAGTGTTGGAATTAGAGGTATGTGCCACCACTGCCTTACTTGAATCTGGGAACTTTTAAAGTTGAACTGATTTGTGCCAGCCCTTGGGAGGCAGAGGCAGGCAGATCTCTAGGAGTTTGTGGTGAGTCCTGCCTGGCCATGGCATGGATGGTGTCACACAGCTCCTAGACCAGGAAACAAGCCAGGGTGTGCACCTGCATGACGGATACATGACTTTATGTTCCTCCTTCAGGAGACGGTCTCCCTGCCAAAGTTATTGGGAAATGTACCTCCCATGGAGTTAATGACTCCATGAGAATCAGAGATAGAACAAGTCGGGGAGGCTAGGGTGTGTCTAATGTCTCAGCAAAATGGTAGAATTCTCTGACCTTCAGGACAGCCCTTAAGGCCGTGAGAAAGACACTACAAACTTGAGTTCAAAAATATTTAATTTCTCCACTATGCAAAATATAAGTATGCAATATGACTTGTATAAGGAACTTCACAGATCTAAAGGAACAGAGGCAGCTGCACCATGAGCCAGCTCGTCAGAGAGATCATAAGGAAGAAGATAAAGAGATTTAGGGAGTGGTGACTGCAGGGAAAGATCCCACCAGGGTTTTTTTTTTTTTCCTATGCTTACAAAAGCAGGCAGATTCCTGAGTTCAAGGTCAGCCTGGGACAGAGGGAGTTTGAGTGAGTACAGGCCTCCTGGAGAGATGGCTCAGCGGTTAATAGCACTGACTGCTCTGCCAGAAGTCCTAAGTTCAATTCCAAGCAACCACATGGTGGCTCACAATCATGTGCAATGGGATCTGATGCCCTCTTCTGGTGTGTCTGGAGACAGCAGCAGTGTACTGAGTACAGGCCCAGGTTGGTAGGAATGGTTATTTCAGGACAGGACCCATTTAGCGATCTTATTTTCTGTGCTTGGTCTTGCTGTCTCTAAGAATCAAGGGGCTGGAGTCATGAGGTACTGATTCATGAGATAATCAAAAGGGAAACGTAGGGTAATGACGAGTTGATATGTAAATAAAAAAAAGACTGGGCTTTTTTTTTTTTTTTTTCTGAGACAGGGTTTCTCTGTATAGCCTTGGCTGTCCTGGAACTCACTCTGTAGACCAGGCTGGCCTCGAACTCAGAAATCCACCTGCCTCTGCCTCCCAAGTGCTGGGATTAAAGGCGTGCGCCACCACTGCCTGGCTAAAGACTGGGCTTTTGATCTGCAAGAGCTGAGCTATCCAGAATTTTTAGAATAGCAAGAGAAAGTTATTTTGAGCAGAACACACAGAACATACACACACACACACACACACACACACACACACACAAGGGGAGAGAGAGAGAGAGAGAGAGAGAGAACACGCAATCTAGAAAGCTGTCTTGAGCAAGACATAAGCTGTCAGCTTGTAATCCATGGTTTAACTTCCAGTTGTTTGTTTCACTGCTCCCAGACAGCCTTTCCTCAGTACCAGTGTTCAGTTCCACAGCACCTGTGGTGGTTTGCCTATGCTCGGTCCAAGGAGTGGCACTATTAGGAAGTGTGGCCTTGTTGGAGTAGGTGTGTCACTGTGCATGTGGGCTTTAAGACCCTCACTCTAGCTTCCTGGAAGCCAGTCTTCTGCTAGCAGCCTTCAGATGAAGATATAGAACTTTCAGCTCCTCCTGTACCATTGCTGGCCTGGCTGCTGTCATACTCCTGCCTTGATGATACTGGACTGAATCTCGGAATGTGTATGCCAGCCCCCAACTAAATGTTTTTATAAGAGTTGCCTTGGTCATGGAGTCTGTTCACAGCAGTAAAACCCTAAGACAGAAGCTTATAACTGTCAATGTAGTTCCAGGAGACCACACACACACACAGACAGAGACAGCCCCTTCCTGGGGCTGGAGAGGTGGCACAGTGGTTAAGACCACTGGCTGCTCTTGCAGAGGACCAGGTTTTCTCCCAACACATAGTGGTTCACAGCCATGGGAAACAGCAGTTCCAGGGAATCTGACCCCATCTTCTGACCTCTGTACACAGCAGGTACACACGTGTGCACATACATACATGCATCCAAACACTCATACATTTAAAATATTTTAAGTCTAAAA
The DNA here is from genome assembly GCA_030674055.1 of Rhabdomys pumilio. Lineage (NCBI taxonomy): Eukaryota > Metazoa > Chordata > Mammalia > Rodentia > Muridae > Rhabdomys > Rhabdomys pumilio. The sequence continues at coordinate 20,323,389 of JANHMN010000012.1, read as the reverse complement.
AAGAAAGACTACTTGCTATGATTTGATTTCGATACTCCATATATACAAAGTAACCATTTACTCTGTTTAGACAAAGCCAGTAAGAATTTAGCTAGGCCTACTGCGTACTCAAAGCACTGTGCTGGGTCCTGCAGCAGCCGGCTACACTTGAGACACTTCCTGTGTTATCAGACTCCACTCCTCTTCCTATATCTTTCTTACCTTCCATACAGAAGTTTTATGGTTTACTCATTTGTCGTCGCCAAACTTGGTCAGCAAGCAGACACAACACAGTTGGATTCTTCTCATCAGCCTTTATTTCAGGAACTAATAATAATACTATGGGGGACCCCGTGCAGCCGGAGGGTGCTGCTTATATAGAGGAGCAGATGTTGCCAATGTAAGGATTGGCTAAGGCTACAGTACCTCGTTAGCATATGCCCACTCGGGAGGGGCACACACCAGAATCATGCAGATGCATGTGCATACCTGTTTACCAGAAAAATCTGAAGAGGCAGACAGGCAGTCGGCGCCATCTTCTACGTGTGTACACGTAGACCAGTCCTAGTCCATGAGTAAGTGTTGATCACAACGGCAAGCAGGGCCCAAATGATCTCAAGTCAAGTCTCAAATATGAGCAGACCCAGATGACAGGGAAGACAGCAAGTTGATCTCAAGACCCAAAGTGGCACTCTTATTCTTTTAGAGAGGCCAGCCAAATGCCCAGGGAGCCACCATCCTCGATAGCAGACAATGCCTGATAAACCACTGCCTTGTGTCTAGCATGATCTTGTTTCAACCTGCAAAGTAGCCACAGACAGAAGGCACAACCAAGGAGAACCACAGCTCCCCAAAGGAATACACCCCTGCCCATTCCTTAAAGAAGGAGAAGGCATGGGAAATCCAGTTGGTGAAATCTTCCAAGGAAATGGGATCTAAGCAGGTGCCATTTAGGGTGGCAATCTGAAAAAGCAATTCTCGAGATAGTCGCTCCGCTTCCGCTGTCCAGTTGCCGTTCAGGAAGTCCGATAAGAGTCTATCAAAACTCTGTTTGATAGACTGAGAGAAGTTAGCTTTCATAGGGGTAACACATAAGCCTTTCATGGGAGAAATGCAGGACAATTGGACAATCCTAAATAAGTCTTCTACTTGGTCCTGAATTAAATCTACTCTTTGGTTTACCAACAAGAGTCCTGAGATCAAATGAGCGTTATGCTCCTGTTGAGTGGCTAGAGCTGTAGCTATTTGCTCCACCACACTATTAATAGTCTCAGCAGTTTGCACTTGCTGGGTCATAGGTATAGCTGCTGTGGTGGCAGCTACTGCCGAAACCACTATGGCACCAATAATAGCTGCTGTAATTCCAAAATCTCGTTTTTCTCTGAGTAGAGCAAGAAGTGGGAAATTATTTGGCTCTGCCTCAACTGGCATGGGAACAAATGTGGGAAGCTTTACCAATAGAGCCGTATCATTGTGCCCGTTCCAGCATTCTGCTAGATAGCATTGTATGTCACTACTGTTACAAGCTAGAACATTACTACTCACATTATTGCTTAATAAAAAGAAGAACGGTGCCTGTACACATACAGGTGCTGGGCTAAATGAATGATAGGCAAACATATTATTATAGGTGATATTAGATAGGCTAGTCGTGGTGTTAGTCTCATTTCTAACTGCAGAAATATTATATATCCAAAGTTGCTCCCCAAAACAATTCCCTCAGGGGATCAACTCAGAACGAAAAGCAAGTAGCTGTCAACAAGGTGGAGGTGCCACTGCTAACCCTGCAGCCACCTCCCCCTCGCCACAGCTCTTCAGTGAGATTGAGCGCCTCATGAGTCAGGGCTATTCCTCAAGGACATTCAGAAAGCAGTGTCTTATGCCAAGTTTGTAAGTGGTGAGGAAATTGTCTCTGCCTCCACAGATAGCCAACTAAAACTGTGGAATGTGGGAAAGCCACACTGTCTGTGTTCCTTCAAGGATCATATTAATGAAAAAAACTTTGTAGCAACTTTTCTAAGTGTCTTTTCTTCCTGTGACCCAGCAGTAAGTTAGAGCCCAGCAATTCCTGCTGAAATAGAACAAAGGCCACATTGCCTAATCCTCTGCAGTTAGGCTGCAGGTGTTAATCACCCTAGCCTGCAGTCTCTTACCCTCAGAAGTTTTTAAGATAGCACAAAACTATTTACTTAACCCCCTGCTGGTCTTAAGGCTGGGATAAATCTTTCTTGACTCTTTACTCCCTTCTTTCCTGTCCTTATCTCCGTGGGAGCACTCAGATCTCCTCTCTTTGACTTCTTCTAACACCTCCTCAGTAGTGCTGATTGCTGTTTTACATTCCTCACTTTCTAAACACCCACAGATGACCTTCCACATAGCGCGGACTCCGCCTTTAAGACTGCCCTGCTCCCAGGCAAAATCTAGATCACTCCCTAATTTTTCCCAGCATTGAATTGTGAGGCGTCCTGATACAGCAAACCAGGGAGCGATAGTGTCCACTTCCTGGAGAAAAGTGTCTAGCATTTTTTTTCTTAAACTTGAGGCCTTTCACTTTCAGCATGCCTCTGAGCGCTTCACGAACCAGGCAGGTTTGTGAATTACCCATGATTTTTTCTTTTTTCTTCTTGCTGCTTCACCTGCAGACCTTGAATTGCCACTTTACCTGTGGACCTTAGAATCACCGCTTTACCTGAGGACCTTAACCCCCCACCCCCACCCCCACCCCGCTTCTCCTCGGGCAATTAAATAGGATCACCGCTTCCCTGGGGATTTTCTTTATCTTTTACAAAAGCAAACAGAAAGCAACATATATGACCAATGGGCTCCTGCTGTTACTCACTTAACTACGTGAGCTTTAACACTCCAGAATCATGCAGCCGCATGTGCAGAATACCTGTTTACCAGAAAAATCTGAAGAGGCAGTCAGGCAGTCAGTGCCATCTTCTAATGTTGGCTACCGACACGTGGTAAGGTGGGCTGGCTGAGCAAAAATAAGAACCAGAGTTCAAATCTAAGCACCCACATGAAAGCCAGGCATAGTTCCTGTACCCCCAACACAGAGGGCAGCAGAGACAGGAGGATGACTGTGGCTTGCTAGCTGCCAGCCCAGCTGAAAACAGTGAGCTCCAGGTTCAGTGAGAGACTCTGCCTCAAAGATTCAAGGCAAAGTGATAAAGACAGCCAATACTGTCTTCTGGCCTCAGAGCCTGTGCACAATCATGTGTGTCCGTGTACACACACACACACACACACACACACACACACACACACAACCACTGAGACTAAAGGGTGAAGAGAAAACAAAACGTAAACTGTGCAAAAGTCACAAATGGTGTGAGGTGCATATATAGGAATACCAGGAAGAGAGAGACCCTCACAGAATGACAGAGACAGAGTGGGAATGTTGTTGGTTTTCCCTATCACTGCTAAGTTAATTTACTGTTGATGTATCCTTTAGTATCAGTACCGGATTTTCTGGGTTTCAATAGAGACAGGAGTGGCTCTCCAGGAACCTCCCCTGACCCCCAGGGCCTTCCAAACCAGTCTGAACTGCTTAGGCACTCAGCCTCATGGCCAGGGTTGTCAGCCTCTAGGATATGAGAGGGCTGTTGTTGGAGTATGCTTGCTGAGGTATCCAGCTTTGAGAACCGAGCAATTATGGGTTCTAGACATCTCAGGTGTGAGACAGCTACTACTAAGCCCATTTCAGCCATATTTCTTAGACCAATTTAATAGATCCTTTTAACACACACACACACACACACACACACACACACACACACACACACACACAGGGAGAGACAGAGAGACAGAGAGACAGAGAGACAGAGGGAGAGAGGGGAGACAGACATGTTGTGTTCCACTAGTGAACCCACACATGAGGTGGTCAAGGGTCAAGTGTGTTCTAAGACTTTTACACCTTGCCGTAGGACTCAAGGATCTCAAAAACCAGAAGGTGAGTACAGGTGTACTCAGAAGAAATGGCAGGATCAACACAAGGCCTGCAGCTCAGGCAGCCCTGCATTTCAGGTGTAAGAAGACCTTAGCAAGCCTGCTCTGCCACCAGCATTGTGAATGGCAAAGAAGCAGAGCTACTGGGGAAATGAGTGTCCTATATCCTAAGCTGAATAAAGACATGGGTCTTGGGAGTCAGAACCAATAATAGGTGGTCAGAGCCTACCAGCCCTTGACCGTCGCTTCCCTTAGGCAGAGGAAGGGGCAAAAGACCTCAGGACAGAAAGGGCCCCCAGACTTGTGAACTTAGTGGAGAAATCTGAATCTCTTCTGCTGCCAGAATGGGAGATAAAGAAAATGAGATAGGGAGGGGCAGCCAACAGGATGTGGGGCTGGGGACAAGGGACACTGCTGGGCAGAGTTTATGCTGGAGGGTCTCAGCATATTGCTGCTCCATCTCACTATGTAGCCACTAGCTCACCAGTGCCAGACATGCTGGGATGGCCCGTATTGGAAGGCAAGCCTGGCATTTCCAGGAAGTAAAAATGCAGGAAAATAAATTAAAAAAAAAAAATCAGGTCCAAACGTCACTGTGGAAAAATGAAGGTCAGAAAGATGCTATACAGCTTGTGTGTGGATGAGGCTCACTGGCAGCATCTGGCTAGTGCCACCCAGAGTCCCTCAGTGAGTTTCCCCGTACCCTGCCTGTGTGTGAATGAGGCTCACTGGCAGCATCTGGCTAGTGCCACCCAGAGTCCCTCAGTGAGTTTCCCCGAACCCTGCCACAGCTCCATAGTACCACTGGTTGATTGGAGAACAGTTTAAAAAAACAGCTTTATTAGTGAACTAATGGAGCAAAGGTCTCTGATCCATCCCTCACTCCCAAGGGTACCAACTGCAAAGGCCTTCTCCAGGAGGAAGGCTAATCACATGATTCTGAGAATTCCTGGCAAGGAGTCAGGTCTCTATTATTAATTTAAAAAATTCCAAATCCTGATTTCTGAGTCAGCAAAGTCAGAGGCTGGAGTCCAATGGCCATCAGGGCCCTGCCCATGGGGACTCAGGAGGCTGGCTGAGTTGTTCAGCAAAATCTGCAGAGTGGTATGGGGGCAGAGGCCCGAAGGCCACAGGAAACTGTCCCAAGAGTTCAAAGTTTCCAAGAGAGCCCCTGCTTCAGCTGGGCATGGCATGGAACCTGGCCCCGAAATCGCACTTTGGGCATGATGGAGGTCACATCACCAAGCAGCCTGGGGAGGGCAGAGCCCTGCCATGTCCTTGGCATCCCAAGGCTCCGTGGTCCAGGCTCAGTGGGGCTGCCATAGCCTGTCATTCTTGGGTCCTCACAACTGGGACATCATCTTGGCTATTCCCAGGCCCTTGATGGGATATAGATACCACATCACAACCCCCGAAGGATTGATGATCACAGTGAAGTTGACTTCAGTCTGGAGGCCACTCATGACATCTCCTGTGAAGACATTCTGGCCCTGTATTGCAGAGGGATATATCGTTATCAAGGCTACACACACACACACACACACACACACACACACACCCCTGCCACTTGAGAAGCCTGTATCTCAGCCTATCTGAGCAAGGCCTTTAGTAGACTCCATACTTACTAGCAAGGCTGACAGATGTTCAAGCAGAAAACAGAAGCCCCCACCCATGGAAAACGTAAGGACAAAATCAGCAAAACCTGACCAGTGAGTGTGGACCAGCTTGGGAGGTCAAGGGACATTCACACTCAGCAGCTCATTCCACACAGCTGTAAACAACAGTGCCAGAGAACTATAGCACCAGCCACAACCCTTGGTGCCTCCAGCTGGCCCCCATCCCCAACCCCAGGCACCACCTAGCGCTCCAAGTCATTGGGGACACCAGGTGTGAAGCAGAGCCACCTGGATGCCAGAGGGCTGGGCCAGGGACTGTAGGTGGCAGAGCACTCACCTCATACACGTTGCCTTTGGGGTAGTTCAGTTTGGAGAGGGAGCAGTGGAAGTGGAAAGGCATGTCTGTCCTGCGGCTGAAGAAGACCAGGGCACTGGCCTCATTAGACAGGTATCGCTTGTATACTTCGATATGGGATTTGCTCTAGGCATAAAAGACAACCACAGGCTGAAGTCTCATGCTCAGTCTGGCCCTGACATCCCTGCCTTCTCTACCACTCCCACCAGCTCTCTTCTATACCAACCCCAGCCCACAGCTCTGTCACAGAGACCCAAGGAGATGTGACATCACAGTCACCTAGCACCTACACTTTTCTCTCCCTTTCTTCCTGACTCGGCAGGTGCTGACTCTGTACCAGGTCCCCCACCTCAGGATGTTGAGAGGGACAGACCCAAAGACCTGAGGGCACACCATATGAGCACTGCCAAGACCGTTCCAGGGCTGCAGTTGTGGGTACTGCTAAGTGGGACAATGGACGCTGCTGAGGAGGGTATGCAGCTGGCCTCAAGCAGAGAGTTTCATTCTTCAGAGCATTCCTTGGGCCCAGCTCCACCTTTGGCCCTGAGGCAGGGACTAGTTATCTCCTTGGGACATCAATAATTCAAACGTGCTTTCTGGTTTTTTTCATTTTGGGGTAAGATTTATTATGTTCATGTGTATGAGTGTTTTGCTTGTATATATGCAAATATAATACATGCATGCAATGCCTGAGGCCATAAGAGGGTGTCAGATCCCCGCAGTTTGGAGTCACACACACCACGTGCATTCTGAGAACAGAAGCTCCTAGACCTCTGGAAGAGGAGTGAGTGTTCTTAACTTCTGTCATAGTTATTAACTATTTGTGTGCGTGCGTGCGTGCGCGTGTGTGTGTGTGTGTGTGTGTGTGTGTGTGTGTGTGTGTGTGTGCGTGCGTGTATGTCTATGTCTCAGGACTAAATCCAGGTCACCAGGTTCTGCAGTTTTACCAGCTGAGCCATCTTGCTGGTCCTCAACCAGTACCTTCTATAGCATGACACATTTCTCTTCATTACAGGCAGGGATTTATGCACAGAAAAAGGCTTTGGGGTGATACTGCTGAGTTTAAGTATAAACATGTGGCCTTAGGAAAGTTTCTTAGATTCTGGAAGTTCCAACTTCAGTAAAACAGCGTTACTGAGAAAATGCACTCGGAGTGCCCAGCCCTCAGTGATGCTCAGTGAACAGCAGACACTTGCAACAGTATACAGTAGACGCTTCGGTAGCAACAGTATACAGTAGACGCTTCGGTAGCAACAGTATACAGTAGATGCTTCGGTAGCAACAGTATACAGTAGACGCTTCAGTAGCAACAGTATACACTAGATGCTTGCAACAGCAATGGTATACAGTTGACACTTGCAGTAGCAACAGTATACAGTAGACGCTTGTGTAAGCAACAGTGTACAGTAGACACTTGTGTAAGCAACAGTATACAGCAGTCTTTGGCTTAAACATTGAAAGCCCAGCAGTGGTGGCACACGCCTTTAATCCCAGCACTTGGGAGGCAGAGGCAGGCGGATTTCTGAGTTTGAGGCCAGCCTGGTCTACAGAGTGAGTTCCAGGACAGCCAGGGCTACACAGAGAAACCCTGTCTGAAAAACCAAAAAATGAAAACAACAACAACAAAAACATTCTTGAAACTCTGGAGGGAAGTACCCATTTTCTGCAGGACATCATGTGTTGTGATTGGCTGTTGTGACTCGCCAATCCTCTATGCTCCTGTCATGTATCCCCACCCTGCAGCTCCTATGTAACCAGAAGGGAGACCGGGCCCCAGCTCCGCTGCTCTCATGGGAGCCCAGCCCCTCAAGTCTTCCTATTTCCTCATCCCCATCCCAGTACCTTGAAGATCCTGCGTCCTGGGATGCCCAAGGGGTCCTGATTGATTTTGATCATGAGTGGATTCTGAAGAATGTCCATATTCTGGGGGGAGATGGTACGCAGGTCCGTGGACATGAAGAGGGGTGCTGCTAGCATTGTCCACAGGGCCATCTGTGCCTGGGATTCATCGAAGCTGAGGCCAAAGTTGCCGATGAGCAGCTGGGAACAGGAAAGGAGCAGTCAGTGCTGGCCTCCTCAGGCAGGTGGGCACCAGGGCCATTGATAAACATGTGGCCCAGGCAGGTCTGGCTTAGCACAGCCAAGGGGCACTGGGCCAGCAAGCCACATCTCCTTTATCATCAGCTGCCCCAAACCCAGGGGCAGAGTGGGGGTGGTGGTCCTTTTATGGCTGACTCAGGTGATACAATGGGATCCTGGGGCCAGAAAGTTTGTGAATGGGGAGATGTAAGCTAATAAATACAAGGGCCTACTCTAGACTAGAGGGCATTCAGGGTTAGCTTGAGCAACTCAGTGAGATTTCTCTCAAAATAAAAACTATAGAAAGAGTGAGTGTCTAGCATAGTATAGGGTACTTGGCTGGTGTATGTAAAGCCTGGGTCAACCTCAGTACTAAGAGAAAAAACAATAAAACAACAAAAACAAGCAAATAAACAAACAAAAAACCCAACCCAATCAACCAAACAAAAAACCAAAGGGCTCTGTCATTCCAGAACTTGGGAGGAAGAAGCAAGAGAATCAGTCAGGCATTCAAGGCCAACCTTAGCTACACCAAGTCTCCACTAAATGAAACTCTCAAAAGCAAACATGAAAACGCACACCTTTAACCCCAGCACTTAGGGGGGTAGAGGCAGGTGGATCGCCATGAGTCTGAGGCCTATAAAGCCAACCAGGGCTATACAGATGTCTCAAACAGAACAACATAAAACAAAAGAAGGAAAGAAAGAAAGAAAGAAAGAAAGAAAGAAAGAAAGAAAGAAAGAGAGAGAAAGAGAGAGAGGGGAGGAGGGAGAGGGGAAAGGGAGGAACAAAGGGAAGAAATCTAGAGAGAAGTGGTAGAAACTAGTCTTAGAGAGTGCTGTAACGGCCACTGGCCACTCTGTGCCACCGCTGGATGGACCACTGCGATTCCTGGCACAGGCCACCCTTTGCTACAGCCACAGCTCAAAGGACAAGAGGGACTCCTGACCTTAAGCAACTAAGCAATCCATAGTCAAGATGCACAGAATTATGGCTGATGCTGTATCTCCTGTCATTATTCTCACTTTCCAAATGATGAGACTGAGGCATAGAAGATATTAAAGGGGGCTGGAGATATGGCTCAGCGGTTAAGAGCACTGACTGCTCTTCCAGAGGTTCTGAGTTCAGTTCCCAGCAACCACATGGTGGCTCACAACCATCTGTGATGGGATCCGATGCCGTCTTCTGGTGTGTCTGAAGACAGAGATAGTGTACTCATATACATAAAATAAATAATCCTTAAAAATAAAAGAAGATATCCAGGCCAGCTAGGATTCCATAATGACATAGTGAGAGATTGGGGTGAGTGAAGAGACAGAGAGAGAGAGAGAAAGAGAAAGAGAGAGAGAGAGAGAGAGAGAGAGAGAGAGAGAGAGAGAGAGAAAAAAAAAACAGGCCAGGTTTGGATCAGGAAAGATCTAAAGCAGGTGACTTAGGTTGACAGACAGATGCACGCGCGCACGCGCGCGCACACACACATACACACACACACACACACACACACACACACACACACACACACACCAGTCATTCATGGTGATGCTTGCTGACTAAATGAGCTGATAACCACAGGAGTATCTGTATAAGCCCCTAGGGCTGTGACTGAAATCCAAGGACTAAAAGCAGGACGGAGGGCCAGCATGCTGGCGGAGGGGGCAGGACAGGGCTGGGGTGCTTTTCTGGGTGAGAGTAGACCATCAGAGGAGCCAGAGCAGAGAGGGAATGGGCCACAGGCAAGCTGGGTGGATGGTACAGATGGGCTTTCAGAGCTCTGTAAGAGAATGTCCTAGGGAAGTGCTTAACAACGGGTATTCCCAAACTCTGCTCTGAGACATTCTGTTGTGAAAGGGGGGCAGGGCGGAGCTTAGAAGACCCCAACACACCCAGTCCAGGGACACAGTTCAGTGTTGATCTAGGTCCTAAACCAATGGTTCTCAACCTGTGGATCAAGACCCCAATGGGAGGGGGGTTATACATCAGATAAATTTACACTACATTTCATAACAGGAGCAAAATTAGTTATGAAGAAGCAGTAAAATAATTGTATGGTCGGTGGTCACCACAACATGAGGGGCTGTATTAAAGGGCTGCAGCATTAGGAAGGTTGAGAGCCACTGCCCTAGAAGAAAGAGAAGCACAGGGTGATACGCTGTAAGGGTTGCAGGGATGGAATGGATGATTGGGCTGGAGACCCCCTCTCCTTCCATGCTGGTACCATGTCTGGGTCATTCCAGTGCCCAGGACCCGCCACCGGCTGTAATATGTCCTGGTGTTTCACAAACCAGTCCAGAATGGACATCACACTCTTCCAGGAGTCCTGGATGTCTTTGTAGTTGCGCCAGAGATTGCAGACGCTGGCAATCTCAGTGTAGTTCACCTGAATGTCAGAAAAGGAAGAAGCTAGCACCGGTCACCTAGCTGCTCAAGGGGCCACCCACCAGTTAGCCTACCAGGGGAGGCTAACAGTTGGAGACCTGGTGTGTAGTCTGGGAAGGTGGCCCCATTCTGGGAATGCCCAGTCCTTCTCTCCACATAGGGGAGGGGGCGTCCCCATCACCCTCCCCACCATGGGTCACATTCATGCCGTACATTCCCATTTCCTCAGTGACAGTGTCACCCACCTGTCTCCTTTAGGTTTGGAGGTCTGAGCCCTTCTGACTATGCATGGCTTCAGCAGCTTTCTGGCCCACATGGAACCGCCCAGGGATTCTGACCACTTGCTGATCACTGTGCCTGTGGCTTGCCTGCCTTGAATGCAACCCCAACAGTCTACCTGCTGAGCTGGCAGAGGCTATGGCGCAGTGACCTGGTCTCTAGACACCTAGACATGGGTGTGTTGACTAACTATGATCAGAGCAACTGCAGCTGTGGGGGTAGCCTCCCATAGGCCTGGCACATAGGAGGTGAGGGGGCCTGGGAGTGGGAAGCCATAGTAGACAGGGTGGCTTACCTTGGGGGGTAGGCCCCCTTCATAGGCTGGCCAGCTGCAAGAAAAGGCGATGGGACGGCCCGTGCTGTTCAGGGCAGCAGCCATCTTGGGGTACCCTGCAGAAACCCCAATTTGGTGACTGAGCAGGCACAAGGGACAGCCTAGGAAGAGCCTCCCCATACCTAACGGCTTACTTCCTGGGTGCCAAGCCTTAGGAGGCAGCTATAATGCTACAGTTTTACAAGGGCCTGGGAGCTGTAAGCAAGGGTTTGGGGGTGGGGGTTGGGAGAACTGCCACCACTGTGTGCAGACAGAGCTCCGCAGCTGCTGGCCTCTCACTTACGTTCCAGCCCGATGTGAACTCACCCTCTGCACGTTCTTTGGGACTCGAGAAACAGCCATCCAACTTTAGCATGTCCACCTTCCAGTCCGCGAAGGTTTGGGCATCCAGCTCCACTTTGTCTAGGGTGGTACCAGGGAAACCCATGCAGGTCATTTTGCCCATGTCCTCATAGATGCCTAGCTTCAGACCCAAGGAATGAGCCTGTGGAGGTTGAAGAGACATAGATCACGTGAGACCCTCTTCACAGGCACCTCTGATAGAGTCCATGAAAACCTTTGGGGGCTTCCAGGACTGGGGATGTAAATTAACCGGCAGAGGGCTTGCCTAACCTGTGAAAAGCCCTGGGTTCTATCCCCATCCACTGCATAAACTGTGCATGGTGGCATCAGACGTGTAGACATGTTTGTTTGCTTGAGACAGGGCCTCTCTATGTAATCCTGAAACTCTCTATGTAGACCCGGCTGGCCTCGAACTCACATAGATCTGCCTGCTTCTGGAGCACAAGATTAAACACATGCATCACCATACCCATCTAGCACCGTAAGTTTAAGGTTATCCTCAGCTACAGAATGTTGGAGGTCTATCCTGGGCTACACAAGACCCTGTCTCAATAAAAAGAAGAAACTCTTAGTGACTCCCACTGATGAAAAGATAGCTGTGACCTCCTTTCCCCCAGCTGTCTCTTGCCTAGAGTCTTTTACTACTGCTTCAGAGACCCCATCTCTGGGATGGATTCAACCAGACCCCTCCTCCAGGGGATTGTTCTCTTTGCTAAGGCCCCTTTCTGGCTCTCACCTTATTAGGCCAATACTATGTGTTCATTTTTTAGTTTCTGCCCCTATGCGGAGTTCTCAATGGAGACTGGGCTAATGAGTCCCAGGCCCTCACACTGAGGGGAGCAGGGCTGGAGCAGGACTTACATAGTCAGCTAGGAAGGTAATCCCATGAGGGAAGCGTTTGGGATCAGGAATCAGGCGGCCTGAGGCATCCCGCCCACCAATCCAGCAGTCATCGATGTTGAGGTATACATAGCCCAGATCCCGCCATCCGTCCTGAGCCAGTCTGTCAGCCATCTCCATAAAGAGCCGTTCACTAGCAAGAGACAGGAGGGTGGTACTGCTCAGTAGCCCAGGATGTCCCTCATTACCGCTCTTTCCCTCTGCTCTGAATTCTGGCTATAAAAACCAAGTCTCTGCTGTCAGCTGAGGCTAGGCCAAGATAACAAGTGTAAATGACCTTCTAGGATTAGGGTAGAGTGAAAAAAAAGGTCTGGCCTCCAAGCCAAAGGGCAGGACTAAACCAAGGGAAGCATGTGGGGCCTGTCTGGCTTTTCATCTTCTTTCAGTTACCTCAGAGGCCAAGTACACCCACTGAGGCCCCAGTCACGGGGCTAGGTGTCAGATACACTTCAAATCATTCTGACCCTGCATTTTTTTTTTTGCTGACGAGTGTCTTTCACCCACTGACCCACTGACCCCATTTTGTCGCCCTGTGCATGCAGATCTTACTCACCTGATGCAGTTCTTCGGGTCCTCGTCACAGTCAACGTTACAGCGGAAACGTTCCCAGGCCAGCCAGCCCATGGGTGGTGTCCGCAGGAGCCCATTCTCCAGCATCAGTACCTGAGCCACCAGGGCTAGTAAGAGCACTGAGTGGGGAGGGGGACGGTTACTAGTAAGTGGCTCCTCCAGCTTCTCCTCACCCCTCCTCCAGCTACCACTTCACCTGGCCCAGCCCAGGAGGGTTAGAGTAGCCTCAGCCTGTGAGTGCAGTGTGAGGGGGAGGTACGTGGGGCAAGGTCATGTATTTAAAAGGCTGTTGCTAGAGACTGGGAATCCGACAGAACCGATGCCTGAAGTCATGTCCTTGATATAGGTGAGACCAGATCCCCTCTTCCCTCCCTACACAGAAGTGGCAGTACACTGTGGATTGACTCTAGGATTCTGAGGCCTTGTAGTTTTTGCTCTCCACCTCAGAAAGCCTCAGAGGGGTCTTAAAAGGGGTTGGTCAAGATGGACTCATACCCATCCGGATTTCAGTTCCTTATAGATAAATTAGCATACCCACAGGACAGGGCTGCTGTGGCAAGCCAGTACTGGGTAAGACAGGACCTTTACAACTGGAGCAGGGCTGAGAAAGGAAGTGGCCTCTTTGGAGGGGAGACGATTCCGGGGTGTGGAGCATTTCCTTGATTTTCCTGGCCCAGCTCCAAGGAGAGGAACCCTTCTCCCCACATATCCACATCAAGAAAGAGGAGGGCTGGGCTTTCCTCTCCACGGCCCTCCACTGAAAGTCACTCAGTAGGTGAGGGTACCTGTCTTCTGCAACATTGCCTTGGAGTCAAATCTCAGGACCCAATCGAATCTGTTCTTCGCAGTTTTATATGCTGAACTGTGGAAGATAACAGATGTTATGTATCCCACCGGGCATAGTGGGAGCCACCTTTAATCCCAGCACTCAAACAGGAGGATCTCTTTACATTCTGGGCCAGCCTGGTCCACATAGAGAGTTTCAGGGCAGCCAGGGCTACTAGGTAGAGAGACCCTATCTCCGAAAACAAACAAACAGTTACGGATTCCACATTTGGTCCCAAGTCGCTTTCATTACCATCACTCCTTCCCCGGCCATTATTTCCAGAAATCTAAACTCTTCTTTTAGAACTACAAAGTAGTCTAGGACTTTTTGCCTAGAGCTGTTGCGGTTCCAGGATTAACAGGAAGAAGGAAGGCTATAGGCCCTTCCCGGTTCCAGATCTCCGTGTGGGTTCAGATTCTCGGTTCTTAAACATCGCAGGCCCAGGGTCCCCCCTTGATTCTTACCCTCGCGCTCGCTCAGTTCGCTGTGTGCTTAAGCCCTGGAAGCCCCCGCAGCGGCCGCAGAATGTCACGGGACAACCCTTCCTGAGCAACCAATCAGAATCCCCTAGCAACGCCGTGCCCTCCCTCTATGCCCCAGCTCCCAGCCTCCATAAGCTCCGCCCATCTAAGCTCGCGTTCTGCGCGCTCCCGAGGCGCGCTCCCGTGAGACGGGCTTGAGCGCCCTGTGCGCGCGCCGCTGTGCTACGGGTCTGGTTGGTGGCCTTCGTGCTCCGCCCCAGAGGACGCGGGTGGTGGCCCGCACTGCCCGCGCTCAGTAAGTGGCTGTGCGGTGAATTCCTACAGAGGGCGAACCGAGACAGCCCAGAAACCTTGCTCTTATCCGCACAAAAACGGTAGTGAAAGAGGCTGGGTGGGATTTCAGCTCTCAAGAGGTCAGGAGGCTGCCCCCTCCACCTGACACCCAAGGGGTTGTTCGCCCACCCACACCCCATATTATTTACTCATTACTTATTCATATGTTGAACATATGCTAGGTGCCAAACGTTATTTCTGGATGCCTTCACGCAGATGGTAATCATGGCCATCCCCTATCCGAATCTGTGCCCTCTTCCTCCTATCAGGTAATGGCAAACCTACTTCTCTGTCCATCCTACTTTCCTTTTCCCCCAGTCTTCACATGCAATTCTCAAAAAAAAAAAAAAAAAAAAAAATCCTATGATCTCTGCCTTTAAATCCCACCTCATCCCACACAGCAAGGCTGGGCTCATCGCATATTGCCTGGATGATTCAGAGAAGCCCCTCAGGGCCTCCTCTTCCCGCCTTACTTTTCCGCATCAGCCCACCTGAAAACACAGCCCTGTGGGCTGGCCAAATGGCTAAGCGGTTAAGACCACTTATCGCTCTTGCAGAGCACAGAGGTTCCGTCTCCAGACTCACAACCACCCCTACTCTAGGTCCAGGGGATCTGATGCCCTCTTCTGAGCTCTGAGGCCAGCAGGTGCACATACATGCAGGTAAAAAGCGCACACACTTAACCTAAAAAAAGAACCCAACCCAGCCCTGCTCATGCCTCTCTCAAGTCTATCCGATGGCTACTTTTAGTTTGGAGAGATGGTGTTTCTAAACCCCACCCTCTACCTTTTGACCCTATTCCCTGCCGCCGTCTTCCTCATTGCCCTCCTGGTGGCCCCTCCAACACAGCCTTTGGACCAGCTGTGCCCTCTGCTATATCTAGAATGCTCTTCTAGATGTAAGCATAGCCGACACGCTCATTTCCTTTAATTATATGTCCAAGTGAGATCTACTCTGCCTATTCTATTTAAAACGGCAAGCTCTCCCCTGCCCCCTCAGGAAACCCATGCTCTATTCTCCCCCCCCCACCCCCCCCGGCGACCTTCACCTTGTAACACATTTACTCTAGCAGATACTATTAGTTGAAGAATAGTTATTAGACATCACTACCGCCACCCAC
This sequence comes from Rhabdomys pumilio, assembly GCA_030674055.1. NCBI lineage: Eukaryota > Metazoa > Chordata > Mammalia > Rodentia > Muridae > Rhabdomys > Rhabdomys pumilio. The sequence goes on along the minus strand of JANHMN010000012.1, from coordinate 20,307,847 downwards.
CGCACTCCCCAAAAAAACCATCCAGCAAAACTTAGAATGTAGTGTATGCTTCTTTACATTGTGAGGTCAGGGAGGGGACCTCAGAGCTGACAGCTGAGACCTAAATGTCAAGGGAGCTCTAAGTGGGGGTAGGGTGAGAGGGAAGAGCCGTCTGGGCTTCAGGAACTGCAAAGCAAGGGTTGAGGTGGGAACCCACAACGTCCTTGGACAGGCATTTGAACACACTGGACTCCTGCCTTAGTGCTTTCCCCGCAGTCTTCCTTGCAAGCCTATGGACAGAATCCAGGTAGAGCCTCAGGACCACAAATAGACTGCAGACCCACATTGACGGGTAATAGAAGCCAACCTCTAGAGGCAGAGATGGGGCTAAGCCAAAGACTTGGTTGAGAACCTTGGCAGGGTTTTGCAGGCTGTGTAGGAGCTCGCCTTAGGAAGCGCCCTATCCAATGACTTGTCTGGTTTGGCTCTGCGCGCGCCGGAGGGGAGGGGGATCGGGGAAAGACTGGATGGGCTGTAAGGGGAAACTTTTGTGGGAAAAAGAGCACCCCGAATTATTCTTCGGTGTTGAGCTGGAGGCCTGTGCGTAGCCTGAGGTTGGGCTCGGGGTTCGAGACCAACTCTCATCAACGAGTTCTGTGGCTCAGGGGGGTCCCCACCCTCTAGGGCCTCAGTTTCCCTCCAGTATGCGAGCCGAGGCGACTTTGCGGATCCGGAGGCCTGGTGGGTACTGGGCGGGGAGCGGCCGGGGCGGTACCCCGAGCCTCCCGGGCGGGGTCTCCCGACTCCTGCGGCCACGTTCGCGACCTGGGCGGAGGCGCGGGGTTCTGAGCGAGAAAGCCCAGGGCGGGACAGCATCGCACCCGAAGGGCCAGGCCCTCGGGCCGCCGGAGGTGAGAGCGGGCCCGGCGGGCTCCCGGAGGAGGTGACCAGGAGGGCGTGGCCGTGGACGTGGCTGGAGAGCCCACGGGATCCAGGGACCCAGGCACCAGCAGGGCTGCCCGAGGGAGAGGCCGCAGCCGCAGGCGCGCGTGGACTCAGACCTTCCTTGGGGCCCACAAAGGGCTGCGGCTAGAACGGTCTTCCTTTATTCCAGGCCTGCTTGCTTCTCTCTTTGGAGCCCTTCTTCCTTCCCCTCTCGCCTCCTGGCTACGATTTCATCATTCACTACTTGATTAATTCGTTATTTATTTCATTATATTTGCTTACGGCGTGTCTCTTTTGCTGGAAAGTAGATTTCAGGAGGACGGGGACCGTGTTTTGTCTACTGGTGAATTCCCACGAATTCAACAAGTCTGCACAGGGCTGATTATTGGCGATTACTGGACAGTCAAACTTAACCCACTCTAGATGGTCTGCAAATAGGGACGGTGCTAAATAAAACATTGGGGCGGGGCGGGGAGGTGGGAGGGGTATGGCACGAAAGGGACAAAGCCAGAAACGGAGGACTGCTGGTTAGTTGACCTTACTTAGATCAAGCCACTTTGGGTACAGCGGTGATCAGATTTCTCTGCAATGCTGTGGTGACAAAATCCCAAAGGGAAAGCCAGGAAAGCTTGGCTGGCATGTAACTGACCTACCTAGTACCAGGGGGCCCAGAATTACAGTCAAGAGACAGTGGGCCAAGACACACAGGGAAATTCAGTTGCCCTAAGGGATGAGCGGATCTTTAAAATGGGGAGGCAGCGCTTCCTGCAAGAAGCTGCCCTTTCACTGGGGCCCTAAAGTTAGAGCAGTTCTCACATTCTTTGAGAACTGTGTTGCAGGCTCTCTGGAAACCATGTGGCTGAGCTGTGTGGTTAGATAAGAGGCCACCCTGTTCCCTTCTGTGGACTCTACTGATAAGTGTCACCAACAAGGCCCCACTTAGAAGGTGTAAGACCAAGTACTGACTCTTCATCATGTGACCCTGGCCAGTTCAGCTGGATAGGAACCTTGGAGCACCAGGATTTAATGAGTATGTCTTCAGTGCCCCAGGACACACCACTAGAGTTTACAGAGCAGGTCCCCTTTGCCCCTGGTCACCTCCTCCTGGAGCCTGCCTAGCCTGCTCTCACCTCCAGTGCTAGTCAGATGCCATGTGATTACCCTGGGCTTTCTCAGTCACTGGCCTGTCCCTCCCCTGCCTCCATCTGGCTCTGAAATGTTCTTATTAAGGTGGGCTGGATACCACCGAGGCTAGTAGCGGCTCAGAAAGGTCATGGGATCCCTGGAGGCTGAGCTCAGACTTGCAGTGGGGGACGGGGTGAGGGGTGCTCACGTTTGGGATGGTTGAAGCACAAAAGTATCTTTGGGCTTGGAGTCCCTTTCATCCCTTCCTGGGGTTATTTCTTTGGGTTTTAAAAAAAAAAAATGTCAACAGGAATACCCAGGTTAGTCAGGGATATGGTGTGACCCAGTCTGAAAGTCATAATAAAGACCAGAAGGGCTGGGACTCAGTGAGCTCAGGCCCCTCCCTTCAAAGTCTAGCAAGACAGAAGCTGAGCGTGGGGTAGGCGTTCAGGAAGCACAGGGGAGATGAGGACAGTTGGCTCAGAAGCTAAAGATCGTTTATCCTTGGTCCTTGGCTACGTCGTAGTGAGTTCAAGAGCAGCTTGGGCTATGAGACTCTGTCTTCAAGCAAACAACACAACATGTCGGAATCTTGCTATTCCTCTTCTCCTAATATAATTATTGTTTTTTTCTGTTACAGTTTTTTTGATGTCCAGGTTCTTTTTTTTTGGTGACCCTTATATGACTTTTGAGATGAAAGGCAAGGAAGACTGGTCCTTCAGCTGAGGTCTGATTGCTGCAGGAACACAGTCCATAGGAGCCACTACACTGGGCTGCAGGTCTTCTGAGCTGGGTCCTATCATCTCTCTACCTCTCCATTCCTGTGGGAGGAGCCATGAAACTGAACAAGAGGAGTGTGGCCCACTATGCGCTGAGTGATTCTCCAGCGGACCACACTGGCTTCCTGCGTTGTTGGGGAGGACCGGGTTCCCCACCCACTTCCAGTGGCACTGGCAGAAGATACTGGTTTGTTCTCAAGGGCAATCTGCTATTCTCTTTTGAGAGTAGGGAAAGTCGGGTTCCACTGAGTCTCGTGGTTTTGGAAGGCTGCACGGTGGAGCTGGCCGAGGCTCCTGTACCTGAGGAATTTGCATTCGCCATTCGCTTTGATGCCCCTGGAGTGCGCCCACACCTGCTGGCGGCAGATGGGCAGGTTGCCCAAGAGGCATGGGTGAAGGCATTGTCCCGAGCCAGCTTTGGCTACATGAGACTTGTGGTACGAGAATTGGAGAGCCAGTTGCACGATGCTCGTCAGAGCCTGGCGTTGCATCGCTGTGCACCCCAGAGGGCTGTTGCCAGCTGCAGTAAATCTCAGGCTCCGGACCACTGGGCTCCAGGCTCTGAGAATGGCCACTTTCTCCCCAGGGACCGCAATTCCACTGGTACTGTGGAAGAAAGGGGAGTCCGGCCAATAGGTCGAGATTTGACCGAGTGGGAGTTACAGGGCCCTGCTGGCCTCCTTCTAAGCATGGGACAGAGCCCCGTGTCCCCTGAGACCTCCTGTTTCTCTACCCTGCATGACTGGTATGGGAAGGAGATCATGGAGCTGAGGCGAGGGTGGCAGCAAAGGGCCAAGGGGAGCCAACCAGAGAACAAGCCACAGAATCGGCCCTGAGCCTGGGCCCTTTTGGCTTTGACCCTGTCCTGCTGGTCAGGACCCCAGGGCCAGAACTTCAGAGGTTAAATATTTACTCATTTACCTGGTTGCTCTGTGTGCGTGTATGTGTGTGTCCCTCCCGCTCTGTAGAGTTTCTCCAGCTTCCAGATCCTCCTCTCTCACTGGAGTGAACTGAACTCCTATTCTCTGAGGCCTAGAAAAGCCAGGTGGCTGATGGGAAGATAATGTAATTACAGGAAGGGGGCTGTGCCTTCCTGCCCCTGCAGGACACTCTAGCCATAATGTCCAACACGAGAAGTCTTGGGCATCTCAATGCCAGAGATGACAGGAAGTGGCTTGAAGACCTATATCGATGTGCCCTGAGCAGGGCTTTCTGTAGGAGAATGTCTTCAGGTGCTAAAGAGGGATTTCGTCTCTCCCCTGTTCCCCTGTCGATGTACAGTGCTGGACATTGCCCGCAGAGAGGCAGGCGGCCTTTTATACAGGAGAAACTCTCTTGACCTGTTGTCATGGCCACTTGTAGGAACTCTTGTCACCTATCCTGCTTGGTCCTAAGACTTGTCTGCCGAGGCTCCTCATAGCTACTCTGTTCTGTATCATTCCAAGTATCTTTTTCTTTTGTTCTAAGGCCAAATGGCTGGGTCTACAGAGCCAGAATCCAGACCCATCTGTCCCCTTTATATAGATGCAGTAACAGTGGCTGCGGCTCAATAGAGATATGCCCGGTTCCTAAGCAAAATCTGCCTCTTCCTGACCTCCCTCCTTTCCCGATCTGGGGCCTTGGGGCGGCCCGACCAAAACTCATTGAGGCCTAAAAGGTGAACTTTGCCTCCAAGAGACTGAGCGTCATGGTGTCCGTGGCCAGGGCCACTTCCTGTGATGCTAGCTGTGTCTCTCAAGCCTGCTTCTGACATTGTAGCCAGCTGCCCTCCACTGTACACGCAGGTACCACAGGCCTTTGCTAATTTTCTTGTCACAGTAGTTATTGTCTGCTCTTTAAATAGTTTCGGTTTTTTTGGAGACCAGGTCTTACTCTGTAGCCCACGCAGGTCTGGAACTCCTCCTTAGCTTTGTAAGTGCTGGAATTGTAGATAGGAACACCATGTCACTCACCATGGGTTTGTTTGTTTGGCAGCAGGACCTGGTGGCAGCAGGACCTGGTGGGAAGGCCTGCTCGCCTCCCCGGTCTCCTTCCCCTTCTAACCAGAACTGTAAAGTTTGCAGGGTCAGCAGCAGAGAGGTAAAGAAGGATCAGGAGTTCAAGGGTATCCTTTACGACACCGTGAGTTTTTGGTTAGACTAGGCTACATGTGAGACCCTTTGAGAAAATTATTCATTTTGGTTATTACAATCAGTGTGTTTACAAATGAAGGATCAGGAGTCAGAGCTGTAAAGCCATTGTCTGAGGCTAGCAACTGAGTCCGAGAACCTGCCTTGGTGGTACAACCTCCATCAGGCCAGTCCTTCTACTTGCTTGCTCCCTAGACCTGTATGGGACCTGCTGTCCACTGCACCCGTTGTACCAGTGTTCACAGACACTATGAGCTACTCTTGTTTTTTCCCCGCCACACTGTGTAGCTCTGGCTGACCTGGAACTCACTATTGTAGATCAGACTGAATTTGAACTCATAGAGATCCTCCTGCCTCTGCATCCCAAGTGGTGAGATTAAAGGTGTGTGCCACTTCGCCCAGCTTTTTGTTAACGTTTTATTGTTACAGTTTTGTTTTTGTTTTGTTTTTATAAATTCAGATACCAAGTAAAGTTTTTCATTACACATTCCGGTTCCTTAATTAATTCAAGTCTTCCAGAGGTGAGGGGCGGGAACACCTACAAAGGGAGCCCCTGGAGGTCCCGCCCTCTGGACCCTGGGAGGGGCGTCGTTCTTCTGACGTCACCACGTCGGTCAGGCGCCAAGGACTTTCCCACCGCTACAGAAATACGTGCTTTGCGCAGGCAGGAAGTCGATGCTTCCTGTGGGTGTCACGAGTCTCGCGAGTTTTGGAGACAGTTTCTGCGAGAGGGCTGCATTGGATGTGTGGGGTGTGGCTCCCAGCGAGGGGCGGAGCTGGAGATGGCGTCCACCGTTGCTCGCCGGCTGGCCTGCGTATCATTCCGACCCGGGGCTCTCTGGAGCGGGCCGAGGGGGAGGAGAGGTGGCGATGTCTACACTGTACCAGGCTGCTCAGGTCTCAGCCAGGTACCGTCGAGGTCAGTCATCGTCACTCGCAGCGGCGCCATTTTGCCCAAGCCGGTGAAAGTGAGTTTCTGTCTAGAGGCGGGGCGAAGGGATTGAGGCTGGTCACTGGGGGAGCGCGTATGACCTTGTCCTGATTGACAGGCGCAGAGGCCAATCATAGTATTGGTATAGGGCACCGGACCTAGGACTCAATTTGCGCAGCTGGGTTTTGCTGACTTTGACAGGTGGAGGAAAATTCTTCCATAAAACCTAGTGTTAAGCTGGGTTCCTGGACACAGAAGCTGGAGGGCAGCAGCGAAATGTACAGTGTCTTATCTTGAGGGACATAACGACCCATTTCTTTAGGGCCAGAAGCAGGGCTTTGTGTTGATTTATATAAGTCATGCAATCTCTGCCTTAAAGGTGATGGGACAGAATAGTCCTGAGGGCTGGAGAGATGGCTTAAGAACTCTGACTGCTCTTCCAGAGGACCCGGGTTTAACTCTCAGCACCCACAGGACAGCTCACAATTATCTGTAACTTCAAGGTCTGACACCTTCGTGTAGACATACACGAGGAGGCAAAAATACCAATGCACATAAAATAAAAATAAATACATTACCGAAAGAGTGAGAAGGGAATGCAGAAGTAATATACTTAGTAAAAGGGAAATGAAGGGGGCTGGTCAGATGGCTCAGTGGTTAAGAGCACTTGACTGCTGTTCCAGAGGTCCTGAGTTCAAATCCCAGCAACCATATGGTGGTTTACAACCAACCATCTGGAATGAGATCTGATGCCTCTTACGGGGTGTCTGAAGACAGCTATGGTATACTTACATATAATAAAAAAAGGGAAAGAAACATTAAAAAAAAAAAAAAGGAAACAAAGGAGAAAGGATGGGGGGACTTGGGAGCAGGACCTTTTGTCCTGAGGAATATGCCAGCTTTACAGATGAATTCAGGGCAGAGCCCTGAAGCCAGCATCCGAAGCTGGCAGCAGAGTTAGGTCTGGACAACCGGGGACCACATTCTGCTTTTCCCATTTCTGACCTCTGTCACTTGCTCTCTCTACCCCTAAAGAAAATGGGAAGTCTCCTACACCAAAGGTATGCTTTTTGACTGCAGGACTGTGTGGAGTTGAAGGGAAAACAAAATTCTTTAGAGCAAGCCTGAGCTGTACTAACAGTTGACCGCAGTCAGGGTTCTGAGTGAGAAGCAGGAAGGTGCAGCTGCTGTATAAAAAGGCACAGCTAGGGAAAACAGAAAGCGAATACCGGTGAAATCTTACTGGCATCCCTCCAGTCCATATTGCCTTTGCATGCTTTTAAAGTTAAATGTGAACTAAGTTGCTCAGCAGCAGGAACCAGTTAAAACAGAACTAGGTAGAAGACCACTTTAGTGCATACCTCTTAGTAATGTGATTTTTATTCTGTGTGTGTGGGTGTTTTGCCTGCATGTATGTCTGTGAAGCACTTAAATGCCAAATGCCCACAGAGGCCAGAAGAGACTGTGGCATCATTGGAACTGGAGTTACTTGCTTGTGAGAGGCTATGCAGGTACTGAGAACCAGACCTGGGTCCCCTAGACGAGCAGTCAGTGCTCGTATCCACTGGGCCATCCTTCCAGCCCCCGAACTCACTTTGGCATGTAGAGAGCTGGTCACAGCCCAGCCATCCTAGTGTTCTCATCCAACTGTGTATAGTTCTTGCAAGGAATTAGCTGGTTGGGCCCTAATTTTTAGTTGCTTAGTTTCCTAAATTTAGTTTAGCTTTATGTTTTTCTTTCTGATATCCATTTTGATGGTCATAAAACTCACTTTGTCTCTTTGTTGCTCTGAGTGTTTCCAAAGACTTTAAAAATCGAGTGGTATTTGGATCTGGGGTCCATTGGAGGAGATGCCTCTGAGGGCGGGGCTTGAGGCACAGCCCCTGGTCTCTGGAGCTCACTGAATTCTCTCTGCAGATGTCCTTTGGTCTTCTCCGTGTGTTCTCCATTGTGATCCCCTTTCTCTATGTTGGGACACTCATTAGCAAGAACTTTGCTGCTCTACTTGAGGAGCATGACATTTTTGTCCCAGAGGATGACGACGACGATGACTAACAGGTAAGACTGTTCTTCTGTAAATGGACTGGCACAAGTAGGCGGATCATCTGACCTGTGATAGCCTGGCCTGCAGCAGCATTTGGAGCCTCAGGGCAGAAGGGTTCACCCACTTGAGACTTACTTTCTCCTAGACTTACAGATCCACTAGGTTACGGTCCTCAATGGCCTTTCAGTGCCCTTGATGTACCTTCAGTCAACTGACATTCTCTTGATGACGTCTGTGCTTTATACTTTATGACGTCATGTAGTCTCTGCCTCCGAGGTGAAGGGATAAAGAGAATCATGAAGGAGGGTAAAGACAGGGAATGCAGAAGATACCAGTAAGAAGGGGATGAGTGAAGGAATGTTCCAGGGTGGCATCTCTCAGGAACTCACACTTCCTACTTAACACTGTTAAAGCTGCAGTGTTCCCTCCCCAGCTGTTTGTTACTCATCCTTACCAATCTCCAAGTACTGGCCCATCCTCCTTCCACTCATTATCTTTGTCATCTTCCTTTACCCTCCTATTTGAAAATGACTACTGCTAAAGCCTGGTATGAGCTTTTGTGATCCCAGCACTGAAAGAGTAGTAGAGCTCACAGATATTCTGGGTTAACAGAAGAGCTGATTGCAGAAAACAGAGGAAAAATGCCATAGGCCTGGTAGCACACAGCTCTAATTCTCGCACTGGGGAGGGGGAGGCTAGAACACTAGAACTTCAAGATTATCCTTGGCTACAGTTGGTTTGAGACTATTCTGGGCTGTGTGAGGCTGTCTTAAAAGTGACTGCTGCACGCCTTTCTACAGGGCCCAGGGAGAACAGGAGAAAGCACCAATGAAGTGGCGGCATGCTCAGCTCCCTTCCTGCTGGCAGAAGGGTCAAAGAAAGCCCTCAGCCTCACCTCCTCATGGTCTGTGACAACAGCTCGGAATCCTGTGCTTCGGGAGGTTTCCTCAAGGCTGTCTACAGAGCACTGGAAACAAGAAGCAAGCCAATTCTGAGTCTATAATAAATGAGTCATGTATGATGAAAGGTCGTTCCCACTTCTCACTCCCAGCTGGCTTAGTTCTTGTCTCTTCTGTGTCCAAGAGGCTCTGGTTTAGAGCCAGGATTCCAGGTTATTATACAACCACAAATGCAATTAAGGGGGACTGAGACCTTTTTTCTTTTAAAATTTTTAACCATGTATCTGTTTTCAGGTGCTCTTGGAGGCCAAAGGCATGATTCCCCTTAAAGCTGGAGTTAAAGGTTATTATGAATTGCTTGACGTGGGTGCTGGGAACTAACTCTGGTCCTCTCCAAGAACAGCAAGTGCTCTTAACCACTGAGCTCTCTTTCCACACACCCTACCCCGACTTGAAATTTTTTACTTTATGTAAGTCCAGCAGAAACTTGCCTCAAAGCCACTAAGGCCTGGAGGGGTTGTCATGTGCTGATCATGCAAAGCTTACTGCTTAGACGACTATTCTGTAACACTTGGGCCCATTAGGGAAAACAGGGATCCCTGGTGCTGTGGGGTCACTCAGTAACTAAACCCCAAGACTCTGAGTACTTTCCTCCAGCACTTAGGACTGTCCAGGTAGAAGCAAGAACATCAGTAGTTCAAGGTCATCCCTGGCTACACGGGGAGTAGGCAGGCTATCCTTGGCTACATGAAATTCTGTTTGAACAAAAGTACAGAGTGTGCTGTGTTAGCACTGACCAGTGTGCTCTGCACAGTGAGTGAGGAGGCAGCTAAGCTCATTTAGGGACCAGTGCTCATAAGTAGACGGGCTAGCTTTGGAGCAGTCAGTTCTACGGCTGTCCTCACGGTGCTCGGTGCTCTGTTCCCTCTGATTGGAGACCCTTGATCCCGAGAAGCCCAGTCTTGGCAGCTACATACATAAGTACAGATACAGTAACGAAGCTGCCAGCTTCATGTCCACTGTGGGAGAATCTGGACAGCTTCACATCCCTTCCTGCTTCCCCATGCCAGGGTCTGACTCAGTCGGCAGCAAACAGCATTCTCCAGGAGGGGGGGTAAACATGGCATGTGCACTAAGGTCCCACACTTAGGCAAGAATTAAGAGAGACCACAGGAAAAAGGTTCACCAGTACAATTTTATCACAAACAACCATCAAATAATGAGTTTATTTATACTCTAAAATAATTAAATATTAACATGCACCTTCCCATTAGGTGACCTCATGGGTCATGGCCAATATAGAACTTGGACAAGAAATCCTTTGGCCTTGGTGTTTCTGTTTCATGGAAAAACCGCATAACGTGTGTGCGCTGCTTCCATACTTTAATGGTTTCCTGGAGCTCCATCTTTCCCTGTGTACACGAAGGAAGAGGTGGTCAGCTCCAGCCGTCAGATGAAGAACACAGCACCAGTTCAGTTCTGTGTTATGCCTGGCATGGACTTGCTAGTGACTGTACATTACCATATCCAGAGCCACTCTGCCTCCTGTGGTTGCAGACAGGTGAGACAGCTTCTAGGGTGGCATTCCACAGGAACTAGCACTTCAGACTTTAAACTGTTAAAACTGCAGTGTCTCCCCTCCCCCACCCTAGACCTCCCCTTCAGTAACCTCAAGCTTACTTTGGGGGCTGAGGCAAGAGATAAGTAGTTCCAGCCCAGGCTATATACTGAGACTCTATCTCAAAAGTGGAGACCTCCAAGTGGGATGTGGTGGTATACACCTTTAATCCTGGCACTTGGCAGGCAGAGGCAAGTGGATCTCAGGGCCAGCCTGGTCTACAAGAGCAAGTTCCAGGATAGCCAGAACTACATAGTGAGACCTTGGCTTTAAAAAGAAAAAATGGGACCTCTAAGTTAAACTTGGATAAACAAAACAGCTGCTGAGTTGGCAGCTGTCGCGTCCCCCCATACCCCCAAGACACGGTTTCTCTGTGTAGCCCTCAACCAGGCTAGCCTCGAACTCAGAAATCCGCCTGCCTCTGCCTCCCAAGTGCTGGAATTAAAGGTGTGCGTCACCACCGCCCGGCTGGCAGCTGTCTTTTAATGGAGGTGATATTTACTTGAAGACTCAGAAGCACAGGACAAGCCAGCAGATCTTTTCAGTCTGTCAGAGGGTCAGTTACCTTAATGACCAGGAGATCAACCACTCTGGGGTCTGTGACATGGGCATTCTTCATGAACATTTCTCGGACTTTGTCCCGTCCTTGCTTCACCGTGATATCCAGCTGCATTAAGTGAACTAAAGAGAAGACACGGCTGTAGAAATCAGACCTTTAAACACGCTTCTAGAAGCTTATGTCAGTGGGTCACCACTGGACATGGACAGGTGCTCAGTTACTTCATGCCACATAACCCAACCCTCAGCCTGGATACACCGTCTTACTAAATTGCCCAGCCTGGATCTCAATGCTCTTTAACGGGCCTCTGGAGAAGCTGTGTACCTATTTGCTTTTTGTGTATGGGTGGAGCAGTTTGGGATAGAATCTAGGGCCTTGGACATGTTAGGCAAGGGCTTGATCACTGAGGAATATGACTTAATAACTGGTGAATACTGTGACTTTTAAAATATATTTTATTACTTTTAAAGTCGCTGTGTGGGACTGTGGTGGATCCACAGCAGGATCTTGTTTCAAAAGAAAGAAAATCAGGGTTTAGTCACTCATTCCCTGACACTCAGCCTTTGGCAGATTTGCTGAGGACACGAAGGATACAAAAGGACCACAGAGGAAGGTGACAGAGACAACATCAAGGGTTTGCAGGCATTCTGGTTACAGAAGTCAGTATATTTAATGAGGATACCTTGTGCTCTGGCCATTCTTTTGACATGTCCACTCTGATCTATAAAACTGCAATCAGCCAACCATGGTGGCACATGCCTTTAATCCCAGTATTGGGGACTCAGGCTGATGGATCAAAGAGTTGAGACAAAATCCTAACAAAAACAAAACCAAGCACTGAGGCAGATGGCTCTTTGAGTTCAAGGCCTGCCTGGTTTACGTAGCAAGTTCCAGGTCAGACAATACTACAATGTGAGACGCTGTCTCAGAAAAACAAAACAACAAAAAGTCACAAAAACACACAGACAAAATCATGCTGTGTCTAAATCAGGTTTGAGTCTTGTTATACTCAAATTCAGTGATCATAGAAATGGTAGATACTACATTAGGTTCTCAGAGAGCTGGTCACCCAGGTCAGTGTGCACACAGGGATTTCATGAAAGAACTGTAAAATGACAAACTGAGACAAATGTAAATTGATACAGAACCTGTCATTCAAAATCTTAGCATTTGTGGAGCATCAGGCTTAGAGACTGAAGTGTGCAACGTTATAACTGCTGTCAGGTGAATGTGGGCCTGAGGTTGGCGTGGGTTTTTTACTCCATTCTGTGTTCTAAGAATTAGAAGAAATCTTCTCCCCATCAATGCCTCCCCCGAGTTTTATATCTGTTACTATAGTAACCTGTTTAATATAGTAACTCTCCAAAGAAGACAGTATTATGGCCATTTTACAGATGAGCAAGTACAGATGAAAAATCTTACCCGAGGTCACACAGCTAATAAAGGTCAGAACCTGAGGACAGTGTGGCTGCCTCTCAGCAGTGTTAAGGCATGCCATGGAGCTAGCTGTCACTCACTGGAAAATGTCTTTCCCCTCAGATCAGCTCTGGTGGTTCAAGTTAAATACATGTCTACTCAAAGATGTCCCTGACATTTGTAGGACATTTGAACTCCCTCACCCCCTTCTAAAATCCACTACAGTGGCAGCATTGAGGGAGACCACCAAGATAACAGACACCACTCAGGTGAACAGATTAGATTCTCTCACCTATGGGGAAAGGGGTGTTTTGCAGCAGTAGGGAGTTAGACTTCAAAGTTCTGGAGCAAGCTGAGTGAGTGAGCAAGGTTAGGGAGCTTTGAGAGGCCATTTCGTCTGGAGACTTCAAAAGGCACCAGGAAGCTACTGGATGACCTTGGCCAAGTCGTTTCCCTCTCGTGATGCAGTTTGTTCTCCAGACTGGGTAATGGATAACTGCTAAATCCTTTCGTCACTTTAGTTACAAAATCTAATGGGCATCTGGGACATTTTCTGGAACTGTAAAGTTGGGTTCAAGAAACACCGGGGCTAGCTCGGGACCGCAGACGCATCAATTCGTCTCTCACAGTCCCTGCTCGCCCCTCCCAGGGGCTCTGTAAGAATACAGGAACAAAGACCGCCAAAGCGACTAGGGCGCTAGGAAGGCCTGTCCCGGGGTGGGGCACTCTGGCTCGTGTGACCTCCTTCCCCCGAAACCCAGTGCTCGTTTCTGTCCTAGTAGGTGACCTCAGCTCGGCCGAGAGACCTTGGACAGGTACCTCCGGGGCCCCGAATGCACCCCTGCTTCTCACCAGTGTTCGGCACCTCCCGATACCAAGCGCGGTAGAGCTCGCGCACCCTCCGCTTGGCCTCGTTCAGGTCGCGACTGAAAATGGGCTTCACCGAAGTACTGGCTGCAGCAGCAGCAGCAGCCTGCCGCAGGCCGCCGGCTGCGGCCGCCATCTTGACAAGGAAGCTCCGCCCCCTCAGCGCGCGCATGAGCGGTGCTACAGGACGCGACGTCGCGTCTTCTGCCGTACGGGGGCGGGGGGCGCTACACAGACGGGCTCTGCGATGCGCATGCTCCACCAAGGAAACATTGATCAATGGTTGTCTCGTTCAACAGAGGCGCTGAGGAACCACCAGGGGGCGCTGCGTCAAGGCTTCCGTCCCCGGTCTGTGGCACTCTGCTCTTTTCCAAAAGTTCGTTCCTTCAACCCCGCGCGGTCGGCTGCAGGCTCTGAGGAGAAGACATCGTGTGTAGATAACTGTGCCAGGCGGCGATGGCGGTCTTTGCGCAGTTACAATGCATATATGCTGCTATATTGTGTATGCAGCGTAATATGCTGTACATATTGTGTTTGTGCTTTCGAAAAACCGTTTTCTTCTAGACGTGGTGTAGATCGCAAAAGCGCCTCTGGCTTGAGCTTTTTGGTGTTTCACAGCCCTGGGATTATAATGACAACTCCATTCTGTTTGTTTGTTTGTTTGTTTGTTTACTTATTGTTTTTTCGTTGCCGTCTGATTGTGGCTGACTTGGAGCTCACTTATGGAGACCAGCCAGGTTGGCCTCAGAACTTGCAGTGATTTCTCTGCCTCTGTAGGTTTGTGCCCACTGCACCTATGATTGCCTTTTTATAAATAAATGTGTATGGATGTTTTGCATGTTTGTATGTCTGTGCACCACGTGTGTTTTTGGTGCCCAAGAAGGTGATGGGTTCCCCTCGGACTGACAGTTTGAGTTACTTTGTGGAGCTGGTAACTGAGCCCAGATCCTCTGGAAATGCAGAGTGCTTAATCATTCACTGAGGCGCCTCTGCAGCCCCTGTTGTCACATTTGGCCTTGCACTCCAGATTCTCCCCTGGCCTCAGTCTCCTTAGTACTGGGTGCTACTACACCTAGCCTAATCATCTCCAGTTTAGACAAGGACTTTTACATCCCAAACCATGGAAGCTGGAAGCATCTTTAAGTCATCCATCTGGGTACCTCTGGCTTTGCTGGTGTGACTCATTAAAGTTCTCACTGGACATCAAGTGTAAAGAAAAAAACACTGCGAACAACATGAAAAGTGGAGCCCTAAGTCGTTAGTGTGGTTTAATCTCATAACATCGGTAGGTATTAATAACATTCTTATTTTACAGACAAGGGAACAGTACAGAATCTCCATCACCTGCCTGATCATCTCCCTGCCTGATCCCTGGCTAGGAGCCACTGTCCTCTCCTGAAAGTTCAGTTGACTGGGACTGAAGGTATTGAGGAAGGGGCAAGGGACAGGACTGAGTCTATGAGCACTGATCTTGCCATGTGACTCCTGTGGTGTGGATATGGCCCAATGTCACTCAGCCTTTATCCTGTCAAAGGATAGTAGATGTCTTTCCATTTAATATTTTTGGAACGTGTGTGTGTGTGTGTGTGTGTGTGTGTGTGTGTGTGTGTGTGTGTGTAGGGGTCAGAAGACAACTTTTGAGAGTTCTCCGTGTGGTCCCAGGGATCAAATTCAGATCATCAGGCTTGGTGGTATGTGCCTTTACCTACGGAGCCATCCTGCCAGCCCATATTTGTATATTTTAATGAGGATATGCTCCCTGTATACTGGAAGACCGAGTTCAGTCAGCAGACAGCTTGCTATACAAGCACAGGTATATGATTTCAAGCCCCAACATCCAAAGTAAAAGGCTGGAAATGATGGTCTGTGGGCGAGGTAGAGACAGCTAGATCCATGGGTCATTCAATGTAATCTAGTCAGGAATTCTCAGGTCCCAGTGAGAGGCCCTGTCTCACAGTGCCTAAAGGAAGGCATGGGAGGCTGACCTTTGCCTTCATGCATACCCTCATGTACACAGACACAGACACAAATGTATACAGTAATACTCCATATATATGACTGTGCTATATCTATAATAATGTTATATATATATATGTTATATAATAAAGCTGAAGAATTGCTGCCTAATGACATTCTAATATAGTAACTGCACCATGCATTATGCATATCTTTGTGCATATATAAACAAACATAGTCCTTCCAGTCAAAGTACAATACACACACTATGTTCAGCACACAGCATTTCATAACTATTGGTTTATATATAATATAAATAGACTTCTAGCCTCTGACTCCAATAAGGTGAGGTGCCACAAACAAGAAAGGATCCATTAAAGCCTGTATCTGCTGCTTCTGAAAGCCTAGCTGTCTTCTTTTCAGGGTCCCAAGGCTGTCTTGGGATGTTCATGCTCTCCCACCAGCTGCAGGGGCATACTTCCTGATCCTAATCTTTCTAATCCCTAATCTAGTGTGTACTCTTCAGTGACTCGCAGGGGCCCAGGCTAGCCCTTTAACACAGTAGTAGAGTCCAGATGTTCTGAAACATGAGCTACACACATGCCACATGCACGCGCGCACACAGTGCCACCGCTGCAGAGAGCAGTGGCAGGGACACTAGCTGGATACTGCTGGATCCTCTGGGGAAATATGCCCCAGGCTCACTCCTATAAATGTCTGAGTTTTCTGTCCCAGGGTGTTACTAAATGCCCTAAAGTCTCAGGTGCTCCCCCTGTGCTCAGCTCAGCTCAGTTACCATTCCCTAAGGAGAGGTGACAGATGGCAGTGCCAGTTCTCAGCAGGTGCTTTAGTTACTCTGTGGGAGGGGACAAAACACCCAGCAACTGTATTAAGGAAGGGTTTATTTTGCCTTTCAGTTTGAGGGTGTAGTTCACCATGGTGGGAAGGAGTGGCAGCAGAGGCATGAAGTGGCTGGTCACACTGCTTCTGTAATCAGGAAACAGAGAGGGATTGTTGGTGCTCTGCTCGCTCTCTCCTTTGCTTCAGTCCTGGAAGCCAAGCCCAAGGTGCTGTCCATCTTAATTAACTCAATCTAGGAACTCCTCAGACATGGCCAGAGATTTGTGACTCTAGATTCTGTCAAGTTGAAAGTATCTCCAGTAGTGGGAAACTGTAGGGCAGCCAGGGTCACAGGCCCAGGAGTCAGAGCAGGGAGGCAATCTGCTATAGCATTCTCTGAGTAGAACAGGGGAAACGCCAAGACAAGTTCAGTCATACTGTGTGGTATGACTGCAGTGACACACACACACACACACACACACACACACACACACACACACACAATTTTGGAGTTTTATTTCTTAAAAAAAAAGCCCACAGAAATATTATAAAAATACATTTTTTTTTTTGTTTTAATCCTAGGTAGGTATGGGGATGTGGGGCTGCTTTGTAGCAGCTGACTATGATTTGCTTTGAGCTCTAGCAGAGGCGTGGCTTTGCTAGCTGCAGATAGTTTCTGTGATTGTGTGACATTTGGAATTCTGGGAACTTTTTAGAGGGTGTATAAATGCTAGAGTCCCGAGGGGCAGGGTGGGTGGTGGTTGGGGTGGGGCTGGTTGTGGTTTGTTAGTAGTCATGCTCAAAGAAGACACTAGAAGAAAGAAATTAGATTCAGAGATCTTTCTCTCTCCCTTCTATCCTTCTTTCTCTCCTACCTAGTGACAGGGAGAGAAAGCAGGGGGATAAAGGGTGGGAAGAAGGAGAACCCACAAAAGCAAAGACTGGCACCACAGCAAGGTTCAGTTTCTTTTCCTCCCATGCCACCACCTTGTTCTCTGCTGGGCTCATTGATGATGGGCCCCAAGGTTGACTCCTTTCCTGTGGCAGGTCTATAGCCATCAGGGCTCAATCCCTCTCTCCCCAAGTCAGATTATTTAAAAACAGCTGGAGAGAGATGAGGGGAGGGAGGAAAGAGGAGAAGGAGGAAGAGAGGAAGAGGGAGAGGAGAGGAAGAGAAGAGGAGAGAAAGAAAAGTGTGGTCTGACCACAGGCAGGACCATGTTTAGCCACAGTGAGGGACATTAATGTCACCCACATGTATGGGTAGCCAAAAAGTCTATAGAAAATGGGATTTGGTCTCTCATAGGGTGAAAATGACTTCCATAGTCTGCTGGGAAAGCTGGGAAGTGTAGTCCTTCAGCAGGAAACTATCCTTCCAAACTCGGAGAAGACATAAAAAAACGCAGGGCAAGGTGTCAAAGCTGTTTTCTGCTGAAGAGGGTCTTTGTCACAGGTGTTGCTGCCTGTGTGCTGGGTCCCCAGGCCTGAGTGGTGCTGCCACCATGATGTCAGCTGTGCTAAGGCCTGGGGCCTGCTATGTTCCCCATTGATTCTAGGGCATGAGTCAGATCATGAACTCATCTGGGGGACAGGATTATATTATCTCCTTAGCATTAATAGTTTGACAGATTTTACATTTTATTTTATATAGCTAAGTAGGCAGTTGGGCTACCAGGTTCCTATAATGAGAGCTAGAAATAGAAGGGTTAATGGCCCAGCTATGGCCTGAAGTAGAGTAGTTAACTGGGGTAGTGGGTGTGGATGTGAGGCAGAACAAAGACTGGTGCTGGTTGTTAGATTCTGATGTCTTTCTCCTGTCTCCTTATTTTTTTTTTAAAAAAAAATTTATTTATTCATTTATTTTATGTGAGTACACTGTTGCTACCTTCAGACATACCAGAAGAGGGCATCAGATCTCATTACAGATGGTTGTGAACCACCATGTGGTTGCTGGGAATTGAACTCAGGACCTCTGGAAGAGCAGTCAGTGCTCTTAACGGCTGAGCCATCTCTCCAGCCCCGTCTCCTTATTTTTAAGGGTATTTATTTGTTTGTTTGTTTTAATTAAAGGTCCCCTCTTTATTTTCCTAGTTTTTATTTGTACTTTGTAGATGTCCAGAAAGGTCTCCAGGGATGCAGAATCCGTTGTCTACAGTGCTGGTCAGAGATGTAACTGCATCCTGTGTGCTCATCCATCCATTCTTTTCTATCCCCAGACCCCAATCTAAATTGTTCTTACTCTTCTCTCATATATAATACCCTGACCGCTGTTTCTCCTCTCTTCCCTCCTCCTCCTTCCTTCGTCCTCTTTCCCTCCTTCTCCCCCTCTTGAAGGTTATTTTTAACCATGGCTAAATCTTTTTAACCATCTCTAATTGACTGCCATAGAAACAAGATTTTTTTTTTAGTACTATATACAGACTTCCTTGTCTCATACAGAGGAGGTCCAATCCTCTTCATTTTGAAGAGCAACCTCAGCTAAAGAATCTAACTGGGCTTCTAGGCTGGAAGCAGAGTTTTTTGACGGCCCAGGTCTATGTTGCTTGCATACTGGGTACTTAAAAGGTTTTTCCCCATAACTAGGGCTGAAGTTTCAACTGCAGCAGAGCCCATGATACTGACCAACAGGGAAATAGGGACAGCATGTTGTGCCTGGGGAAGCCTAGAGTCTAGATTTAGGTGGGCTCCATGGCCACCATTGCTGCCAGCATTGCCATAGCAACAGCCGCAGCCACTGCCCATAAGCCTGAAGGAAATCGTGCACCACGGAGAGAGGAAGGGGGTAATGGTGACCAGGATTGTTCCCTTCCACTTCAGATGTTTCTCTAGTCTACAGAACTGACAGAAACACATAGAAAGACACATACAAAGACAACCAGGGGTGGCCACTGCACACTCACACACCTGAACAGACCAGGGGAGTCTGGTAATGTCTCACCTGGATCCCAGATATTGAGTCAGCTATGCTCCTTTGTGTCCTAAACAGAAGGCACTGTAACCTCTTTGGGTAACAGACCAGGCAACTTTTAAATTTGTTTATTTTTTGGGGTGCGGTGTTAGATTGCTCCAAAGCTTTAGGCAGCAATTGATCAAAAGGAGTCCTAGGGCCCTGGGAAGTCTTCAGGTTGTGCACATCCTAGGAGTTTGGCTACCGTACTCTTCTCTGCTCCAAGGGATCTGAGACCCATGGTGTCTCAAGGTCTGGTCTCCGGGGATCTTGGTGGAACCTTTAGAAATGTGGAGTATCTACCAGAGAAGACTACTCAGATATGGATTTAAACCAATAGAAGGTCTTTATTAGCTGGCTGTGACTACACTGGCTGTTCAGAATCCCAGTATAGTCCTGAGCTGTTCTCAGGGTGACCTTTTACCAACAACCATATCCTGGATTGATATACTTCAGTTAGCAAGAATAGTTAGAATCACTACAGAAGCCAAAACGCAAGATTACTACTTTTTGAGACTTTCCCAGAAATACGGAATTTGATGTATTAAGTCTTTGTTTCATTGTGGCAAGAACTGCTGTCTATGTGCTGAGTTTCATAGCCCAAATGGTACGTCCCTCATGGAGTCAGTTGTGCTAAGGTCTGGGAGCCTGTTTCAATAAGCTTACAAATCCTATCAACCCTGGTTACAGAGGCCCTTTCTTACTGTGCATGGGCCTGGACACCAGTATCTCTGTTGGGTCATGGAATTAGCAGTGACAAAGAAGCCTAGGAGGTAACCTGCTTCTGGACTCCCATAAAGCCGTTTAGGGAAGCATGTGGTACCCAACAGGTAACCTTGGGCACTTACCCTGCATATCATTTCCAGCCTCCCTGATTTCTTTACATCTCTGGGATGTCATATAAGATGCTGGCTGAGCCGTTAGCCTTGGTTGTGTAGTGGATCTGAAATGGGGGTGTGTAGGAGAAAGAGGTCCTGCCCTTCCCTCATCTATGTAATTTATACTGCCACATCTCAGCAGTCCTTTCCTACCCTCCTTCCAAATGTTGGTATCTACATATAAACATTATCAATTTGGGTGACAAAGTGGGGACAGGGTAAAGGCAAGAATGGGGTCATTTCCCAGGTCAACAGAGCAGTTCTTCCACTGGGGTCAAGTAAGAATAAGTTGGGGATGTGAATGTCCCATGGGAAGGATGCTTAGACTCCTTACAGCTTGGAGATCTCACAGGGATTAGTTTAGAGTAAAACGATTTATTGAAAATTTAGGACCCCAGCAAGCACAGTGAGTGGGATGTCTTACTTCCTCTTAGCGGGGCAAAGCACAGAGCTGGTAGGGGCATGGAGTTGTCAGAGCAACAAAGATGCCACGGTCGCTGGGCCGGGGCTGTCCAGTGGGCACCGAGAAGCTAAATCGCTGCAGGAGGCAGGTGAAGAAGAGGAAGAGCTCCATGCGGGCCAGAGGCTCCCCCAGGCATGCTCGGCGGCCTGTGGGTGGGAGAGGGCTCAGCCAATCTGGGACCTGATAAGCCCTCTACCCTCCAAGGCACCCTGGAGACAGACACACAGCCAGGCCCCCCAGAGGCACCTGCTGAGAATGGCATGAAGGCCTCATGCTTCACGAAGTGGCCCTGGGCATCCAGGAAGTGTTCAGGATGGAAGTGGAGGGGCTTCTCCCAGATAGTCTCATCCTTCAGCACTGAGGACAGGTTGGTGATGAGGGTCGTCCCCTGGCAGGAGGCATGTGGTGTGAACATGGGCTGGGGTTGGGCTGCCTAGGCCCTGGTCACCAAGTTCATATGAAGTCTCCACCTCACACGGGACCCTTCTATGTAACCCCAGCCTTAGAGGCTTCTCGGCTTTCAGTAATACTACAACAGGGATAAGCGACAAGTGACAGATTTATGCACACTGTCACCTGTATTTATAAGTAGTGGCTGTTATAACCACTCCTGCCGTATTTTACCTTGCTTGCCTTTCTAGCTGGGTATTCTAGAGTGCAATTCTTGCTACTGTTTTTCCTCCCATACTTACCCAGGGGAAGTTGGTTCTGTTGAGTTGAGGATTGGGTTGCCTAAATTCCAGTCCTTCTTAAGTTCAGCCCATTAGCTAGCTGGCAACACTGACTAGACACTGGAGGGTCCCAGGCCTACCTTAGGGATAAGGAAGCCTTGCACTTCAATGTCACGAGAAGTCTTGTGAGGCACACCAAGAGGGAGAATGTCTGCAAAGCGCTGTACCTCATGGATGACAGCATTGGTGTAGGGCATGCGGGCCTGGTCTGCCATCTCTGGACACCGCACCTGCCCTATGACCTCATCGATTTCCTGTTGTGAGCGGCCTGGAAGGACCACACCCCCTCAGTTAAGGTGCTCTAGAGGGTACCCCGTGCCCCTCCACTACCTCTATGTTAAGGGCTGGGTCCATGGGAGAAAGTAGGCCATCACCCTTGTTGGAGTTTGGGCCATATCAGTGCTGGGAGCCACAAGTGTCCTATGTAAGCTTAAGGCATGTGCTTCTACCCTCCTCCTCCCTCATTTCCAGCCCCAGCCATGCTTACGCTGCACATCAGGATGCAGGATCATGAGCAGCAGGGCCCAGGACAGTGTGGTTGAGGTGGTCACCATCCCCGCCATGAACAGGTCACCCACCACCATGCGCAAGTTCCCATCATTGAAACTGCTCTCAGGATTCCCCTTGGCCTGGTCCAGGCAGAAAGAGTGGGCTCAGTAGGGAGAGGAAGGTCCACGTGGCCTCCCATTGTCCCTGGGGCAGCCCAGGTGCTGAGTTGGGTGGTGATGCACAGGACCACATCCTTCTGGCCTCAGAGCTCCCAATACCTCAGCCCACAGCCCCTGGCCACATCTCTTGGAGCTGCCAATCACCTTCTCCATCTCTGCTAGGAAGGCCTCAGTCAGGTCTCGGGGTGGCTGGGCAGGATCCCAGGTCGTCCTGTGCTCAGTTAGCAGCTCATCCAGCATGGCCACAAAGGCCCTTTTTCCAGGGAAGACCTTGCCAACCAGCCCTGGGATGCGCAGGAGCATCGGAAACACGTTCAGGAACTGTGAGTGGCATAGAGGGACCAATAGAGAGGCCTGGCTGCCTCCTGGCTGTGCTCACTTGGGGGCCCCAGGTCCCAGCTTTCTCCAGGGTTGACTAGTGCAGTGACATAGCCCCTCCCTGCCAGCCTCCAACCTTCCCTTTTGCCCTGAGCTTCCAGAAGGGCTACCATACTGTGGAAATGTCACAGACGCGTGTGGCTGGCACGTGGATGGGGAGCACTTGAGCCCAGCCTACCCCCTCCCCTCCCACTGATGTTTGTCCATCTCCTTCCAGAATGCCCTCCTCCTGTCACTCCTGCCTGTCGATCATCTCCCTGAGAGTCTCCACTGTATGAAGTTATCTGGGTACTGACACCCCCAAGCCCCGCACCATGGGCAGGAATCCCGATTCCTCCTTCAGAGTAGCCGTCAACAAGTTCAGTAGCCTGATGAAGCGTGGGTCATCGTACTCAAAGCGGCAGGCATAGAGGAGGGACGCGATCACGTTACACACTGCTTTATCCAATAGAGTGTTAGGGCTGAAAGGGCATCCTGGGAGTAGAAATGCCAGTCAGGCTGTTGGTTGTCTGTCCCACCTATCCCCACCTATCCCCGCCAATCCATCACCTACCAGTATGGTCAGCGAAGGCAGCACAGAGGCATCTGGCCTCCTCGGTCACCCACTGCTCCAGTGACTTCTTGCCCAGGCCAAAGTGACGCAAGGTGGACACAGAGAAGCGTCGCTGCTGGCGCCAGGCAGGTCCGTACCGTGCTAGGACCACACCTGGAGGGCCACACTTAGGCCTGAGACCTCGCACTCTTTTCTGCTCCTGTGCTACGTTACCACGACTACAGCCCATCGCTACTGTAAGATCCTTTGTCCATCCTTTAGCCATCAGCCCTTGCTGTCTTTTCTCTCTTTCCTTCCCTCCCCCACCTCAATTAGGTCCCAAACTGTCTTAGCCCCCATTTGCCCACCACTCCTGCCACTGTCTGCATTTGCCTTGAGAGCGTGGTCCAAAGCCCAACTGGTCATTGAAATGCAGTGGTGGCCGGTCAGAAGTGTCCTCGCTGTATCTCACCAGTGCCTCTCGCAGGGTCGTCAACCCATTTAATACAACCACTGACTCAAAGGCCAGCTGTAGGCTGAACAGGTCCCCAAAGCGACATCGCAGCTGCAGGCAAGGAAAGTGCATTACCTGCCAGCCTGGATTCCAGGACTTAGCTGTACTGGCTAGGACTTGGCAGGGGAGACCCAGGGTGAGCCCTACAGAAGGATGACGTCTATTAATTGTCTGGGAAACCACCCTGGACTCTGCGAATCACCCCATCATGACCTTGCTAGTGTCACACGTTTGCCAGCTGGTCCCACTAGCATCTCCATGTCTAGATGAGGAAACTAAGGCTCACAGATGTAAGGGAGTCTGAGAATCTGAAATAGCAAAAGGATGGAAGCGGGCACTTCCTGTCTCTCAACTTTGATTTTCTGACAGAAACCCTTGTTTAGGATCATGGCTTCCTCCCCTCTTTTTTTTTTTTAAGACTTTATGTATATGAGTACACTGTAGCTCTCTTCAGACACACCAGAAGAGGGCGTTGGATCCCATTACAGATGGTTGTGAGCCACCATGTGGTTGCTGGGAATTGAACTCAGGACCTCTGGAAGAGCAGTCAGTGCTCTTAACTACTGAACCATCTCTCCAGCCTCCCTGTTCCCTGCCCCCCCCCCCCCCATTCTTGAAACATTTCCCACCGGTGGAATGAAAAGGAGTATGAAGCCTATATGACTTGATTTTCCTTTTTGGTGTGTGTGTGTGTGTGTGTGTGTGTGTGTAATTTTTCTTAGTATGTAGCATGTAGCCAGGGCTGGCTTGGAACTTTCTATGTAGATCAAACTGGTGCTGAATTCACAGAGATCTGCTGGCTTTTGCCTCCTGTGAATGCTAGGCGTAAATATCTCCAGTACTGCACTGGGCTTTTTTTCCCCCTTTTAAAATGTTAGATTTAAAAAAAAAAAAAAAAAAAAAAAAAAAAAAAAAAAGCCGGGGGGGGGGGGCGCACCCCTTTAATCCCACCCCTGGGGGGGCAGAAGCAGGCAGATTTCTGAGTTCGAGGCCAGCCTGGTCTACAGAGTGAGTTCCAGGACAGCCAGGACTACACAGAGAAACCCTGTCTCGAAAAAAACCAAAAAAAAAAAAAAAAAAAAAGTTAGACTCCTTTCTTTCTTCTTTCTCTCTCTCTCTCTTTCTCTCTCTCTCTTTCTCTTTCTTTCTTTCTTTCTTTCTTTCTTTCTTTCTTTCTTTCTTTCTTTCTTTCTTTCTTTTTATTTTTTGAAACAGTTTCATTGTGTAGCATGGGCTGGCCTGCAACTCACAGTATGTTAGACCAGACTCGACTAAGACTCAAAGAAATATGCCCACCTCTGCCTCTTAAGTTTTAGTTTATTTATTTATTTTTAATGTATGGGTGCTGTGTCTGCATGAACACCTGCCTGCCAGAAGAGGGCATCAGATCCTTTTGTAGATGGTCATGAGCCACCATGTGGTTGCTGGGAATTGAACTCAGGATCATTGGAAAAGCAGCCAGTGCTCTTAACTGTTGAGTTATCTCACCAGCCTGCCTCTGCCTCTTAAGTGCTGGGATTAGAGGCATGCACCTCCATAGCTGGTCTTTAAGTCTTGGTTTTAGAGATAGTTTTGCTATGCAGTTTAAGATGAAATTTATAACCCAGCTGCTTTAGCCTCCCAATCACAGGCATGCTGGACCCAGAATACAACCCCAGCATCACCAGTAAGCATTATATTCTATTCTGTTAACTGGATCTCAAACTGGCTGCTAGGACCCATACCACCTCTTAGCTGTTGCCTTTGGAAAATCCAGTGTGACCTCAGGTCCTGTACCACTCCCCTCGGGGGAGCCTTTTAACCTGCTTTCTCCTGGGGGCCAGCTTCCTGTCTAGCATGCAGTTTCACTACCACCCACTCGTTCTGAATAGGTGTCACCATGGCCTCTCCTGCCCTCCAATGATTCCCTTACCTTTTGCAAGCCTGCTGGCATATTCTGGAAGTCCATTTGCAGCAGGTTCCCAAGCACAGGCCATGACACAGGGCCTGGAGGGTATCGGGCAGTCCAGCGCTGGCGCCGGTGCATCAGGTCCACCAGAAGCAGGAAAATGACCGTGAATATGGCTATGGGCCACAGTTCAGCCCCTGTTGGCAGCCTCATGGTTGCCCTGCTGCTCTTTAGGTTTCTTTGGAAGCACCTCTTAATCCTAACTCCAGCCACCTAGGACCAAGGAAAAACAGTATCATCAGACCCTGGCCATTCATCTGCCCTGGGCTGGACTCCTGTAAAGGAGCCGATGCTGCCCTTTATCGTCTGCCTTAAGTCAAGCTGCTGCATTGACCATGCAGAGTCATGGAAGGGTCAAGGCAGGCCAGGAGCAATGGCCTTAGAGGTCCCTCCCTCTAAGACCTGTGTGTGTGTGTGTGTGTGTGTGTGTGTGTGTGTGTGTGTGTGTGTTGCATCTCCCCAGGAGCAAAAATCTCTTCAGGAGCAATGACAGAAAATTGTAGGCCCAGGGCAATAGCCACTGATGGTGTAGAAAATTAGAAAGTCAAGATGAAGGGCTTTCTCCCAGCAGGAGATTCAGTGCTTGCATGTCTGTGACCTTATATAGAGCCAGGTTCCCTGCACAATCAAGGAGCACAGGCAATAGCAATATGAACTGAGCCATCAGACAAGCAGCATAGCTTGGCTAGGCTCCTGTGTGGTGTCTCCCACTCCCACAGGCCCTATTTCACTTTGTCACATGCTTCTCATCAAATGAGGTGGCCAAAAGCCAGCTCAGACGTGTCTCAGACCCTTAAACTGCGAGCAGTTGGCAAATGCTAGAAATTGCATGCTGCTGCAGAAGACTCCCAGGCCCTCTAGCTTATCAAAACTTAAAGAGAAGACTCTAGGCTTTTCCTAGTGTCCAGACCAATCACTGTCCACTCCAGACCCAGTAGAATGAAGATCATAGCTCTCTGAATCGTCTGCACAAGTCTGTGAGTCAGCAAGTTTAACATTAACTTCTTATTCCCTAACCCGAAAACTTTCCAGCCTCTAAGCTAGACTATGGCTGTCTGCAACCAAGTACATTCCATTAGCATGTTATGAAAATGCCTTTGTTTGTGGGCAGAGACCCAAACAGGAAAAAAAAGCATCCTTTGTTGAGTTACAATCAACATTGCTGAGTGGAAATCAGAGTGCCATGGGGGAGAGCTTGAGTCTCCCTCCCTATCCTGTCCCCACCCCTTCTCTCTTGTTTCCAGACAGATGCATTATTTGGCAACTTTGAGGAAGTCACTTAGAAATCCTGGCTGCTTTCTTAGCTGGGAGAACTGTGTCTGTGCCGCTGTCTCCCTGGATAAGTAGGTACAGAGCATATATACACAGCACATAAGTCTCATTCTGTGTACCCCAAATGATGAAACTGTTGTTCTTAATTCACTTCCCCCCCAAATAATAATAGTTCAGAATTCTTCTGAAATCCAAATCAAGGTGACCCCTGTACTCTAGTCTACCTATGTCACCTGCCCTGGACTCTTTCTCTTTGAAGGGAAAATTCAAACACAGGAAGTAGATCTGGCCTCAAGGGGATTAACATTTATGGAATACATTTTACACACACACACACACACACACACACACACACACACACACACACACACATAGAGTTTTGACAAAACACTCATGGTGCCCCTGGCAGTCGCAATGCCTGCTGCTATACCACCCAGCAGACAGACAGACGGACAGGGAGCTCACAGCACTCATAAATCTGAAACCCTAAGATGGTGACAAGAAATGAGTTTGGGAAGATGGAACCAATAGTACCAAAAGGCTTTCCTGAGAAAGGTTGGCCCTCTGAATGTGTTGCATGGTTTCCCATTGCTGTCACGTTGTCTCAAGGAAGGGAAAAGAGTGCAGTGCACCCAGCAAGCACAGCTCCGCCCCTGGCCTATCCATTACTCTTCACCTACCACAGATGTGGCCAGCGAGGCTCTGGGAAGGTGGTCAGCGAGTTTCAAGGTGACAGAGTGGGGCTGCTTATGTGATCTGTCAAGCCTAGACCCAGGCAGCATGGTCCCACAATCCTACCTTTTTAACACCAGAGTGTTGTCTGATGTGTTAGAGGACAGGCAGTGAAGAGAGCCAGCATGGTCACAGGCTCAGTGTGGGCTTCGCGAGCGGCTTCCCTGAGTAAGCAACCCTGCAGGAGTAGAAGGGAACCAGAGGCACCTTCTACTGGGCGGCACTGTATTCCAATGCTCCCTGGCCTCTCCCCGAAAAAAGAGACTACATCTAGTAGAGCTCTGACAGTGAAGGGGCAGAAAGAAGCCTATTTCTATCTTAGAAATAGGGACACTTCCCTTTTGACAATCTATTTCTATGCAAGTACCCTTGTGAGAGCACAAGAAACTTCCCAACAGCTGGGCAGTGGTGGCGCACGCCTTTAATCCCAGCACTTGGGAGGCAGAGGCAGGCAGATTTCTGAGTTCGAGGCCAGCCTGGTCTACAGAGTGAGTTCCAGGACAGCCAGGACTACACAGAGAAACCCCGTCTCAAAAAAAAAAAAAAAAAAAAAAAACAAGCCCCCCAAAAGCCCCCCCAAAAAACAAAAAAAAAAAAAAGAAAAAAGAAACTTCCCAGCACAACCACTGAAAAGACCCTCTTCTGCCCACTTAGTAGGACCACAGTCTTCCGTTGAGTGCCCCCCCATCCCCTGCCAAGAGTTGCCTTCTCACAGTCTGTCAGGACACAGGCAGCAACATAAACTGCTCAAGACGCTAACTGCCACATCCCCCCAACTGTATCTTCTGTGAAGAAAAAGATGACCCCGCCCTTTGAACAGCATTTCTGACAGTAGAGACAAATCTCCCAGGCCATGTCTCTTCTCTCCCCCTCAGACAGCTCAATAGAATGAGGGGTTGGTGGTTTGTAGCTGAGTAAAAAATGTACTTGGACCCAACCATCTCAAAGCTATATAACCTCTAATTCATCACCAGCTTAAACTTGCCAACTGTGCCCTAGAGCTTAGAAATCACACATGGAACCGGCAGGCTCAACCCGGGCAAGCTAGCAGTATAAAGGCCTAACACAGTACACAGAGGCTGGTGACCCACTTTAGTCAGTGACAACAAGGCCCGCTGAGGCTTTTGGAAAACATTCCATTCACTTTCTCTTGAAACATTTTGTCCCATAAGAATTACTCCAAAACATTTTGTTCTTTGAAGTCTTGTTTGAACATTCAATGTCTGTCCTTCCGATCAAGCTAAACTGGTGGGCAGCTGCTTTGCCCTTCTCCTCGGGAGCACCAGGCCATCTCTTTCTAGACCCTGCAGACACTCCCCGCAGGAAAACCCTCCAACCCTTCACACCTTCAGAGCTGGGAGGCAGTAATACTTTCAAAACTGCAGAGCTGGATAACACATGGTAGCTTCGTTTGCATTCCCAGCCTTTGGGAGGCTGAGGCAGCAGGATTGCATCAAGTTTGAGGCCAGCCTGAGCTACTTATGAAATCTGGCTCAAAACCACAAAACCAACAGCTGGCAAGGAAACCAAATCTCTAGGACACTCTGTTAGTTAATGTAGGCAGGAATTGTAGGACTCTTAGTTGGTGTGAGGAATGCTTGCCTGTTACAGAGCGAATATGCCAGTGTCTTCTGCTGTCCTGACAACCACAAGAACCGGGAGGGCTGCTGGGTGGATAACCACGATAGAGCACAAGCTATTAACTGTACATTCTAGTTGGTGGTCCATGGGAATTTACCGTGAAATTCCTTGTATGTTCAGTGTAAAAATTCCCCCTTTTTCCGATCATTCATTCACTTGTTCATTTCTTCCTTCCTTCCTTTCTTCTTTCCTTCCTCCCTCCCTCTCTTCCTCCTTCCTTTCTGTTTGTTTTAAGACCGAGTCTTACTATATAGCTCTGGCTGTTTTGGAATTCACTATGTAGACAGTACTGGGATTTTGTGCCCAGCTCAGTATACAATTTCTTTTAGTTTTTTTTTTTCCTAATTAAATGGAGGTGGGTCTTCTAAGACAGTCGATCACTGACAACATCCCAGCACCTGAGAGTGGAAGCATGGCTAGTGAGGTCCAGGGTCCACTCACACCCCGTCCGTCCTCCCTTCCTCACCTTTGCTTAGCCCCAAAGGGCAAGAAGCAGAGTCTTCGGAGAGAGGTCTGGTTTGCTTAAGTACTGCCTGTTCCCACTAAGCCCAGAATACACTCCAAAGGGCAAGTTATGCAAAGGTCCAGGGTCAGGCTGCACCCTGCTCACTGTAGGACAGAGATCCTCAGCCCTGAGGCCTGGCTACAGGCAGGTTCCCGGGCTCTAACTTCTGGGATGAGCCCTCCAAAACCTGCCCTCTTACAGACTCTAGGTGGTTCTAGCATCTTAGCCTCAGCCTGGGACAATCAAAACCAGTTTACTTCCAGGCCCCAGGGTTGCCCTCTGCCCACTCCAGCCCCGCCCAGAGGGGAGGGACTGCTACGATCCAGTGCCAGTGTAGCCCCAGGTCAGAGGGGCCCGCCTGGCACGTCTTGCACAGTGAATGGGTAGACCCGCAACCCTTTACCTGTGCGTTCTGAAACTCAGCCG
Organism: Rhabdomys pumilio; assembly: GCA_030674055.1. Lineage (NCBI taxonomy): Eukaryota > Metazoa > Chordata > Mammalia > Rodentia > Muridae > Rhabdomys > Rhabdomys pumilio. Next base: position 20,278,125 of record JANHMN010000012.1, on the reverse strand, counting down.
AGGAGAGGCAAGAGGTGTCTGGAGCCTCGCAGGAACCAGAGGAGGAGGAGCTCTGAGGAAGGAAAGCAACTCAGAGGAGGACCCACTCTGAAGTGTAGGGGGAGCTGTGAGGAGCAGCAACTCTCTCAGGGCATATTCTGAGGAGGAGCAAGAAGAGGAGGAGGTGAAGGAGGAGGGGGGAGGAGGCGGGAGCGGGGGAAGGAGATGACTGAAGGAGGTGGGGGCGGGGGCGGGAGAAGGAGGTGGGGAGGAGGCGGGGCCGGGGAGGAGGCGGAGGAACTCTGAGGAGGAGGGGAGGAGGAGGAAAAGGAGGAGGAGGAGGAGGAGGAGGGGGAAAAGGAGGAGGAGGAGGAAAAGGAGGAGGAGGAGGAGGAGGAGGAGGAGGAGGATTCTTCCACTCTGAGCAGGAGGGGAACACTCTGAGGAGACCAATCTGAGGAGAAGGGGGAGGCCTTCCTGGGAGGGGGATCTGCAACTAGGAGGCAGGGATCTGAGGAGGAGGCTTCAGCCCTGACAGGTCCGAGGTCAGAACCTTGCCATCTCTTCCAGCACCCAGAGAGCCCACTGAGACTTGTGCTCCCAGAGGAATTAGGGACCTCAGTGAGCCACCGATGGTTCTTGAGGACACTGAAGACAGAGGGGACTGCAGTGAGAATGTGAAATGCAGTGTAGAGCATTCATTCACCCTTTACACACAAGTGGACCATGCTAAGATTCACAGTTAATTTCCAATCAGAGACCATAGAGACTGGAAGACAACAGGATAACACATGCAAATCCAGAAGAACATCACCCACATTTTCTTTGTTAAGAAAAAAATTATCCTTCAGGAATTAAGTAGAAAGCAGTTCATTTCCAGATAAAAGTTGAAGGTAGCCATTGTCAGTGGACTTGGCATACATGATGCAGTAGATGGAGTTCTCCATGCTGAAGTGAAGCGATGCTAACCAGTTAACTCACAGCCATAGAAGAAACGAGCACAGGGCACAGTAACAACACAGTAAAAGTGCTAGTGTGCTTCAGGTTGTAAGTCCTTTTACTTTTGTCTGTGTGCCTGAAAACCAATGCATAAAACACCAATTACAAGTCTGTGTTCATGAGTATACAAACATGCCATTTGTGGCAAAGATAGTACAGCGGGGAAGGGAGAGAGACGAGATGAAATGTACCACATCTGTATACTGCAGAAGGTAACTTGTTATTCAGATATGGGTTTTGTAAGTTGAAGGTGTTGGTTTATGCCTGGAAGCTTCCTGGCCAGCTATCCTGGAATATGTAGTGCAGCAGAAACAGCAAGGGAGACCCTGCCTCAGCAAGGAGGAAGATGAGAACTGAATCCCAGATGTTGTCCTTTGACTTCTCTAGATGCTCTCTGTGGCATCTCCCCCAACCCCATGTACACACCCTAATAAGAGTTTTAAAAGATGCTGACTTAATCCCAAAGTAAATAATGGGAATCAAATGTACAGAGATGAAAGGAGGGTCAAAGAGGAACACTAAGATACCAACTTCGTGAGAAGGGAGAGGGTGGGGCGGGGAAGAGGAAAGGAACGCAGAAATAAAAAAGAAATGGAAGAGGCGCTGTCTCCCTGTGACAGGATCACTTGGATCAGCAGTGACTGGGGAGGGAAGACTTGGTTTCAGCTCACACTTATAGTCACTGTCCATCCCAAAACAGTCATGGCAGAAGCTGAGGCAGAAACCATAGGGGATTGTAGCTTTTTTTCTTTTGCAAATGTTGCTTTTTGCTTCCTGTCTTTTCTTTTATACTCTTATCCATACTTTGTTTGTGGGTTCTTCTTTTATCTGTCTCCTCACAATATCTTCTCTGGCTCCTCTCAGCTTCTCCTGGCTCAACTGTCACCAACTGTCTTCTCAGTCTGCTAGCCCAATTCACTTTCAACAGTCTTCTATTTTTACTCTTCAAAAATCTCTTCTCCTCTCTAGCCTTCTTCAGTCTTCTTCTCTGACTCTACTCTTCTGTCTCCAGGACCTTACCTCTACCTACTCTCTAATCCTAATACTCTCTCTGTCCTACAACTACTCGTCCCAGCATCTTACTCTGTGCTCCATTGTACTTGAAATCAAGCCTCCCATTCTGCCTAGCCACAATGGTGGCCACATGTCTTCCAATGTTCCTTTTTCCTTCAAATGGCCTGCCACATTAGGTGCCAAATGTAGCTTTTTGTAAATGCTTCTTTTTGTTCTTTAATTCTTTTTTCTTTTATTCTTAACAGCTATTTTGCATGCTAAGAGGATTCATAAAATACCATCTTCCCTTTGCATAATGATCCCACTAGGAGAATGAGTAGAAGGCAAAATAACTAAACTATAGTCCAGTTTGGGGTCTATGCAATCCAAATTAGCATCTTGGAGTCTCTTTTCTACTAAAGTTAACCCTTTCTCTACTTCCTTTGTTAGCTGTCATGGACTGTCTTAAGTCTGAAATCTCCTTATAATGTTTGAAACAAATTACTTAACTGTATCCAATTAATATCTCCCATTAATTTTTGAAAATCATTAAGAGTTTACAACTGATCTCTTCTGATCTGTATCTTCTGTGGTTGAGACCTCTCTGCCCCACGTTGGGCACCAAAAATGTTGCGAGTCACACTACCAAAAGCTTTGTGGGCTAAACTGTTAGAGCCAGCACTGCCCCAAGCTCCTTTGGTCCACGGGTCGGGGTTCAGCAAGGAAGAGAGTGAGGACAGAAGCGAAGAATGAAGACCTGACAGACTGTGATTCAATCATGTTTATTCTTTAGTCTCTCTTCTTCTCTCTAAGTCCCTCGTTCACAGTCCCTAGTTCCTAGTTCCTAGTACCAATTTGCTAGTCTCCTTCCCAGTCACTAGTCTTTTTCCAAGTGCCAAGTGCCTAATTCTAGTTACTTGTCTCGAGTCTCAAATGCCTACTCCCTAGTTCTCTTTCCAAGTCTTGAGTGTCTAAAGTCTAATAATTTCTTCTGTCTGCCTCTCGCCTTTTATATGTCTCACTTCTAAGCCACGCCTTTAAGTCACGCCCTTAGGTCTTATCTCTAAATCACACCTTTAAGTCATGCCCTTAAGTCTCACACACCCAAAGGAAAATCCTGGGTATCTAAAACAAGATGTTATCAGAGTGTGCTCAGCTGTTGTAGGCTATTGTAAACAAGTCTCTTGTCAGGGTATATGGCTCAAGATGGCTGCAAGGATGATAGCCACCTTCTGTCAGCTCCTCACAGTTGACTTTTTTGTTGACTTATTTCATAACCTAGATAATGGATAGAACCTCATCTCTGTTTTTTTTACAGAAGCAATCTGCAAACTCCAACAAGGTAAAATTCTTTTTGTTTCACCAAATATTTTCTCTAGGGTATCTGTATCCAAGTCGGCCAACAAAATATCATCCATGTAATGGTAAAAAAAATGGATTGAGGAAATTGCCTATGAATTATGTCTAACTGTCATTGCACAAAATATTGACATAAAGTTGAATCATTTAACAGTCCTTGTGGAAGAACTTTCCACTGATATCTTTTTATAGATTGTGCATTATTATATGTGGGCACATTATCCTGCTCTTGCAAGGGGATATTAAAAAAACAGTCTTAAACCAATTATTATCATAGGCCATGCCTTAGGTGGTGAAGAAGACAAAGGAATTCCAGGCTGTAACGGACCCATTGGTTGGATTACTCTGTTCACCACTTTCAAATCTGTTAGCATCCTCCATTTTCCCGATTTCTTTTTTTTTTTTTTAATAAAAAAACATGGGGGTAATTTCATGGGCTGGTAGACTCTTCTATATGTCGAGCCTCCAGCTGTTCTTGTACCAGCTGCTCAAGTGCCTCTAATTTTTAATTTAGTTAAGGGCCACTGCTCTGCACACACAGGTTTGTTAGTCAGCCATTTTGAAGGTAGGTTGTTGGTATAATTGGTTCTAACATATGCTAATATAGGTCAAGTTATAGCTAGAGGTCTCTGATATCAAAAGGTCTAGTGCTTTGATTGTGAGGAATATGGACATTTGAAACAAAAGCAGTGCCCCCTCCCCTCTTATAAATTTGGAAACTCAATCCCTGTTGTATCCTGATTTTGGATAACCTGCACAGTCTGAGATTGTTCTGGATCACATATTTCAATATCTTCCACTGAAGCATCTTCCATATCACCCCTTATTTTAGGGATTGTCTCTGGTATTGAGAGAATATTAATCTGAGTTCCCCAATGCTGTAATAAATCTTGTCCCCCAAAATTTATGGGCATGTCAGCCACTAAAGGCCTTAAATTTCCTATTGGCCTTCTGGTTTCACACATGTCATCCATCACACACTTGGTTTTATCTGAGATAAATTTCCAATTCCTAGAAACTGGGTATAAAACTTTTGAAGTAGCCATGCTGAATTCAAAGAAGAAGAAGAAGAAGAAGAAGAAGAAGAAGAAGAAGAAGAAGAAGAAGATTTTGGTGAAATGATAGTTAAATTAGCTCCTGTATCCACCAAACCTTCTATTTTAATGTCATTCACGTGTAACTTTAATCTTGGCCTCTGATCATTAACAACTGTTTTCTAGAACACATGCTTCCCAGGATTTCCAGACCCTTCTGGTCTTTCTACTGCAGCAGCTTTGCCTTTGATATAAGGAAACAGTAAAGCTAAGCAAGTCTGTCACCTGTGTTAAACTGAATCTCTCTCTCTCTCTCTCTCTCTCTCTCTCTCTCTCTCTCTCTTTCACATAAGCCAGTGTTTTAATTTCTCTTTTGAAATCTTCATATATAATTCCTGGATGTGCAATAAATCCTTAGGAAGTCAAACTGCTCCTTCTCAAGTCCATTTCTACTGTCCCCAAGGGCAGAGGATCATAAACTCTTTTGGGGATGGTATAAGATATTAATCTATGGCCAAGTCTAGAGCATCATTGCTTTTAGACATGTACTCATAGATCCTTGAAGACATTGAACCTACATGCTGATATAACAAGAACAGGTGCACTTTGAAGATGCCACATCAGCTACACGCTCCTAGAAGCCTGGACCTTCTTTCTGATTTATATTTTGTAAAACCATTGCCCTTAGAGATGCTTTGTTCACAATTTTGTTTCAAATGTCCATATTTCCCACAATTAAAGCACTAGGCCTTTTGATATCGGAGACCTCTAGCTATAAATTGACTTTTATTAGCATGTTATATGTTAGAACCAATATCATTCATATGCTTTATCCATTCATCTGTGGACAGTGCTCATGCCTTCAGTGGTCTTATGACATCTTTACATTCTGCATTTGCATTTTCAAATGCTAGGGTCACTATCAGCACCTATCTTGCATCAGGGTCTGATATGGGCTTGTTCACTGCTGAGGTCAATCTTTGTAAAAAATTAGTGAAGGCTTCTCTAGAACCTGGTATAATTTTTGTAAACGATGTGGATTTCTTTCTTGGCTCCTCAACTTTGTACCAAGCTCTTAAAGCTGCTAAATGACATTGTTCTATGATCGCATCTTCAAAGTGGACCTGTTCTTGTATATCAGCATAATAACCTTCACCTATCAACTGGTCCCTCACTATATCTATTCCCCTTGCTCTATTGTGCTGTTCCAAATTCTTGACTTCTTCTCTTTACCATGACAACCACTGCAACTGTGGACCAGCCTCTAGTATAGCTGTTACCAATTCCCCCCAGTATTGCAGAATAATTCTGTTTTGAGTAGCCCAATCATTTAGAGAATGTTTCACATAGGGTGAGTGCACCCTATAAGACATCATTGCTTCTTTAACTGCTTTAGGTCTTTCATTTCTATAGGAGACCATCCTATTTCATCGTGACCACGTGGATTATCCTCACTAACAGGCACATGCTGTGTAAGTACTGGGAATGCTGTTGGTGATTCTTTTGAACAAGGACTGCCTGCCCTCCAAAGGTGCTGTAGGTTTAACCCTGTTTCCTCAAAAAACCTGTCTCATCTGACCATCCTGTTTTTTTTATTTCTTTGACTTGACTTCCCTTTGACACAGTTCCTTCCCCTCTTTCTACCTGGGGGAAACTCTCTCTTTCAGACTCAGTCACTGGGGATGAACCTAATTGTTCTCCCTTTTCTTGATGTTCTTCCTTTCTTTGCCCAAACTTCTATATTTCCACCTGTAGTTTTTCTATTTACTCAGACAGTCTTTTCTCGAATTCTGCCTGCATTTTTCCAGTTGCCTAGACAGTGTTTTATAAACAAAATAGACAAAAAATGAGGAAAAACAGAGAAAAAAGAAAAAAACCCTGCTGCTAGAAACTATAAAGGTAATGCCCAACATCAGCTTCAACAAACCCTCTGTCAGCTTTTTGAAACAAAATGTCTATCTCTTCTTTTCCTGTCTTTTGCTCTACCCACACAGGCTTGTTAGTCAACCATTTGAAGGGTAGGGTGAGGTGAATGAAAACAAGACAATATGCACAATCAAACACACCCCTACCCCCCAAAGGCCACACACTGTGATGTGTGTGGCTCAGAGGAAGAGCACCTCCCTAGGATGCAATGGACCCATCCAAACATTAGCACAACAAAAATTAAAAAAAAAATTTAAAGTTAGAGAAAAACTAGATGTAGACTTCTGGTGATGCCAAGCCAAGATGGAGCTCACAGGAAAGCACTTGTTTAGTGTGCTCGAGCCAGGTTCAAAGATGTCACCTCTACTTAATAGGATTTTTGTTCCACTTGGCTAAGAGCACACCTTCGCTAGTCACTCAGGGCTGTGGGTCTTTGAACACTTGGTGGTCAGAAGCTCCAAGTTGAAGCTATATGGTACGTCCACACAGGAGCGTGGGTAAGATAGATGAAGATGCCTGGCATCAATTTCTGGTCCGTATGAGCAAATATATAAGTGAACTCCCATAAATAAACACGTACAGACATGGACACACCAAACACACACACACACACACACACACACACACACACACACACACACACACGAGTTTAAGGATGCTCAAGGAGGTAATTAAATGATCACACCAGCATCGTGCATACCGGCTGAAGGAGGAAACACAAGAATCCATTGACAGATGAGTGGATTAAAAAAAAAAAAGAAGAAAAGAAAAGAAAAAACAAACAAATATTACCTTTATTTTGTGATCTCAAGGGGATGCTTAAAATAACCTCAGAGACAAATCATAAAAATACTGGTGTTTTAAGAAAGATTTATTAGAATTTAATGTATGTGCATGTGTGTGTGTGACACTTGTATGGGTGTTTAGTACCCGAGAAGCCAGAGGATGTTGGATCTCCTGGTGATAGAGTTACATTTTCCTTCGTATCCCCAGTGTAGGTGTAGGAGATGGAACTTGGGTCCTCTGGAAGAGGAGTAAGAACGCTTGACCTCTGAGCCTTCTCCCCAGCCTCTATAGTGTTTAAAAAATATATACACAGCTATGATTTTGTTTTATAAATCAGGGGCAGCAAGAGATTAATATAATAACAAATGAGAGTTGTTAGAAAGAAAATACTTCCATGAAAGTTCTTCCAATGGGCAGCCCTTCTCTCAGATATCTCAGAATTATCTACTGTAATCAAAAGCTGAGAAAGACCAGTGAGTTCTGGGCGAGCAGCGTTCATTCCTACAGTTCAACTATAAAGAGTTCCTGTGACACCTGTTGAAAGTGAAGGAGCCTTGAAGTCTAAAGTCAGTCACAGATAGTGCATCATTGCCTTCTGTCAAGTCACAAAACAGAAGGTGGAATGATGTGATTGTGCAGAGGAGAGAAAGAGGAGCTACTGTCTTGGGATGTAAACCTCCATTTACCAGATGAAGTGATTTGGAAAAGGGTTTTGGTAGTGGCTGCACACTAGGAATTACTTGCAGCAC
>JANHMN010000012.1:20229776-20254197 GCA_030674055.1 Rhabdomys pumilio | reverse complement strand
ATCTCTATCTGTCTGTGTCATTCATGATATTATTAAAGAGAAGTAGTGGTAATGACTGGGTCCTGTTTCCATTGGCGATGGGCCAGCTCAGGCTGGATTTTCCTGCATCAGGTAAGTGAGCCCTTTTGAGGTAAATGCACAGACAGTGGAGGGATGTCATGCAATGTACCCTGTAATGGGTTTCCTCTCTGTCTCCAGATCTTAGGAGAGGACCTGGATGCTCTGCTCATCCTCTGCTTGCTGGCACTGTACACTTCCTTTCACCGTCAGTCCATGTCCTCTCATCCATGTGAAAAACTGTGGTCTTTCAGGATCATGTGACTTTAGGGGCATTGGAGTCTGCATATTCATGTCAGCATCACAGGTGCACCACGTCCCCATCAGGAAGCTGGGACTGAGTCTCTGGCCATCAAGCACTGCTGCACCAGGCCAAAGTGCTCCCACGTTTGCAATTTTCTACACACACGTTGACAGATACTTGATCTCTGTCCTTTGGAGTCTACTGGAAAAGGTCAGTTGTAACCTGGGCATGTTTCTTCTGGACTCTGTGCTTTGCAGTGTTTATTCTCTTTTCTCCCTTTGATCTGCCTGTTTTGTTGAAATGAGTATCAACAGTGAGTCTCAGAGTCATCTCTTGGTCTTCCTTCTTTTTCTAAGCATCCTGAAAAGTCCGATGTGGTTCACTGGGATGATAGTGATTCTTGCATATGGCTTGGGAACAGCTTAGTTTGGGCAAAGGAGGGCTGAGGTTGTCTTGGGTTGGTGACACTTTCATCCCTGGGTGTATTCTGTAACCCTCATCGTGTGAGGCCACCAGTGGAACTGTGGTCCATCACCATGTGCTGTTACCTATGGAACTCAAACATGGAACACTCGAGCATTGATATTGGAATCTCAGTGCTCGAGCTGCACACTCAGTAGGTAACAGAATGCAGGAATTGTAAATATATTGACTTAAGGTCAATGGTAAACAATGAGAAAATAGTTACAAGACAGAAAAGAAGAGAAAGGAATGGAAAGTACAGCATTAGAACTTCAGGTTCCTGTTGTAGTAAATATTTAAATACGGCCACCTGTGACAACAGGCTGACTGTGGAAGCTGCAGAGGCTCTGCCTAGCTCAGCTGCCATGTTCAGTGGCCAGAGGACACGTGCGTGCTTCAACTAGAAACGACCAGCCAGAAACACCCACCCTGCCACCCAGAAGAAGCCAGTGTGGGAGATGGCTCTGCCAATCTTCCACGCCGTCTTTGCAAGGCTGGGCATTGCCCATACCGTCCTGCTATCCATGCATGCCCGGTAGAAAATTAGACTCTAATGCTTAAATATTAATCAAAGGCTTTATATATTTGGAAATACTCAATAACAGTATGTTTATACAAAGAGAGTTGTTTCCCAATTTTGCTAACCTAAATAAAAGTTGTTACTTACCCATTCCTGCGTGGCTCTTCATCCTCCTACGTCTCCCATCTCCCTAGCCTCTCCTCTACTTCTCCTTCCTCCTCCTCTTCCTTTCATTACTCCTCCCACCTTAGCTCCTCCTAGAGGTTTCAGACTGAGACTGACAATGAATCGACAAGTGTGGCTCTATGTACAGAGAGCTATGATCCCAACCATCCACAACAATTGAGGCAGCTCTGCATTGATTTTTTTTTTTACAGCTTTAAAGCATCTGATCTTTGATGAAGGAAAAATTATGAGTTATGGTTCAGTAATGAGAGACCTTCCCGAGAAGGCATCTAGGGGGTTTGGTATTGTGACTTCCTGTTGTGTTGAGGTGGATGCTGGGATGTGTCCTGGACCACCCAAGGCTGAAGGATATGTAATATTAGCATCAAGAGCCACCCCTGCACAGGAATCTGTAGAACCTGCTGCTCACTGGACAGTGAAGAACATGTTTGTGGATAGAGTTATAGGAGATTCTAGGATAATAGAGTTGGAGATGAAGACCATAGACATTGCAGAAGGCATATTAAAAAAGGAGAGTTATTTGTTGCAACTTGTGATGGTAGTGCTACATTTGGTAAAATTGTTGAGAAATACCACAGTCAAAGGGCAAAACATTGGGATGAACAGGCCTTTCTAGATAAGAAGCATATTCTGCGAGATCACAACAAGATCAGGCAGGGAGTTCTGTCCATCTGATGAGCTCTGGAGGAGCAGCTGGAGATAGTCTGGTGTGGGGAGCTGACAGAAGGCAGCTATCATCCTTGCAGCCATCTTGAGCCATATACCCTGTCAAGAGTCTTGATTACAATAGCCTACAACAGCTGATAACATCTTGCTTTAGATACCCAGGATCTTCCCTTGGGTTTGTGAGACTTAAGGGTGTGACTTAGAGATCGGATTTAGAGATAAGACCTAAGGGCATGACTTAAGAGCCTGACTTAAGGGCGTGACTTAGAAGTGAGACATATAAAAGTCGAGAGGCAGACAGAAGAACAGTACAACTTGGAACTAGGAATTAGGTTAGACTTTCTTGCAAGAGAGAATTAGGCACTTGGCACTTAGAGAAAGAACTTGGAACTTGGAGGCACTAGGGACTAGGAACTAGGAACTAGGAACTAGGAACTAGGAACTCAAGACTTGGGACTTAGACTAAGAAGAGAGACTGAAGAATAAATAGGATTGAATCACACTCTGTCTGGTCTCCATTCTTCGAGTCTGTCCTCACTCTCTCTCTTGCTGAACCCCACCCATGGACCGGAGCAGCCTGGGGCAGTGAGGGCTCTAACAATTTAGCCCCCAAGGGTTTTGGCAGTGCGGGTTCCAACATTGACAGAGCAGTCTGAGACATTTTGGCCCCCAAGCGTGGAGCAGCTTGGGCCCAACGTGGTGCAGCTCAGCTCTCAACAGTCTGGGTGTTTGTTATGTTGGAGGGACCTTAGAAGAGGAGGCCATGGTGGTGTCCTGCATAGAGCAGTAAATCAGTCTGTGGTGATTCCTTGTCTATGGCAGTAGAGGGGATATGGTGAAAGTACACCAGGATATGGAAACCAAAGTGCTGTATGCAATGCAGGTGGAATAAGTTATGATGGCAAAGATAAAGGAGGAAATATTGGCAAGTGTATCTGTGAGGGGGAGACTATAGGGATTTTGAAAATTACAGTGGATAAGAGCAATCAAGGTATGAATCCATGAAGGGAGTCAGAGTCAGTGGACGGCACCCAGCAGTGTCTATGGTGGTGGCTATGGATCTGGTGGTGCCATAGTGTCAGAAACAGTGGAAGATGGGTCTGTGAGTTCAAGAACAGCCTGTTATACATATGGAGTTTCAGGTAGCCTGGGCTTCATATAGAGACCCTGACTTCAAAAACGTCATAAGCATGATTTGTCCTGCCACTGTGGAATGAGGCTGTAAATATCATTTCAGCAATGTAGTGGACACAGGGGATGCATGTGGAAATTAGCATCCATGTTCTCAAACAAACATAGGGTCAAAATGCAAAGTAAACCACACAATTTGAGGAAAATGGAAAAAATGTTATGTAAAATACAACATTGACAAAATAAACCATCAACTCTCCCACGTGTCCAAAAGACCAGGGGTGTGAAGAGCCTGCTCCAAACCCCAGGCTCAACCCACAACACCTCAAAAACATATACATAGGAAAATCAGAGGGAGACACAACTGGAGTAGATCCAGACTGCCATTGCTGGGTTTCTATCACTGTGATCCAACACATCCATGGGAGGGAAGGGTTTGTTTCATCTTAGAGTTAGTTAGGACATGGTGGATGATCTGGGAGAATTAGGGGAAGGAAAGGAGTAGTCAAAATATATCAGGTGAAAAAATGTTTTTAGCCAGTTTTTTTTTGTTTTGAGAAGCAGGCCTTTAATTCTATCACTTGGGAGGCAGAGGCTGGTGGATCTCTGAGTTTGAGGCCAGCTTGGTCTACAGAGTGAGTTCTAAGACAGCCATGGCCACAGTGAAATATTCTATCTCCAAACATACAGCAAAACAAAGAAATAATAACCCCTCATCCCACACCTATACAATTTCTTCAAAAATCAGAAAAGGGAGAAAAAGCCCCACATCTGCAGTTGTGTCAATGATGTAGCTCAATGGTAAAGCATTTGTTTATATAAGTTTTAAGGCCAGGCATTGAAAGATACCTCTGAGTTTCATCCCTATGGACAGGATGACTTATTTCAGCATTCAGTCAATCAGATGCCAGGGTCATTCCAAGCAGGAGCAGGGGAGACAGATCCTCAAACCCTGCAAATTGCTCCTTTGTGTCAGGGCTACATTCATTGTCCTCTTGTGCCTACTGAGAGACAGCTCAGCCCGTAGGTCTGTGACCTTCACTAACCACAGCATCCCAGGATGAACTGGGGACTCTAGAAACTAGAAAAGTCATGACATCTGTAATGAGGCTGGTGGACAGGGCTGTGGGGCTGATACCCTCCTGAACCTATTCATGGGATGTCAGATTGTAGAGCAGTTCTGGAAAGCAGTAGAGTAGATACAAAACACACAGAAAAAAGGAAGGAGAAAAACATCCAAAGAAACAATCAGTCTAAGTAAGGACAGTAATGAGACAGGTCATGTGCTTCAGGAATGCTGCTTCTGACATCATATCCAGGGGATTGCAGGGAGGTGGCTGCAGAGATGGCTCATGGGTTGGAGGGCTTGCTGTGCAGGCAGGAAGAGCTGAGTTTATATCCTATCACCCATGCACACCTGGGCTTTGTGTTGTGTGACAGTAACCACAGCACTGGGGACAGGGAATGTTGCATCCTGGGAACTCATTGTTCAGTCAGTCTGTCTGAAAGGATCAGCTCCATTTTCTCAAATAGTAAAGGTGAAAGGGTGTAAGACTATGAAAGGCAGCCTGGTGTCTCATCAACCACTGGCGAGAAACCTCCAGAGACTCCACCTTTGGATGGCATGCTTTTTGCCATGTTGCCAGACTCTAGGCTCCTGACTGGAGATCACAGCCCTCCATAAACTTTTGTTAGTTAGTCACATAAGACAACACCCCCAATTTCCTCCATAGTTAGAGGGCATGACTACAGGCCATGGACCCTCAGGACATATTTTTAAAATAATGAGGTACCTAGAGGCTAGAAGGGTGTAACCAATTAAGCATTTCTTCCCAGCTCCTCCTTTCTACAAATAGCCCCGAAAAAAGTGGGGTACAGTTTTTCATCTACTTTCAGGCATTACAATAAACATCTTAAACTATGGACTGTTTCTTTTACCAGAATCTGCCTTGGAAAACAGTGGAACAGGCCTAGAGAGCTGCTGTCTAATCTCCCGTAGAAGACCTCTCTGCAGTCACAACCAAGGAGATCACCAACCCAAGCAAGACAATGGTGCCACTGCAACAAATCCAAGAGCTCTTATCCTCAAGAGACATAGCCAGAGCTTCTCTCACTTTCCTTTCCCTTCAGCTGAGGGCCAATGCAATCTGTCCACCCCACTTCTTTTTTGCTTCTTCCTCAGCTCCCACAGCCCAACGTGAGTCCCCAGGAGCTAGTTCTGGCTTCTCTGGTACATCAGACTGGGCTCCCTCACTCTTGGGTCTGGCATCTTCCTATAACCTGATGCCCGCCCAGAGCATGGGGAGAGCATAGTCAAACTTTCATGTGCCTCAAGTGACTTCCACAAGTGGCCCTAACCTTGTAACTGGAGAGATGCAGTACAGAAATCAACCCAATAAAAGGGAATATTGGAAGAAATTTGACTTTTACCTCTCATATCCTCAAATAGATGCACTGGCCAGAGCATCAGCACACATCACACAGACACACACACACAGACACACACACACACACACACACACACACACACACAAACATACACACACCCAGGCATGCACACTGACAGATACACACAAAGATAGACACATGTATTCATACAGACACCCAGATACACACATAGACACATGCAGAAACACACACAGAGATGGATGCCCGTACACATAACAAATGCAGACACAGACACTTTCATACACAAAGACATTTGATTCACAAATATACACTATTTACATATAGACACATGGATAATTATTCTGCTTTATTATTTTGCAGTGGAGTTCTGTGATTAGGCAGTAGAAGAGGAGGTGGATCTGGGAAAGAAAGAGAAAGGTGAGGGTAGAAAAAAGGGAAGGGGATTGGAGAAAAGGAAAAAGTTGAGGGGAGAACTAGAGGAAGGGGAGAAGAAGAGAAAGGCTATCAGCCATGGAGAACAACTGATGGGTTGAAAGCTGTCCTGGGTAGCAATGTCTATCAAAAGGTTAGATATTGGGTAACAACTCTAATTGTGTGCCCATCTTGTTGATTGAGCATTTCTAAATATATAAATCCTTTAAATAATCATTAAGCTTTAAGAGTCTCATTTCTATCGGGTACTGTGAGAATGGCAGATAATTGTCTGGAGTTCAGCCAGCTTTGTGTATGCAGCATGTGGTATTGGCAGAACCATCCCCCATGCTGGCGTCTCGTGGGTGTCAGCGCCTGTGCATCTAGCTAACCAGAGCCCTGGTCAGAGCTGAGGTGCAGAATGAACATAGTGGCTTCCCTGGGAACAAGCCAGACTGGGTACCATTTTCTAAATATCACCCTTAGAGACACATGCCTATTCATAGATGTACACACAGACATATGTGCACATACATGAATTCATAGCATATACACATGCCATATACACATACCTACACCACACACACATGCCTGCACAGAAATTTACATATGCCACACATTAAATGACTATGTAATACACACGTGAACACACACACACACACACACACACACACACACACACACACACACGTAACTCTTGGTTATGGTGTGTTGTGGTAAATCCCCGACAAGTTCGGTTAAGGAAAACACAACTCAATAATTATGATTATAAACTGCATGCCCAGATTGGGCAGGTTTACCATTGCACTACTCTATTCCCCAGCTATGAGATCCCTTACAACTTGAGGTTTTCTAGGCCATGTTCTTCTCCTCCATTGTCCTTCCACCTCTGGCTTCTCCAGCTCCTCTGTTGCCTCTGTAGCCTCTCTTCCATCAACTTCCTCTTCTGACTCCTCCTCTTCCAACTCCTCCTCTTCCAACTTCTCCCTTTTCTACTCCTCCCCTAAGCCTTTTTCTCCACCTTCCCTTCTACTGCCCAATTGCTGGCTCCAACTTTTATTTTACAAATTTAATTGGACACAAGGTTCCCAAGATTCACTCCTCCTCTGCAGCCCCTCCCAGGAAAGTGCAAAAGACAAGGCTGGGGCTATCTACAACACTTCCCCCTTTCTGTCAAATTAAAAGACTCTTTTCTTCTTCAATGTTGCCAAAGTCTTCAGGAGGTCTCCCTTTGTCATGTCTGATTTTTATCAACTTGGAAGGAACCCACAGCATTTCTTTTCCTGTGGAAACAGGCATAACCTCTCCCCCAACATAACACATTTCCTACTTTCCATTCTGATTTCAGAATATCCTTAATAAAACCAGGTTGATTTAGTTCAGTAGTTTTTTTCCACCATCCAATGTATCTCAGTGGCTGTGGTGTTTTGTTCATTAACATTCAAAAAATTTAAGGTTAATAAAGCCCTATGTAATATATTTTTTGGGGTTCTTATTGATCCCTTTTACCTATTAAGCATCTCCTTTAGAGTTCAATTAGACATCTCCACGGCTGCTTGTCCTGTAGGACTGTGTGATATGCCTGTAACATGTTTTACATTACAATATGTAAAAAAACTTCATCTTATTAGAGATATATGCCGAACCATTGTCTGTTTTAATATGTATGGGCATTCTCATAATGGCCATGACTTCCAACAAATGTGTCATTACAGAATCAGCCTTTTCTGATGCCAAGGCAGTTGCCCATTGAAATCCTGAATATGTGTCTATAGTATGTTGCACATAGTTCAGTTTACCAAACTCTATAAAATGAAAGACATTCATTTGCCAAATGTCATTTCTTTGGGTACCCTTGGGGTTAGTTTCTGTAGGCAGTGGAGTTTGGTTATATAATGAGCAAGTAGGACATTGCCTTACAATTTTCTTGGTTTGTTGCCAAGTGATAGAGAACTCTTTCTTTAAGCCTTTGCTGTTAATCTGGTGCTTTTTTTAAATGGAATTCTGAAGCCTCTAGTACTTTTCCTATCAATAGGTGCTTGATTTCATTATTACCTTGTCCTAGAGGGCCTGGCAGACCTGTATGGGATCTTATGTGTGTTATATATAGTGGGTAACTCCTATTTCTGAT
This sequence comes from Rhabdomys pumilio, assembly GCA_030674055.1. Lineage (NCBI taxonomy): Eukaryota > Metazoa > Chordata > Mammalia > Rodentia > Muridae > Rhabdomys > Rhabdomys pumilio. Next base: position 20,245,980 of record JANHMN010000012.1, on the reverse strand, counting down.
AATTTGTTGTAGTTGAATAAATAGTGAGGTCAATTCAGAATCATCCTGAATAAATTCAGCAGTCTCTATGTGTAAAACAACCCTTTCTGCATATTGAGAGTCAGTTACTATATTAAGGGACTCTTGAAAATCTGACAACACCATGATTATTGCATATAATTCAGATTTTTGAACTGACTTATAGGGACTCTCAGCCACCTTACTTATGTCTTCTGATTTATATCTTGCCTTTCCTGATTTACTAGCATTGGTGTAAAATGTAGGGGCTCCAGATATTGGAGCTCCCTGTAATATATGAGGGAGAATCCAATTAGTTCTTTTTATGAACTGAAGCCACTTGCTTTCAGGGTATCTGTTGTTAATCTCTCCCTAGAAGTTACTGCATGCTCTTTGCCAATGTTCATCTTGTGCCCATAGCGAGGCAATTTCTGCATTAGTAAAAGGTACAACAATTTCAGCCAGGTCCATTCCAACTAATTCTCGAAGTCTCATTTTTCCCTTTAGTATCAATTCAGAGACCTTCTCAATATAGGTTTTTAACTTCTCACTCTGTTTATGAACTGAAAAATCCGTTCTAAGATATAATCTTCTCTCTGCATAAGAATTCCTGTAGGAGAATGAGTAGAAGGTAAGATAATTAAGATGCAGGTTGTCTTTTGATCAATACAATCTAGATATGTATCCTGCAATTTTCTTTCTACCAAGGCTAACTCCTTCTCAGCCTCAGGTGTCAGTTTCCTTGGGCTATTTAAATCTTTATCGCCTTGTAAGGTTTGAAATAAATTACCCAGCTCTTGAGTGGCCAAGCCAATTGCTGGCCGCAGCCAGTTGATATCTCCAAGTAGCTTCTGAAAATCATTAAGGGTTCTTAACTGGTTTCTTCTGATTTGTACCTTTTGTGGCTTAACCCTTTGTAGACTTATTTTATACCCTAGATAATTAATAGAATCTCCTCTTTGTGTTTTTTTCAGGGGCTATTTGCAATCCCCAGCAAGGCAAGGTTTTCTTTACTTCATCAAACATTCTTTCCACGATATCAATATTTGGATCAGCCAACAAAATATCATCCATATAATGATAAATAATGGATTTGGGAAATTGTGAATTGTCTCAAAGTATTGACACAAGGTAGGGCTATTTACCATTCCTTGTGGTAAGACTTTCCAATGATATCTTTTTACTAGGCAAACTCTATTGAAGATAGGTATTGAGAAAGCAAACCTTTCCTTATCGAATTCATGTAGAGGAATCGTAAAGAAACAATCTTTTAGATCAATCACTATGATGGGCCATTCCTTAGGCAACAAGGAAGGCAATGGGATACCAGGCTGCAAGGAAATAGGGTGAATAATCTTATTAATTGCTCTGAGATCTGTCAACATCCTCCATTTGCCAGATTTCTTTTTGATGACAAATACTGGAGAATTCCAAGGCCTGGTAGACTCTTCTATATGCTGAGCCTCCAGCTGCTCCTGGACTACCTGTTCTAATACCTGTAATTTTTCTTTTGTCATAGACCATTGCTCAATCCAAATGAGTTGATCAGTCAACCACTTTAGTGGTAAGGCTGTTGGTATCTTGGCAGCAATGGCTCTTTAGGGTAGAGCTAAATTGTCAGCCTCTGCCGTATCTTGTTTATAGACAGCTTGGACAGTCTCTGACTGCCTTTGATAGCGTTTTCTAACTACTTTTAAATTTTTATTATGAGCCTGATGGGTTTCATGACTAGACACTGACACAGGGGATATTGATTTTGGTTTTCCACTGTTGTAATAAATCTTTTTCCCATAAGTTGATAGCTATATCAGCCACGTATGGCTTCAGTTTTCCTACCTGACCTTCTGATCCTATACATTTAAGCCATCTGGTGCTTTGTTTTATTTTGGATAAAGTCTCAAGTTCTTGAAACTGGATGTCTACTTCTTTTTTTTTTTTGGATATTTTATTTACATTACATTTCAGATTCATCCCCTTTCCCCATTTCCCCTCCCTAGAAAACCCCTATCCCATGCCCTCTTTTTCTTTTTGCTTTTATACAATTTTTAAAAATGTTAGTCAAAGTCTTTATAAGTTTGGTAATTCTCAGTCAGAAGTGTAACCCAATATTCAACCTAGATATATCAACTATCTTTGACTGGTGGAGACACGTGAACATCTGCCTCCATGTCACCTCCCCTCTTTCTCTCTCTTTCTCTCTCATCACCTAGCTTCTCCTGTCCTTCTTCTCCTCCTCTCCTTACTCCTTCTCTTCCTCTCCATACTTCTCCCATCTTAGCTCCTCCTACATATCACCCTTCCTGTTAAAATAAAACTTTTTTCTTAAAATACAATTAGCGCATAATTGTGCCGATTTGTACCAGTGAGGTACTAGTTAGTCCTAATAACCAGTCCATAATTTTGTTGACTAACCAGAACTTCTGGCATCTCTCCTAACTAAAACACTTAGTTCTGAACCTGATTTTTTCTTGGCTTGTAATGAATGTCAGCTGAAAACCCTCCACTCAAATCTTTTCTCTCAAAGTAAATAGCCAGGATTGACTATGAGCCTATAAGTTTTCAACCCCGTCAGAAATTCAGAATGACTGAGTTAACTGAAATTATGGGAAGCACAAAGCATAGCTTCTAAAACTTAGCCAATTTATAGAGACTGCTGAACACCTGGACAGTCCCTATACTTCAAAACGTTGGAGCATCTGGTCTTCAGCCTTCTGGCCCAGGATCTTCTGACAGACCATAGTGATGCAGAATTATTAAGGGCTGATTACTCTGTCTAGGCAGATATAAACAATTGACTATTTTGCAAGTACGTCCTTTTCTGGACAGTAATTTGTCTGTAGATGGGAAGAGGCAATTCTTGCCCAGTGGCTGTCTCACCACAACTGAAGTAACTCCAAAGATGCTCAATTTCTTCTTAGGATCCAAGACAGGAAGCTGTCAGGAGCAGACATGTCTCTAATCAAAATGAACATTAATACAGAAATGTTTGTAAAGTCAATTCTGTGGACTTCTGATGTTTTGAAAACCAACTATCCATGTAAGGCAATCTGGACTGTTGTCTGTTAACTCCTCTCAGCTATTTCTAAATAAAATACAGAAAACACCTTATCACTAAACTCAAAGCCCTGAATTTGCTATAGTCCCTTAACTCACAGGCTAACCATCTCAAATCAGTTAGAAAAGTTAAAGAAGGACTGGGTCTAAGCCTTGTATTCCCAAATGTGTTATACTGGCACAATGCCTATGTGAGTATCAATATTCATCTCACTTCTATATCAATAAGAAGCTCGTACCAATGGAAACCTTAAATTTGAAATCAAAGTAAATTTTGTACAATTTAAGAAATTATAACTTCATCTTGAGAATAATTATACAGATTTCTACCAATAGATTATGGCTCTGAAATAATTCCTAGCTAATCCTCCCTGTTCTAACAAAACCACCACTTTTCCCTAGAAAGACAGCCCAATATTAACCACCTTAGTCCCCAAGCCCAGGGAATAGGAGCGCTGACTCTTCTTTAACTTCTTCAAGCTGATTACGGGCGTTGAGATATTGGAAGAGGGGTGAGGGGAAGAGTAAATTGATAAGCCTCTGATGCTGGGTCTTCACTGCATCCAGATGGGATTCCAGGACATTGGAAATTTGAGCAAGTCTGCTCAGCTTGCTTGATGAGTAGGTACACCAAGGCTGTGTATTCTGCAATATACAATTCTCAAAGCAAATTTTAGTATCAAGCTAATTTTTAAAATTTTTTTCCATTCTTTGCTTTTTTTATTTAAATTTTTAAAAAATTTTAAATTGTATATTATATTTACATTTCAGATTTTATCCCCTTACCTCACTTCCTCCCACCACCCAGAAACCACCTATCTCATCCCCCCCTCCTCATGCTTCTATAAGGCTGTGCCCTTACCTACCCTTCACCCCCACTACCCCCTCCCCACCCTCACAATCCCACCCCCATACTCTGTGCTCATTTTTCATGGGACCAAGAATCTCCTCTCCCCCCCTATGCCTGTCAAGGCCATCCTCCCCTACATATACAGCTGGAGTCATGGGTCCCTCTCTATGTGCTCCCAGGCTGGCGGTTTAGACCCTGGAGAGCTTTGGTTGGTTGGTATTGTTGCTTTCCTCATGGGGTCCCAAACCCTTTCTGCTCCTTCAGTCTTCTCTCTAACTTCTCCATTGGGAAACCCTTGATCACATCAGTGGTTAGCTGTGAGCATCGTCCTCTGAATGTGTCAGTCTCTGGCAGACCTCTAAGGAGACAGCTATATCATGTTCTTGACAGCATGCACTTCCAGCCATCCACATCAGTGTCTAGCTTAGGTGACTGTATGTGGGATGGATACCCAGGTGGAATGGTCTCCAGATGGCCCCTCTTTCAGTTTCTGTCCCATGTTTTGTTTCCATATTTGCTCCCTTGAGTATTTTTGTTACTCGTTCTAAGTAGAACTGAGGCATCCCCACTAGGTATTCCTTCTTCATGAGCTTCATGTGATCTGTGAGTTGAGTCTTCACTATTCCAAGCTTTTGGGCTAACATCTGCTTATCAGTGAGTAAATACCATGTATGTTCTTTTGTGATTAGGTTAACTCACTCAGGATGATAATTTATAGTTCCATCCATTTACGTAAAAATTTCTCAAATTCATTATTTTTAATAGCTGAGTAATACTCCAATGTGTAAATGTACCACATTTTCTATATCCATTCCTCTGTTGAGGGACATCTTGGTTCTATCTAGCTTCTGGCTATTATAAATAAGGCTGCTATGAACATAGTGGAGCATATGTTCTTGTTATATGTTGGAGCATCTTCTGGGTATATGCAAGGAGTGGTATAGCTGGATCCTCAGGTAATGCTATGTCCAGTTTTCTGAGGAACTGCCAGACTGATTTCTAGAGTGGTTGTACCAGCTTGCAATCCCACCAACAATGGCGGAGTGTTCTTATTTCTTCACATCCTCACCAGCATCTACTATCATCTGAGTTTTTGATCTTAGCCATTCTGACTGATGTGAGGTGGTATCTCAGAGTTGTTTTGATTTGCGTTTCCCTGATGACTAAGGATGTTGAGCATTTCTTAAGGTGCTTCTCGGCCATTAGAGTTTCCTCTGTTGAGAATTCTTAGCCAGGTGGTGGTGGTGCTCGCCTTTAATCCCAGCACTTGGGAGGCAGAGGCACGCGGATTTCTGAGTTCCAGGTTAGCCTGGTCTACAGAGTGAGTGCCAGGACAGCCAAGGCTATACAGAGAAACCCTGTCTCGGAAAAAAAAAAGAGAATTTTTTGTTTAGCTCTGTACCCCATTTTTTAAACAGGGTTATTTGGTTGTCTGGAGTATAATTTCTTGAGTTCTTTGTATATCTTGAATATTAGCCCTCTATCAGATGTAGGATTGGTGAAGATCTTTTCCCAAACTGTTGGTTGCCGTTTTGTCTTATTGACAATGTCCTTTGCCTTACAGAAGCTTTGCAATTTTATGAGGTCCCATTTGTCAATTTTCGATCTTCTAGCATACCCCATTGGTGTTCTGTTCAGGAACTTTTCCCCTGTGTCTAGGTATTCGAGGGTCTTCCCCATCTTCTCTTCTATTAGTTTCAGTGTATCTGGGTTTAAGTGAAGGTCTTTTATCCACTTGGATTTGTGCTTTGTACAAGGAGATAAGAATAGATTGATTTGCATCCTTCTCCATGTTGACCTCAGTTGAACCAGCACCATTTGCTGAATATGCTGTCCTTTTTCCCACTGGATGGTTTTAGCTCCTTTGTCAAAGATCAAATGATCATAGGTGTGTGGGCTCATTTCTGGAACTTCAATTCTATTCCATTGATCTTCCTGCCTGCCTCTGAACCAATAGCATGCAGTTTTTATTACTATTGCCCTCTGGTACAGTTTGAGGTCAGGGACGGTGATTCCCCCCGAAGTTCTTTTATTGTTGAGAATAGTTCTTCTCATCTTGGGTTTTTTGTTATTTCAAATAAATTTGCAAATTGCTCTTTCTGTCTCAATGAAGAATTGATTTGGAATTTTGATGGGGATTGCATTGAATCTGTAGATTGCTTTTGGCAAGATGGCCATTTTTACTCAATTAATCCTGCCAATCCAGGAGCATGGAGATCTTTCCATCTTCTGAGATCTTCTTCTATTTCTTTCTTAAGAGACTTGAAGTTCTTGTCATACAGATCTTTCACTTGCTTGGTTAGGTTGACTCCAAGATATTTTATATTGTTTGTAACTATTGTGAAGGGTGTCATTTCCCTAATTTCTTTCTCAGCCTGTTTATCATCTGAGCATAGGAAGGCTACTGATTTGTTTGAGTAGATTATTTTATTTTTGCCATCAATACAATTTTATTCAACTTGACATCGGATGCATAAATTAAAACAGCAAATGAGACAGGATTTCTTTTCCAGTTGGAGTTACAAGCCAGGAGAGAGAAGTGGCACCTTGGTATGGTGCCAGCCACACTCATCTGGCTGTCAGAATTGAAAACACCCCCCCCCCCCCGGGAAAGCTACTATACATGAAGCCAAGCAAGACATCAAAGAGCATTTAGGAAGCACTGTATGGAGGGCACTTGAATATAACTAAGGGAGTGATTGAATATATTACATACAGTTTGTTCACACTAGGAAATGCATCAATACGGGCATTGAAAGGAATGCTGAAAGGAATACTGTTGATAAAATGAACCCACATAAAAATATCTCCTTGACAATATATGCATAATCATATCTATACAGGATATACAAGAATATACCCTTACCTGTTGGTATTGAGATTTCGGGGCAAATTCTTTTAAAAGACACCTTTAATTTTGAACATCCCATTTTACAGAACAAAAATACTTGGTTTCAGATCTGAAAGTTGGCAGCTCAAGAGATAGTGGTTAAAGGTGGCAACCACCTCTAAGAAAATGGAACAAAGGACTAGCTGATAGACTCAGAGTTTAAACCAGAGTCAGACAGAAGACTTTGCATGATGATATAAGGACACACATATAAACATATAGGATACAAATATATACATTAGTTGGTAGCTGTTAAAACTAGAAGCAGTTCTTAATATACTCCTAAATTCTTTGACAATTTTTGTTATCTTAAAGTCAGAAGCAACCATATTCAAATGAGTTAAGCTTTGCAAAGTAAAAAGTCACAACCTTTATTGAAGAGCAAGTAAACCCGGTATACTATGTACAGGCAGCACATGGTGCCAACTGCATTTGCAGATGTAGTATAGTAGTCCATTGGAGTTAAGCTTTTGTCACGGCCTTAGACAAATTCTGAGCTACTGTACAGTTCAGCTGTGCCAGCATGCTGATCTTAGCATGTTTAGATGTTGCATACTTGTTCTTGACAGTCATGTGCTTTATAAGGCCATGGTTCACCATGACTATATTCTTAGCCAGGTGCTGCATAACAGGAAGCAGGGATTCTTCAGTGTAGGATAGGTAGTGCTGCAGAGTTGATGTCCATTCATCGTTATCAAGAATTTTCAGTGTTAAGGAAAAAGCCCCAGCTGCAATTTGAGAAGGAGAAAAATGCACCATGTCATAGTCCAGCATAGAGAGCTCCATGAGGTATTTGGCCAAAGTATGCTGCTCGACGTCAACCTCTCCAATTTTAGATGCTCTACGGCAGAAGTGCAGAGGCAGAGGGTGACCCAGATTGAAGTTTAGAACTCTCAGAATCTCCATCTCCATCTGTCTGATCTGGTGCTTAGTGTAAGTGTTGTTAGTCACAAAAAGGAAGTCACCTATTTCTGGAGGGTCCATCTCCTCATATTTGCTTGCAATAAACATGGCAGTCACACCGACCAGCTGCAGCATCTTCTTGGGCACACAACTGTTCTGCATGAACCGATCAGTGATGGACACAGACATGTACATGGTCTCCTGCAGCAGCTTAAATTTCATTTGAACCTGTATTAGCCAGTCAATTAAGATGGCTCTCATGTTTCCAGTGACTTCACGACCCAGTAGGTATTTTGGTCTAACTGACTGCTCTTCCTCCAGTTGTCTGAGATAAGCATAGATATCTTTCACATATTCACTACAGAGGTTTGGATCGGCTCCATCATCTGCATCTACATCATTCATTGCAAGAATTACATCAGAGAAAGCCTGACACAGATATTCTTCTGCAGGTGCACATCCAGATGTTTCCATTGGGCTTGGAGAGGAATTATCAACCAAAATAGGTTCAGGAGAAAGCTTCTCTTCTGTAACATGTTCAGGCTCAGGCTCAGCCAGTTCCACCTCTGGCTCACACACAGGCACCTTCTCCTCCACAGGTTTTGGGAGGACTTTAACAGTAACTTTTCTAGCACGTAACGTTTTTGTTTCCTTTTTTAGAGGCACTCTTGCCTGTTCGCTGACTTTATTACCAATGTCTCCAAGAGCAGTTCTCGATCTCAGCCCGGGTTTGGAGGCAGCAGCAATTGCCACAGGCACATGCTTGGCGCCTGCCATACTGACCTTGGCATTATTTTCTGTGTTAATTTTGGTGTTCCTAGTGACCCTGAGCGCCATGGCTCTTCCTGAAGCAGAGGTTCGACGAGAAGACACCCCAACCTCTGGCTGCCCACGGCTAAACACTAACAGCTGTTCTTCCACAGCACACCGGGAGGAGTCTGCCGGGCCTGGGTCTTGAGTTGATTTTATATCCAGCCACTTTACTGAAGTTGTTTATCAGGTTTAGGAGTTCTCTGGTGGAAATTTTAGGGTCACTTAAGTATAATATCATATCATCTGCAAACAGTGAAGTTTTGACTTCTTCCTTTCCTATTTGTATCCATTTGACTTCCTTTTGTTGTCTAATCACTCTGGCTAGGACTTCCAGTACTATATTGAATAGGTAGGGTGAGAGTGGACAGCCTTGTCTAGTCCCTGATTTTAGTGGGATTGCTTCCAGTTTCTCTCCATTTAGTTTGATGTTGGCTACTGGCTTGCTGTATATTGCTTTTACTATGTTTAGGTATGGGCTTTGAATTCCTTCTCTTTCCAAGACTTTTATCATGAAGGGATGTTGAATTTTGTCAAATGCTTTCTCAACATCTAATGAGATGATCATGTACTTTTTTTCTTTGAGTTTATTTATGTTGTGGATTAAATTGATTGATTTTCGAATATTGAACCATCCCTGCATCCCTGGGATAAAGCCTACTTGATCATGATGGATGATTGCTTTGATGTGTTCTTGGATTTGGTTTGCAAGAATTTTATTGAGTATTTTTGCATCAATATTCATAAGAGAGATTAGTCTGTAGTTCTCTTTCTTTGTTGGGTCTTTGTGAGGCTTTGGTATGAGAGTAATTGTAGCGTCATAGAACGAATTGGGTATTGTTCCTTCTGTTTCTATTGTGTGGAATAGTTTGAAGAGAATTGGTATTAGGTCTTCCTGTCAGGTCTGATAGAATTCTGCAGTAATACCATCTGGCCCTGGACTGTTTTTGGTGGGCAGATTTTTAATGACTGCTTCTATTTCTTTAGGGGTTATGGGGCTGTTTAGATGGTTTATCTGCTCCTCGTTTAACTTTGGTACCTGGTATCTATCTAGAATGCTGTCCATTTCATCCAGATTTTCCAATTTTGTTGAGTATAGGCCTTTGTAGTAGGATCTGATGATTTTTTAATTTCCTCTCTTTCTGTTGTTATGTCTCCCTTTTCAGTTCTGATTTTATTAATTTGAGTACTGTCTCTGTGCCCTTTGGTTAGTCTGGCTAAGGGTTTGTCTATCTTGTTGATTTTCTCAAAGAACCAGCTCCTGGTTTTGTTGATATTTTGCATAGTTCTTTCTGCTTCAACTTGGTTGATTTCAGCCCTGAGTTTGATTATTTCCTGCTGTCTACTCCTCTTGGGTATACTAGCTTCTTTTTGTTCTAACGTTTTCAGGTGTGCTGTCAAGTTGCTAGTGTATGCTCTTTCCAGTTTTGTTCTTTGAGCACTTAGAGCTATGAGTTTTCCTCTTAGTACTGCTTTCATAGAGTTCCACAAGTTTTGATATGATGTGTCCTTATTTTCATTAAATTCTAAAAAGTCTTTAATATCTTTCTTTATTTCTTCCTTGACCAAGTTATCATTGAGTAGAACATTGTTCAGTTTCCATGTGTATGTGGGCTCTCTGTTGTTTTTGTCCATATCAAAGACGAGTCTTAGTCCATGGTGATCTGATAGGGTACAAGGGATTATTTCAATCTTTTTGTATCGGTTGAGGCCTGTTTTGTGACCAATTATATGGTCTATTTTGGAAAAGGTACCATGAGGTGCTGAGAAAAAGGTATATTCTTTTGTTTTAGGATGAAATGTTCTATAGATGTCAGTTAAGTCCAATTGGTTCATAACTTCTGTTAGTTTCATTGTGTCTCAGTTCAGTTTCTGTTTCCATGATCTGTCCATAGCTGAGAGTGGGGTGTTGAAATCTCCCACTATTATTGTGTGAGATGCAATGTATGCTTTAAGGTTTAGTAAAGTTTCTTTTATGTATGTGGGTGCCCTTGCATTTGGGGCATAGATGTTCAGAATTGTGAGTTCCTTTTGGTGCATTTTTCCTTTGATGAATATGAAGTGTCCTTCTTTATCTTTTTTGATTACTTTTGGTTAAAAAACAATTTTATTTGATATTAGAATCACTACTCCAACTTTTTTCTTGGGACCATTTGCTTGGAAGATTGTTTTCCATGCTTTTACTCTGAGGTAGTGTCTGTCTTTTTCACAAAGGTGCGTTTCCTGTATTCAGCAAAATGTTGTGTCCTGTTTATGTATCCAGTCTGATAGTCTATGCTTTTTTACTGGAGAATTGAGTCCATTGATATTAAGAGATATTAAGGAAAAATGAATGTTGTTTTCTGTTATTTTTGTTATTGGAAATGGAGTTATGTTTATATAGTTACCTTCTTTTAGGGTTGTTGGAAGATTACTTTCTTGCTTTTTCTAGGTTGTAGTTTCCCTCCTTGTGTTGGAGTTTTCCACCAGTTATCCTTTGAAGTGCTGGATTTGTGGTAAGATATTGTGTAAATTTGGTTTTGTCATGGAATATTTTGGTTTCTCCACCAATACTGATTGAGAGTTTTGCTGGGTATAATAGTCTGGGATGGCATTTGTGTTCTCTTAGGGTCTGTATGATATCAGTCCAGGATCTTCTGGCTTTTATAGTCTCTTGTGAGATGTCTCGTGTAATTCTTATAGATCTGCCTTTATATGTTACTTTACCTTTTCCCCTTACTGCTTTTAGTATTTTTTCTTTGTTTTGTACATTTGATGTTTTGATTATTATGTGGTGGGAGGTTTTTCTTTTCTGGTCTAAACTATTTGGAGTTTTGTAGGCTTCTTGTATATTTATGGACATCTCTTTCTTTAAGTTAAGGGAGTTTTCCTCTATAATTTTGTTGAAGATATTTACTGGTCCTTTAAGTTGAGAGTCTTCCCCCTCATCTATACCTATTATCCTTAGGTTCAACCTTCTCATTGTGTCTTGGATTTCCTGTATGTTTTGGGTTAGTAGCTTTTTGTATTTTGCATTTTCTTTGACAGTTGTGTCAATGTTTTCCATGGTATCTTCTGCACATGAGATTCTCTCTTCTATCTCTTGTATTCTGTTGGTGATACTTGTGTCTGTGACTCCTGATCTTTTTTTTTTTTAGGTTTTCTATCTCCAGGGTAGTCTCCCTTTGTGATTTCTTTATTGTTTCTATTTCCATTTATAGATATTGAATGGTTTTGTTTAATTCCTTCACCTTTTTGGTTGTGTTTTCTTGCAATTCATTAGAGGATTTTTGTGTTTCCTCTTTAAAGGCTTCTATCTGTTTACCATGTTCTCCTTAAATTCTTTGAGAGTGTTATTTATGTCCTTCTTAAAGTCCTCTATCATCATCATGAGAAGTGATTTTGATTCTGAATCCTGCTTTTCCAGTGTGATGGGGTGTTCAGTGCTTGCTATGATGGGGGAACTGGGTTCTGATGATGCCATGTAACTTTGGATTCTGTTGCTTACAGAATCCTTTTGCCTTTTGCCATCTAGTTAGCTCTAGTGCTACCTGGACCCACTCTCTCTGACTGAAGTCTGCCTTTCCGTTTATATTGTTTGTGTCTGATCTCCTCGGGGTCCAGATGTCTCTGTGATCTTCACAAGCTGCTCTGAGTACAGTGGTACCTCTAGGATGCCTCAGGATATAGTGCCTCCAAGGTAGCAGACCAGCTAGGTGTCTGCTGTTCTGGGTGCAGTGTCTCCTCTAGTATGTCTCAGGATCAGGTGCCCACTGCTCCGAGTGCAGTGTCTCCTCTAGGATGTCTCAGAATAAGGTGTTCACTGCTCTGAGTGCAGTGGTTCCTCTAGGATGTCTCGGGATATGTTGTCTGTTGCTCTGAGTTCAGTTGTTCCTCTGCCAAACTGGGTTCAGTGGTACCTCTGTCGCTCTGGGTTCGGTGGAACCTCTACCACTCTGGGTTCAGTGGACCCTCTAGGTTGTCTCAGGAGGAGTCCAGTGTCCACACAGGAGCGGACCTGGCATGGTTCTGCACCAGGCCTCAGCTCTGGGAGAGGGACGGAAGGGGAATGCTGCTACTCCTCAGGGGAGGGTTTGGGTTTCTGCTGGAATCTGAGCACTCCCCACACCCAGCTATGGGCATAGGGCACTGTGTGGGTCTTCTTGCCTACAGCTCTGGGTTCAGTGGACCCTCTATCATGTCTTGAAAGGAGTCTGGTGTCCAGAAAGGGGCAGTGGATCGGGCGCGGGTCTCATACCTTTAATTCTAGTGTTACTTGTAATCTCTTTTCCAAGGCAATGAATTTTTTATCTAAGATCTTGTCTTCTAAGAAGACAAGGTAAATCAAGAGAATAAATATTGCAATGCTGATAAATGATAAGATGTCTATGTTCCTGTCAAACCATTCAAATACCATCACATAAAACCCAAAAGATATTTATTGCTTTTGTCATCTTTAAGTATCAAAAGGTTATGTGTCTTTTTTATATCAAAGAATTACCTGGTCTGGAGCCTTCACTTCACTGTTTCTGCCTGAAAACGACCTCGCAGGCAGTTGTGTTCTAGGATCACCTGTCCCTCCTTGCAGTTTTTACAGGGCACTGAGCAAGCTCAGCTGCAGGCTGAGTGCTGCTCCTGACCCTGGCCATAGCTCTCTTTCTGGGGGTTGGGGGATGAAGCCTCTCTGCAGTTCTTTGTAGGCCCTAAGATTCACTCAGCTTTCAGTACATGCTGGTACAGTCTAGAAGGCTGCCCGAGCCATATTCAGGAGTTGGGGGACAATGAACTTTTATCTCAGGTTAGTTGAGTCCTAAGTAATAAGTTGGGCGCCAATTTGTTGTGGTAAATCTCCGACCCAAATAAGTCTGGTTAAGGAAAACACAACTCAATATTTATGATTATAAACTGCAAGTCTAAATTGGGCAGATTTGCCATTGCACTATTCTATTCCCCAACTATGAGATCCGTTACAACTTGGGGTTTTTCTAGGCCATGTTCTTCTCCTCCATTGTCCTTCCACCTCTGGCTCCTCTGGCTCCTCTGTGGCCTCTGCAGCCTCTCTCCTGTCAACTTCCTCTTCTGACTTCTCCTCTTCCAACTCTTCCTCTTCCAACTCCTCCCCTTCCGACTCCTCCCCTAAGCCTTTTTCTCTACCTCCCCTTCTATTGCCCAATCACTGACTCCAGCCTTTATTTTACAAATTTAATTGGACAGAAGGTTCCCAAGATTCACTCCTCTTCTGCAGCCCCTCCCAGGAAAGTGCAAAAGACAAGGCTGGGGCTATTCACAACAATGGTGCACTGGAGTGCTCTGCCTGAGGCTACATAATGCCTTGGAATCAATCCTCAACACCAAAAGAAATAAAATGGTGATGCTTTAGATATTAGTGATGCCTGACCAAAATAAAACAAAAAGGACACTCAGACAAACGTATCAGTCTGCCTGGTATTGCAAGGAGTGTGGCCAGGGCTGAAGAGTGACCTCATCTTGGGGAGCTCTGTCCTGCACAGTCCAGCACAACTGCTTGAGTCCTGTCAGGCTGTGGGAGACCTTGACTGTGAGCCTGGAACATGTGGATAGCAGTGTCTCTGCACAGCTGCAGCTGAGGGCCATGTGGTACCATATTTACCCCTGCAACAGGGTTTAGGCAAGTGGTCCCTGGTTACCTGAGTGTGACTTGGAGTATGTGGAGACAGGTCAGCCATGTGTGTACTCCATCTCTCTGGCACCCATCAAGCCCCTGAACAGTGAGGCTCAGTGAGGGTCCCTGTGAACCATGTCCTCAGCCTGAGCCACAATGATGGCTGGCTGGGAGTTCTACCTTTTGATATATCTGACAGACACCTGAGAGTGTGCCAGACTCCCTGAGCTCTGCTGACACTTTGTCTGCTGCTGTTTTTCTTCTGACTTCTCTGTAGTCACCACTGTGAGGACAATAGCCTTTCCAGTCTCTCATGTCAACATGGGGTCTTGGGGACCACCTTGTCATATCAACAGACATAAGCAGTGCTGACTCTTAGTGGAAGCCTGCTACATTTGTCCCAGAGACCCATGGAGACCTGACCTCTGCCTATAGTTTGTCACCAACCTGGTTATGACTGAAGGTTCTTAGTGGGTGACACAGGGTCAGTCAGCTGTCACTCCTGAACACATCCTGCCTTTTTGTTCTCTTCCTTCCTCCTCCCTTTCCCCTCCCTCCTTCCGGTCTTCTTTGTGTACCCTCTTAGTAGCTCTGCTTTAGTTTTACCAGGCAGAATCTCCTGGTTGTATAGCCCAGGCTGACCTAGGCTTTGCTGTATATCCCAGGATAGCTCCACACACATGATCCTCCTGATTTGGGCTCCCAAATGCTGAAACTGCAGCCCTGTACCAATGGTCCAGGCCAGGACACCCTTCAACCTCAGCAGTCACATTGTCTCCTGGGGAGGGATGAGGCAGCCGACAAAGTGTGGTTGGAGAGTGTTGTCTGAGGATCCAGCAAGACAGCTCTGGGGTTGAAGTAGGAAACAGCAGCAGGCACAAGACTGGTTTATTTTGTGTGGCTCAGCCTTCCCTGCAGAGCAGGTCTGGATTTATTTTCCTTGCTCCCTCAACACAGCACAGAGCTGGTAGGGGTAGGGGGCAACTGGAACAGCAAATGTGCCATGGTCGCTGGGCCTGGGATGTCCAGTGGGCACCGAGAAACTAAAGCGCTGCAGGAGGCAGGTAAAGAAGAGGAAGAGCTCCATGAGGGCCAGGGGCTCCCCCAGGCATGCTCGGCGGCCTGTGGGTGCGAGAGGGCTGAGTCAGTTTGGGACCTGATTGGGGCTCCACTCTTCAATTCACCCTCAGGCAGCCAGAACCCCCAGAATTACCTGCTGAGAATGGCATGAAGGCCTCATGCATCACAAAGTTGCCCTGGGCATCCAGGAAGTGTTCAGGATGGAAACGAAGGGGCTTCTCCCAGACAGTCTCATCCTTCAGCACGGAGGACAGGTTGGGGATGAGGAGTGTCCCCTGGCAGGAGGCATATGGTGTGAGTATGGACTGGGGTGTGGCTGCCTAGTCCCTGGTCGCCAGGATCACATGCCTAATTTCTTCCCTGCACTCACTGCATTTCCTCATTCAACCTCAACCCTGAGGCTCTCTGAATCTTGCAGAGCCCTGTAACAGATCTCACATGGTTGGCCAACCCAGCAACCATCCCTGTGTGCAGTGATCCATAGTGACATTTTGCCATTTTGTTTGCCATTTCACTTTCTTGAGGACTCTTGAAGGCTGCAGCCTGCATGCAGTGTGGTTCTTGTGAACACGTTGAGAATAGTATGTAGTGATCTCTCCTGCCCTTGTACGTTTGTGTTCATGATGAAATAGTAACAGGACAGGCCTACCTTGGGGATGAGGAAGTCTTGCACTTCAATGTCTCGACTTGTGATGCGTGGCAAATTCAATGGAGCAATGTCTGCAAAGCGCTGCACTTCATGGATGACAGCATTGGTGTAGGGCATGTGGGCCTGGTCTGCCATTTCTGGACACCGCACCTGTCCTATGACCTCATCGATTTCCTGTTGGACTTTGCCTGGAGGGACAGCATCCCCACAGTGAAACAGTCACAGGAGACTTCCCTGTCTTATAGCCATGTTAAGGGCTGAGTCCATGTGAGAAAGACACCAGTGAGCAGCACTGGAGTCTGGGTTAAGTTAGTGTTGAGATCCACAAGTGTCTTTAGTCATCTGTGGAGT
>JANHMN010000012.1:20217913-20229676 GCA_030674055.1 Rhabdomys pumilio | reverse complement strand
TTATTCTGTCTTATAGCTCAGTGCTGCAAGTAATTCCTAGTGTGCAGTCACTACCAAAACCCTTTTCCAGATCACTTCATCTGGTAAATGGAGGTTTACATCCCAAGACAGTAGCTCCTCTTTCTCTCCTCTGCACAATCACATCATTCCGCCTTCTGTTTTGTGACTTGACAGAGGGCAATCATGCATTCTCTGTGACTGACTTTAGACTTCAAGGCTCCTTCACTTTCAACAGGTGTCACAGGACCTCTTTATAGTTGAACTGTAGGAATGAACACTACTCGCCCAGAACTCACTGGTCTTTCTCAGCTTTTGATTACAGTAGATCTACTATAATTCTGAGTTATCTGAGAGAAGGGCTCCCCATTGGAAGAACTTTCATGGAAGTATTTTCTTTCTTACAACTCTCATTTGTTATTATATTAATCTCTTGCTGTCCCTGATTTATAAAACAAAATCATAGCTGTATATATATATATATATATATGTATATATGTTTAATATATATGTATATATATATTAAACACTATAGAGGCTGAGGAGAAGGCTCAGAGGTCAAGCGCTCTTACTGCTCTTCCAGAGGACCCAAGTTCCATCTCCTACACCTACACTGGGGATACGAAGGAAAATGTAACTCTATCTCCAGGAGATCCAACATCCTCTGGCTTCACAGGGCACTAAACACCCATACAAGTGTCACACACACACATGCACATGCAATTAATTCTAATAAATCTTTCTTAAAACACCTGTATTTTTATGATTTGTCTCTGAGGTTATTTTAAGCATCCCCTTGACGTCACAAAATAAAGGTAATATTTTGTTTGTTTTTTCTTTTCTTTTTTTCTTCTTCTTTTTTTTTTTAATCCACTCATCTGTCAGTGGATTCTTGTGTTTCCTCCTTCAGCCAGTATGAATGATGCTGGTGTGATCATGGGTTTATAATTACCTCCTTGAGTGTAGCCCGCCGATCCCAATCCAGCATTACAAGATGGCACTGGTTTCCTGTTGCACCACTTGCAAACAAGTCTACTGCGCATGCGTCAACAGATTCTGGTACAAAACCCTCCCGAGTGGGTATATGCAAATGATGTATTGGTGCCTTAGCCAATCCCTGCACGGCAACCCTTCCCTGGGTGCGGACTATGCAAATAGGTCTATGCTAATTAGGTCCGGGTAGAATGACCAATCAGAGGGGACATGCAAATTAGCTCCAACAAGGTGACCAATCAGGGAAAGCCACGCCCCCTCTCCCCTCTATATAAACAGCACTCTCTGGCTGCTCTGGGTCGTCCATCTTCTCTACAGCTGAAGCTTATGCTCTCCCTCTCAAGATGCATTAAAGCTTGAACTGCAGAAGGATCCTGTGTGTGCCACGTCATTCCTGCTGGCGGGAGGTAGCGCGGGACACTTGAGCATCCTTAAACTCGTGTGTGTGTGTGTGTGTGTGTGTGTGTGTGTGTGTGTGTTCGTGTGTGTGTGTGTGTGTGTGTGTGTGTGTGTGTTTGGTGTGTCCATGTCTGTACATGTTTATTTATGGGAGTTCACTTATATATTTGCTCATACAGACCAGAAATCCATGTCAGGCATCTTCATCTATCTTACCCATGCTCCTGTGTGGACATACCATATAGCTTCAACTTAGAGACTCTGGCCATCAAGTGGTCAAACACCCACAGCCCTGAGTGACTCACGAAGGTATGCTCTTAGCCAAGCAGAACAAAAATCCTATTAAGAAGATCAAACCTAAGGATAATAGGTATAGAAGAGAATGAGGATTCCCAATTTAAAGGGACAATAAATATCTTCAACAAAATTATAGAAGAAAGCTTCCCTAACCTAAAGAAAGAGAGGCCCATAATCATACAAGAAGCCTACAGAACACCAAATAGACTAGACTAGAAAAGAAATTCATCCCGTCACATAATAATCAAAACACAAAATGCACAAAACGAAGAA
The DNA here is from genome assembly GCA_030674055.1 of Rhabdomys pumilio. Classification (NCBI taxonomy): domain Eukaryota; kingdom Metazoa; phylum Chordata; class Mammalia; order Rodentia; family Muridae; genus Rhabdomys; species Rhabdomys pumilio. The sequence goes on along the minus strand of JANHMN010000012.1, from coordinate 20,227,717 downwards.
AGAGTTTTAAAAGCAGTAAGGGAAAAGGGCCAAGTAACATATAAAGCCAGACCTATTAGAATTACACCAGACTTCTCACCAGATACTATAAAAGCCAGAAGATCCTAGACAGATGTCATACGGACCCTAAGAGAACATAAACGCCAGCCCAGGCTACTATACCCAGCTAAACTCTCAATTACCATAGATGGATAAACCAAGATATTCCATGACAAAACCAAATTTAAACAATATCTTTCCACAAACCCAGCACTACAAAAGATAATAGCAGGAAAGCTCCAATAGTAAAAGGGCAATTATACCCCAGAAAGAGCAAGAAAGTAATCCTCTTCCAACAAACTCAAAAGAAGATAACCACACGAACAATGCCTCCACTATTAACAAAAATAACAGGAAGCAACAATCTCCTCTCCTTAATATCTCTTAACATCAATGGACTCAGTTCCCCAATAAAAAAGACATAGCCTATCGGACTGAATACGCAAACAGGACCCAGCATTTTGCTGCATACAGGAAACCCACCTCAGTGACAAAGACAGACACAACCTTAGAGTAAAAAGCTATAAAATAATTTTTCAAGCAGATGATCCTAAGAAACAAGCTAAAGTAGCCATTCTAATATCAAATAAAATTGACTTTCAACTTAAAGCTATCAAAAAAAAAAATAAGGAAGGACATTTCATACTCGTCAAAGGAAAAGTCAACCAACATGAATTCTCAATTCTGAACATCTATGAGCCAAATGCAACAGCACTCACTTTCACAAAAGTAACCTTACTAAAGCTCAAAGCACACATTATACCTCACACAATAATAGTAGAAGACTTCAACACCACACTCTCAGCAATGGACATATCAAGGAAGCAGAAACTAAACACAGGTACAATAAAACTAACAAAAGTTATGAACCAAATGGACTTAATAGACATTTATAGAACATTTCACCCTAAAACAAAAGAATATACCTTTTTCTCAGCACCTCATGGTACCTTCTCCAAAATAGACCATATAATTGATCACAAAAAAGGCCTCAACATATACAAAAAAATTAAAATAATCCCCTGCATGCTATCAGATCACCATGGTCTAAGGCTGGACTTCAATAACAACAAAGACAATGGAAAGCCCACACTCACATGGAAATTGAACAACACTCTACTCAATGATAATGTGGTCAGGGAAAAAATAAAGAAAGAAATTAAAGTCTTTTTAAAAATGAAAATGAAGACACATCATACCAAAATCTATGGGACACAATGAAAGCAGTGCTAAGAGGAAAACTCATAGCTCTAAGTTCTTATAAAAAAGAAACTGGAGAGATTATACACTAGCAGCTTGACAACACACCTGAAAGCTCTAGAACAAAAAGAAGCAAATACACCCAAGAGGAGTAGATGGGAGGAAATAATTAAACTCAGGGCTGAAATCAACCAAATAGAAACAAAAAGAACTATACAAAATATCAACAAAACCAGGAGCTAGTTCTTTGAGAAAATCAAAAAGATAAATAAACCCTTAGCCAGACTAATAAGAGGGCAGAGAGACTGTATCCAAATTAATAAAATCAGAACTGAAAAGGATGACATAACAACAGAAAGAGAAGAAGTTAAAAAGAAATCATCAAATCCTACTACAAAAGCCTATACGCAACAAAACTGGAAAATCTGGATGAAATGGACAATTTTCTAGACAAATACCAGTTGGCAATGTTAAATCAGGAGCAGATAAACCATCTAAACAGCCCCATAACCCTGAAAGAAACAGAAAAAGTCATTAAAAGTATCCCCATCAAAAAAAGTCCCAGACCACACAGTTTTAGTGCAGAATTCTATCAGACCTGACAGGAAGACCTAATACCAATTCTCTTCAAACTATTCCACACAATAGAAACAGAAGGAACAATACCCAATTCATTTTATGAAGCCACAATTACACTCATACCTAAATCACACAAAGACCCAACAAAGAAAAAGAACTTCAGACCAATCTCCCTAATGAATATCGATGCAAAAATACTCAATAAGATTCTTGCAAACCGAATCCAAGAACACATCAAAACAATTATCCACCATGATCAAGTAGGCTTTATCCCAGGAATACAGGGTTGGTTCAATATACGGAAATCCATCAGTGTAATCCACTATATAAACAAACTCAAAGAAAAAAAACCACATGATCATTTCACTAGATGCTGAGAAAGCATTTGACAAAATTCAACACCCCTTCATGACAAAAGTCTTGGAAAGATCAGGAATTCAAAGTCCATATCTAAACATAGTAAAAGCAATATACAGCAAACCAGTAGCCAACATCAAACTAAATGGAGAGAAAATTGAAGCAATCCCACTAAAATCAGGGACTAGACAAGGCTGACCACTCTCACCCTACCTATTCAATATAGTACTGGAAGTCCTAGCCAGAGCAATTAGGCAACAAAAGGAGGTCAAAGGGATACAAATTGGAAAGGAAGAAGTCAAAATTTCACTATTTGCAGATGATATGATAGTATACTTAAGTGACCACAAAACTTCCAACAGAGAACTCCTAAACCTGATAAACAACTTTAGTAAAGTGGCTGGGTATAAAATTAACTCATACAAATCAGTAGCCTTCCTCTACTCAAAAGATAAACTGGCTGAGAAAGAAATTATGGAAGTGACACCCTTCACAATAGTCACAAATAATATAAAATACCTTGGTGTGAATCTAACCAAGCAAGTAAAAGACCTGTATGACAAGAACTTCAAGCCCCTGAAGAAAGAAATTGAAACAGATCTCAGAAGATAGAAAGATTTCCCATGATCATGGATTGGTGGGATTAATATAGTAAAAATGGCCATCTTGCGAAAGCAATCTACAGATTTAATGCAATCCCCATCAAAATTCCAACTCAATTCTTCACAGAGATAGAAAGAGCAATCTTAAAATTAATTTGGAATAACAAAAAACTCAAAATAGTGAAAACTACTCTCAATAATAAAAGAACTTATGGAGGAATCACCATCCCTGATTTCAAGCTATACTACAAAGCAATAGTGTTAAAACCCGCATGGTATTGGAACAGAGACAGGCAGGAGGATCAATGGAATAGAATAGAAAACCCAGAAATGAACCCCCATACCTATGATCACTTGATCTTTGACAAAGGAGATAAAAACCATCCAGTGGAGAAAAGACAGAATTTTCAACAAATGGTGCTGGTCCAACTGGAGGTCAGCATGTAGAAGAATGCAAATTGATCCATACTCATTTCCTTGTATAAAGCTCAATTCCAAGTGGATCAAGGACCTCCACATAAAACCAGCTACATTGAAACTAACAGAAGAGAAAATGGGAAAAAGCCTCAAACACATGGGCACAGGGGGAAAGTTCCTGAACAGAACACCAATGGCTAATGCTCTAAAAGCAAGAATTGACAAATGAGACTTCATAAAACTGCAAAGCTTCTGTAAAGCAAAGGACACTGTCAATAGGACAAAGCGGCAACCTACGGAGTGGGAAAAGATCATTACCAATCCTACAACTGATAGAGGGCTAATATCCAAGATATACAAAGAACTGAAGAAATTAGACTCTAGACTATCAAATAACCCTATTTAAAAATGGGGTACAGAGATGAACAAAGAATTCTCAACTGAGGAAACTCGAATGGTTGAGAAGCACCTAAAGAAGTGTTCAACATCCCTAGTCATCAGGGAAATGCAAATGAAAACAACACTGAGATTCCACCTCACACCAATCAGAATGGCTAAGGTTGAAAACACAGGTGACAGCAGATGCTGGCAAGGATGTGGAGAAAGAGGAACACTCCTCCATTGTTGGTGGGATTGTAAGTTGGTATAGCCACTATAGAAATCAGTCTGGCGATACCTCAGAAAAGTGAACATAGCCGGGCAGCGGTGGCACACGCCTTTAATCCCAGCACTTGGGAGGCAGAGGCAGGTGGATTTCTAAGTTCTAGGCCAGCCTGGTCTACAAAGTGAGTTCCAGGACAGCCAGTACTACACAGAGAAACCCTGTCTTGAAAAAAAACAAAAAAAAAAGAAAGAAAGAAAGAAAGAAAGAAAGAAAGAAAGAAAGAAAGAAAGAAAGAAAGAAAAGTGGACATAGTGTTACCTGAGGCCCCAGCTATACCACTCCTGGGCATATACCCAAAAGATGTCTCAACATACAACAGGGACACATGCTCCACTATGTTCATAGCAGCCTTATTTATAATAGCCTTATTTATAATAGAAGTTGGAAAGAACCCAGATGTCCTTCTATAGAGGAATGGATACAGAAAATGTGGTACATTTACACAATACAGTACTACTCGGCTATTAAAAACAATGAGTTCATGAAATTCTTAGGCAAATGGATAGAGCTTGAAAATATCATCCTGAGTGAGGTAACCCAATCACAAAAGGACACACATGGTATGCACTCACTGATAAGTGGATATTAGCCCAAAAGCTCACAATACCTAAGACACAATGCATAGACCACACAAAACTCAAGAGGAGGAAGGAAGACCAAAGTGTGGGTGCTTTGGTTCTTTTTAGAAGGAGTATGAAAATACTCAACCAGACATCCCAGGGTCTAAACCTCCAGCCTGAGAACACAAAGGGAGGGACACATGTCTCCACCTCTATAAGTAATTGAGGGTGGCCTTGTTAGGCATCAGTGGAAGTGGAGGGCCATAGTCCCCGAAAGTTTGGATTCCCGAGTGTTGGGGAATTTGAGAGCAGGAAGGTGGGATTGAAGGATGGTGGGAGCACACCCTCATAAAAATAGGAAGAGGGGGTATGGGATAAGGGGTTTTGGGGGAGAATGGGAGAGGAGATAACATTGAAAGGTAAATATGTAAAATATCCAATTAAAAAAAGCAGATAATGGGCCTGGCAAAAAAAAAAAAAAGATAGTTTACTTATTTCAAAATGTTTTCAAACGATTCCAAGAGATGCTTACTGGCTAAGATCTTATTTTAAGCTCTCTACAAAAGAATTTAAGTCTCTGTTTAATATTCTCAAGAGGGATGCAAATCCTAATTTCCCTCAACAATCAATTGACAAAAGAGGAGTAATTTTACAAAAAGTAGAAGAAGCTATCATTAATTGATATATTATATAGATTGATTAGTTGTTGACTGTGTTCTAATAGTCCTTTGAAAAAAGAGATTATTGATAAAGATTTATATTTCTTTAAATAGTGTCTTCATGACTCTCTGAGAGTGGAAGGAGCGGCTGTTGGCACTTCTGCCCTGATTTTACAAGAACTCTGAAAAATTGGCTTTAAAAGCAAAAGTGGTGAAACTGTACCCCCAGAATAAGTCTCCCAAAATTACTCTCCATCATGCCTTGTTCACTTTTAACTATATATATATATATACATATATATATATATATGATATTTTATTTACATTTCAGATGCCAATCCCTTTCCCCATTTCCCCTCCCCACAAAACCCCTATCCCGTGCCCACCCTTTTCCATTTGGCTTTTATACAATTTTTTTAATGTTAATCAAGGGCTTTGAAGTATGGTAATGCTCAATCAGAAGTGTAACCTAATACCCAACCTAGCTATGTAAACTATCTTTGACTAGTGGAGACATGTGAACTTCTGCCTCCATGCCCCCTCTCTCTCTCTCTTTTTCTCTCTCATTACCTAGCTTCTCATCTACTTCATCTTCTCCTCTCCTTACTCCATCTTTTCCTCTCAGTGCTCCTTTCCCCTTAGCCCCTCCTACATATTACCCTTCCTGTTAAAATAAAGCTTTTCTCTCAGAATACAATTAGAGCATAATTATTCCTATTTGTACCAGTGAGGTACAAGATAGTCTTAATACCCAGTCCATCCTTTTGTTGACTAGCCAGAACCTCTGCCATCTCTCTTGACTAGAACACTTAGTTTTGAACCTGGCTTTTTCTTGGCTTTAGAATGAATGTCAGCTGAGAACCCTCCACTCAGATATTTTCTCTCAAGGTAAATAGCCAGGATTGGCTATGAGTCTATAGGTCTTCAACGCTGTCAGAAATCCAGAATGACTAGATTAACTGAAGTTATGGGAAGCACAAAGCATAGCTTATAAAACTTAGCCAATTTATAGAGACCGCTGAACACCTGGACAACCCCTATACTACCGAACATTGGAGCATCAAATCTTCAGCCTTCTGGCCCCAACTCATCTGACAGACTTTAGTGCTGCAGAATTATTAAGGGCTGATTACTCTGTCTAGGCAGATATAATCAGTCGACTATTCTGCAAGTGTGTCCTTTTCTGGACAGTAATTTGTCTGTAGATGGAGAGAGGCAATCCTTGCCTGGTGGCTGTCTCACCACAACTGGAGTAGCTCCAATGATGCTCAATTTTTTTCTTAGAATCCAAGACAGGAAGCTGTCAGGAGCAGACAGGTCTCTAATCAAAATGAACATTAATATAGAAATATTTGTGACGTCAATTCTATGGACTTCCGACGTTTTGAAATCCAAATATCCATGTAAGATAACCTGGACTGCTGTCTGTTATCTTCTCTCAGCTATTTCTAAATAAAATGTAGAAAACACCCTAACAATAAACTCAAAGTCATGAATTTGCTATAGTCCCTTAACTCACAGGCTAATCATCCCAAGTCAGTTAAAAAAAGTTAAAGAAGGACTGGGTCTAAGCCTTGTATTTCTACATGTGTTATACAAGCACAATGCCCATGAGAGTATCTATATTCATTTCACTTTCATATCGATAAGAAGCTTATACCAATGAAAACCTTAAATTTGAAATCCAAGTGAATTTTGTACCATTTAAGGAATTATAACTTCATCTTGATACTAAATTATACAGATTTCTACCAATAGGTTATGGCTATGCCATAAATTCTAGCTAATCCTCCCTGTTCCAACAAAATCACTACTTTTCCCCAGAGAGACAGCCCCATATTAACCACCTTAGTCCCCAAGCCCGAAGAATAGGGGCACTGACTCTTCTTTAACTTCTTCAAGCTGATTACAGGCGTCGAGACATCAGAAGAGGGGTGGGGGGAAGAGCAAATTGATAAGCCTAAGAGGCTTACGCTGTGTCCTCACTGCATCCAGATGGAACTCCCAGACACAGGAGGTTTGAATAGATCTGCTCGTTTTGCTTGATGAGTAGATACACCAAGGGTGTGTATTCTGCAATATACAATTCTCTGGACAAGTTTTAGTATCAAGAAAAAAAAATTTTTTTTCCTAGAGGGCTGACATTTTTTTTTAAAGATGTTGGTTCTAACAACTTTTCCCCCCTTTTATGTAGTTGGTTATAATATTTACATTTCAATTTTTATCCTCTTATCCCATTTCCCCCACCACCCAGGAACTCCTTATCCCATCCCCCCTCCTTATATCCCTTCTATGAGGCTGTGCCCACACCCACACCCACCCCCCACTACCCCCTCCTCACCCTCACACTCCCCACCCCTTCTGTGTTGGTTTTCCATGGGACCAAGAATCTCCTCTCCCACCCATGCCCAACAAGATCGTCCTCCCCTACATATACCACTAGAGTCGTAGGTCCCTCCCTATGTGCTCCCGGGCTGGTGGTTCAGACCCTGGGGGGCTGTGGATTGTTTGGTATTGTTGCTTTCCTCTTGGGGTCACAAACCCTTTCTGCTCCCTCAGTCTTCTAAGTTCTCCCTTGGGAAACCCTTGATCATATCAGTGGTTAGCTGTGAGCATCGTCCTCTGAATGTGTCAGTTTCTGGCAGATCTCTAAGGAGACAGCTATAATATGTTCTTGACAGCATGCATTTCCAGTCATCTTCATCAACGTCTAGCTTAGGTGACAGTACATGGGATGGATGTCCAGGTGGGATGGTCTCCTGATGGCTCCTCCTTCAGTTTCTGTCCCATGTTTTGTTTCCATAATTGCTCCCTTGAGTATTTTTGTTACTGGTTCTAAGTAGAACTGAGGCATCCCCTCTTGGTCTTTCTTCTTCATGAGCTTCACATGGTCTGTGAGTTGAGTCTTCGTTATTCTAAGTCTTTGGGCTAACATCTGCTTATCAGTGAGTAAATGCCATGTGTGTTCTTTTGTGATTGGGTTAACTCACTCAGGATGGTAATTTCTAGATCCATACATTTGACTATAAATTTCTCGAATTCATTATTTTTAATAGCTGAGTAATACTCCATTGTGTAGATGTACCACATTTTTTGTAACCATTCTTCCGTTGAGGGACATCTTGGTTCTTTCCAGCTTCTGGCTATTATAAATAAGGTTGCTATGAACATAATGGAGCATATGTCCTTGTTATATGTCGGAGCATCTTCTGGGTATATGCCCAGGAGTGGTATAGCTGGATCCTCAGGTAATGCTATGTCCAGTTTTCTGAGGAACCGCCAGACTGATTTCCAGAGTGGTTGTACCAGCTTGCAATCCCACCAACAGTGGAGGAGTGTTCCTCTTTCTCCGCATCCTCGCCAGCATCTACTATCACCTGAGTTTTTGACCTTAGCCATTCTGACTGGTGTGAGATGGTATCTCAGGGTTGTTTTGATTTGCATTTCCCTGATGACTAATGATGTTGAGCATTTCTTAAGGTGCTTCTCAGCCATTCAAGTTTCCTCTGTTGAGAATTCTTTGTTTAGCTCTGTTCCCTATTTTTTAATAGGGTTATATGGTTTTCTGAAATATAATTTCTTGAGTTCTTTGTAAATCTTGGATATTAGCCCTCTATCAGATGTGGGATTGGTTAAGATCTTTTCCCAATCTGTTGGTTGCCGTTTTGTCTTATTGACAGTGTCTTTTGCCTTACAGAAGCTTTGCAATTTTATGAGGTCCCAATTGTCAATTCTTGATCTTAGAGCATAAGCCATTGGTGTTCTGTTCAGAAACTTTTCCCCTGTGCCTACGTATTCGAGGGTCTTCCCCACCTTCTCTTCTATTAGTTTCAGTGTATCTGGGTTTAAGTGAAGGTCTTTTATCCACTTGGATTTGAGCTTTGTATAAGGAGATAAGCATGGATCAATTTGCATTTTTCTACATGTTGACCTCCAGTTGAACCAGCACCATTTGCTAAAAATGCTGTCCTTTTTCCCACTGGATGGTTTTAGCTCCTTTGTCAAAGATCAAGTGACCATAGGTATGTGGGCTCATTTCCGGGTCTTCAATTCTATTCCATTGATCTTCCTGCCTGTATCTGCACCAATACCATGCAGTTTTTATTACTATTGCCCTGTAGTACAGTTTGAGGTCAGGGATGGTGGTTCCCCCAGAAGTTCTTTTGTTGTTGAGAATAGTTCTCGCTATCCTGGGTTTTTTGTTGTTCCAAATAAATTCGCAAATTACTCTTTCTATCTCTATGAAGAATTAATTTGGAATTTTGATGGGGATTGCATTGAATCTGTAGATTGCTTTTGGCAAGATGGCCATTTTAACTATATTAATTCTGCCAATCCAGGAGCATGGGAGATCTTTCCATCTTCTGAGGTCTTCTTCTACTTCTTTCTTCAGAGACTTGAAATTCTTGTCATACAGATCTTTCGCTTGCTTGGTTAGGTTGACTCCAAGATATTTTATATTGTTTGTGACTATTGTGAAGGGTGTCATTTCCCTAATTTGTTTCTCAGCTTGTTTATCATTTGAGTATAGGAAGGCTACTTATTTGTTTGAGTTAATTTTATATCCAGCCACTTTACTGAAGTTGTTTATCAGGTTTAGGAGTTCTCTGATGGAAATTTTTGGGTCACTTAAGTATACTATCATATCATCTGCAAATAGAGAAATTTTGACTTCTTCTTTTCCTATTTGTATCCCTTTGACTTCCTTTTGTTGTCTAATCACTCTA
>JANHMN010000012.1:19979365-20207471 GCA_030674055.1 Rhabdomys pumilio | reverse complement strand
TTGGACCTCACAGAAGGCCAAGATTATGTCTTTGACAGGATCATAACGTACTTGGGATCTCTATGGCTGCAGCCCTGTCCAATCAGACTGAACCCTGCTGTCACACCATGAATCACCTCCTGGACTTTGTCCCTCAAAACTTTTACCCTAGAAAGTTCCAGCAGCTGCCACCAAAACACTCCAATTCCTGTCCCCTCTTGGGGACTAGATCCCGGTCTGACCTGTGGTTTGACCCCACTATGTGGTGCTATGGACACCATATCCTCAGTTACCATGGACCACTAAATCACTCACCTTGTACAGGCTGTATGGCATGTTATCTAGGTCCACCTGGAGCAGGTTACCCAGCACAGGCCATGGCACAGGGCCCGGTGGGTATCGAGAATGCCAGAGCTGGCGCCGGTGCATCAGGTCCACCAGTAATATGAAGACGACTGTGAATATGGCCAGAGGCCACAGGCCAGTCCCAGTCAGCAGCTCCATCACAGCCCCACTGCTGCTCAGGCTTCCCAGGGACCAATAACCAACACTCAATACAGCATCTGGGATCAGCACATCCTATGCTTGGATCCTGCCACCTTATAAAGGAGTACCAGGGTTGCCCTTTGTCCTCTGTGTCCAGCCCCAATCCTGTGTTTTGTTTAGCCAAGTGTAGGGAGTGGCCAGTGATATTCAGTCCCTTCCAAGGAGCCGAGAATTCTGGGCTAAGCATAATAGACAAACGTCTAGTTGACCCGTGTTTCAAGATGGATGGTCTGATCATTCCATGTAGAAACATCACCTGATGTGATACCCATGCAAACCTTTGAAGGCTTGAAGACATTGCCTCAGAGAGGATTGAGACCTCCCACACTGTCATGGAGCACTTTGTTGGCAGGACACGAGGGGTGACTGGCAGCCTGTCAATGGCTTCTTTGGGGGTGTGAGAAGTGGGAAACTGTCTCCTGCCGTTGAAGGAAAGAGGCTGGAGCCCCTATGGGCAAAAAAGTGTAATGGGGGAGGGCAGCTGGAATCCCTGTGAGTGAGTGAGCATCAGTGGTTGAAGGCAGCTGGAGCATGTGCCATATTCAGTACAGGTTTGTGGTCATCTAGTTGATCAGGCAGCAAGACATACAACACAGGAGTTGTCAGACCCCGTCTCAGGGATTTTAGAAATGGTCCGAGAACCTTGTGGGACCCACTAGGTTGATTCAGGGACTTTTCACATGCTGGCCTCTGTCTCTTATCCACTTGGTTTCTTGATGGATCAGTGTGTCCTGGCAGCAGTCTTACACCTGAGTAGGTAAGACAGTTTTCTTCCTCATGCCATAGGCCTATGGTTTTGGTGAGCAGGCATGAGGAGAAACAAAAGATGACTCCTGAGCCTTCTAACAAATGGAGGTTGTGAGCTGGGCACTGCTGTGCACACTGCACATGCTAGCTCACCATTCATTAGGGTCAGCAGAGGCTCAGTCACTGTTCTTGCTGGGGATCCAGACCTCTAAAGACCAAAGTTTCATAAGTCCAGTGGAATCCAGGCAGGGTCTCTCTGCTGCACCTCTAGTGTGGCAGAAGGGAGGCAGGAGTGCAGCAGAGACCACACCATGGAGCCCCACAGGAAGAACTACAAATGGTTCTCCTCCTATCTGCTGTCCATGCCACTCCTGCACTGACCACCTCTGTGTCACTGGAGCCTGTAGGTGACTCCATGCTTCTTGCTGGCCTGAAGCCTCTAATCCTGCTCCCTCTTCCTGTCCATAATTCTTGGTTCTGCTGAAACCTGTTGCCTGGAATTGCACCATAGATTGGGGCTGAGTTTAAGGTCTTTCTCAAGCCACAAATTGGACTGAAAGGAGACCTATATTGGAATCAGGACACCAGCATGGATCATGATTAGAAAGGAATCAGAGAGAGAGAGGGTGCTGGGTCCTCTCACAGCACCCATCAATCAAGAAAAGGCACCACTGTCCAGTCTGCTGGGAGCATCTTCGCAATCTAGGCTCTCTCTTCCCAGAGGACACTAGCTTTGTCCAGCTGACAGGACTGGCACATGCAGATACAGCAGAACAAAGGGGGAGGGGGACTTATGACTGTTCACAAGGACATTGAGGAAAAGGAACACTTGGTGGGGGATCTGGGAGAATTTGGAGAAGCAAAGGAGTAGTCAAAATATATCGGATGAAGAAACGTTCTTAGCCAGGTGGTGGTGGCGCACGCCTTTAATTCTATCACTTGGGAGGCAGAGGCTGGTGGATCTCTGAGTTTGAGGCCAGCCTGGTCTACAGAGTGAGTTCTACGACAGCCATGCTTACACACACACAAAAAACTCTGTCTCAGAAAAACAAAACAAAACAAGGCAAATAAATAATAACAACCCCTCCTACACCTATATAATTTTTTCACAAAAGGGAAAGAGGAGAAAAAGCCCCTCATCTGCAGTTGTGTCAATCATGTAGCTCAATGGTAAATCATTTGTTTATTGAAGTTTTAAGGCCAGGTGTTGAATGATATCTCTGTGTTTATGGATTTCAGCCACATGGACAGGATGGTTTCTTTCGCCATTAGTTCAATCAGATGCCAGTGTGGGGCCAGGTAGGTGCATGGGAGAGGAATCCTCAAACCCTGCAGGTTGCTCCTTTGTGCCAGGGCTACATTTGCTGCCCTCTTGTGGCTACTGAGAGACAGCTCAGCCCGGAGGTCTGTGACCTTCACTAACCACAGCATCCCAGGATGGACTGGGGACTCTAGAAACTAGAAAAGTCATGACATCTGTAATGAGGCTGGTGGACAGGGCTGTGGGGCTGATACCCTCCTGAACCTATTCATGCGATGTCAGATTGTAGAGCAGTTCTGGAAAGCAGTAGAGTAGATACAAAACACACAGAAAAAAGGAAGGAGAAAAACATCCAAAGAAACAATCAGTCTAAGTAAGGACAGTAATGAGACAGGCCATGTGCTTCAGGAATGCTGCTTCTGACATCATCTCTAGGGGATTGCAGGGAGGTGGCTGCAGAGATGGCTCAGGGTACAGACGTTTGCTGTGCAGGCAGGAAGACCTGAGTTTAGATCCTATCACCCATGCACACCTGGGCTTGATGTGTGACATTAACCACAGCACTGGGGGCAGGGAGTGGTGCATCCTGGGAACTCATTGTTCAGTCAGTCTGTCTGAAAGGATGAGCTCCATTTTCTCAAATAGTAAAGGTGAAAGGATGTAGGACTGTGAAAGGCAGCCTGGTGTCTGGTTGAGCACTGGCTAGAAACCACAAGAGACCCTACAGGGTCTTCTCCATGGTATGGCTTGCATTTTGTCATGCTCCCAGACTCTAGGCTCCTGACAGAAGATCACAACTCTCCATAGACTTGTGTTCTGTAGTCAAGTAGGACAACACTGCCTAGCCCCTCCATAGTTATAGGGCGTGGCCACAGGCCATGGAGCCTCAAGACAAATCTACATACTAATGAGGCACCTTAAGGTTAAAAGGGTTTGGAAATTAGGCATTTCTGCCCCAGACTCTCCTCCCTGCAAAAGGTTTTTAATGTCAGGCCCGCCTTGAAAAAAGCGGAGTACAGGTTTTCATCTCCTTTGGCCATGGCAAGAAACATCTTAAAACCACGGGCTGTTTCTTTTACTGGGATCTGCTTTGGGGAAGAGAGGAGCATTTTTTCATCTAGAGATCTAATGGTGTCTGGTTGAAGCCCTGCCCACCTGCCTTAGAAGATCTCTTTGTGTTCCCAGCCTGCCCAGAGCCTGAGGGGGAGAGCACAGTCAAACTTCTCAGGCCTCTGTCTTCTTCAATTGGCTCTAGCCTCATGGCCACAGAGATGTGGAACACACATCAACCCAACAAAAGGGGAAATTGGAAGAAACTTGACATCGACCCCTCATATTCTCACATAGATGCGCAGGCCAGAGTATCAGCGTGTGCGCGCACACGTGCACGCGCGCGCGCACACACACACACACACACACACACACACACACACACACACACACAAACTCATGAACACCTAGGCATGCACACACACAGATACACACAAAGATAGACACAGGTATTCACATATAGACACACAGAGATACACACACACAGACACTTATATGCAGACACATACAGAGATGGACAACCATACACATAACACATGTACATACAAACACTTTCAGAGACATTTGATCACAGAGATACACACAGTTCACATACAGACACATGCATGGTCATAGATGTACACACAGACATATGTATACATACATGAATTCATAGCATATACACATGCCAATATACACAAACCTACACCACGCACACATTCCCACACACAAATTTACATATGCCACACATAAGTGCCTACATAATACACACGTGAGCTCACACACACATGTCTCTTGGGTATGGTACACTGGAGTGCTCTGGTTGAGGCTACATAAGGCCTTGGGGTCAATCCCCAACACCACAAGAAATAAATGGTGATGCTTTGGATATTAGTGATGCCTGACCAAAATAAAATAAAACCGATGCTCAGACAAATGCATCAGTCTGCCTGGTATGGCAAGGAGTGTGGCCAGGGCTGAAGAGTGACCTCAGCTTGGGGAGTTCTGTCCTGCACAGTCCAGCACAACTGCTTGAGTCCTGTCAGGCTGTGGGAGACCTTGACTGTGAGCCTGGGACATGCGGATTGCAGTGTCTCTGCACAGCTGCAGCTGAGGGCCATGTGGTACCATTTACCCCTGCAACAGAGTTTAGGCAAGTGGTCCCTGCTTGCCTGAGTGTGATGTGGAGCAATATAAAACTAGTCAGCCATGTGTGTGTTCCATCTCTCTGGCACCCACCAGGTCCCTGGACAGTAAGGCTCAGTGAGGTTCCCTGTGAGTCATGTCCTCAGCCTGAGTCACACTGGTGAGTGGGAGTCCCACCCTCTAACACATCTGACAGACAGCTGGGAGTGTGCCAGGCTCCCTGAGCTCTGCTGTCACTTTGCCTGCTGTTGTTTTTCTTCTTTGTCATTTTTCTGTAGTCAGTACTGTGAGGACATCAACCTTCCTGTCTCTGGGAGCCTTTTCAGTCACTCATGTCACCACAGGGTCTTGGGGACCACCATGTCATGTCCCCAAACAGGAGAAGTGCTGACTCTTAGTCAAGATGTTATATCTGTACCTTATACCCATGGAAACCTGGCTTCTGCCTGCAGTTTGTCACCAACCTGGACACCACTGTTGGGTCTTAATGGATGACACATAGTCAGTTGTCAGTTTTGAACATCAGCATCTTCCTTCCTTCCTTTCTTTTCTTTTCATCCCCTTTGTTCTATTGCTCCTCTGCTCTCTGTTCTTTCTTGCTTACTTTCTTCTCACAACCTTTATTTTGGTTCATAAAATACTGTCTGCCCATTATGTGTACTCCAGCAGTCCTCAACATAGCTTTATAGCCCAGGCTAGCCCCAAACTTGCCACTCTCTAGTCTCAGGTTCTCAAGAGCTGAAACTGGAGGCTGTGTCTCTGCTCTAGGCTAAGGTTACCCCTTTCTCTTAACACTCAAGTTATCAGTTAAGGAAGGGTTGGAGAAAGCTACAGTGTGGTTGATGACTGTTCTCTGAGGACTGAACACAGTCAGGAATGAGATTTAGAATGAGAAAAGAAACAGCAGCCACAAAACTGGTTTATTCTGCATATGACTCTAAGCTAAGAGCTGTACTAGAATTTGTTTCCTGCTAACGTGTGAATGCACACAGCTGGTAGGGGGAGGGGCTAACCAGAAACTTAAAGATGCCATGGTCACTGGGCCGGGGTTGTCCCGCAGGCACCGAGAAGCTAAAGTGCTGCAGGAGGCAGGTAAAGAAGAGGAAGAGCTCCATTCGGGCCAGGGGCTCCCCCAGGCATGCTCGGCGGCCTGTGGGTGGGAGAGGGCTCAGTCAATTTGGGACCTGATTGGGGGTCCACCCTTCAAGTCACCCTGGAGACAGACACATAGCCAGGCCCCCCAGAGGCACCTGCTGAGAATGGCATGAAGGCCTCATGCTTCACAAAGTTGCCCTGGGCATCCAGGAAGTGTTCAGGATGGAAGTGAAGGGGCTTCTCCCAGACAGTCTCATCCTTCAGCACGGAGGACAGGTTGGGGATGAGGGTCGTTCCCTGGCAGGAGGCATGTGGTGTGAACATGGGCTGGGGTTCGGCTGCATAAGCTCTGGTCACCAAATTCATTTGCACTGTCTCTACCACACACATGGGATCCTTTCATGTAACCCCAGCCCTACAGGCTTCTCAGCTTTCATTAATACTATGACAGGGATAAGTGATAAATGACAGGTGTACACACACTGTCACCTGTATTTGCTGATTGTGACTTTTATAACCACTCCTGTCATATTTGACCTTGCTTGCCTTTCTAGCTGGGGATTTTAGAGTACAATTCTTGTTACTGTTTTTTCTCCCATACTTACCCAGGGGAATTTGGTTCTGTGGACTTGAGAATTTGGTTGCTAAATTACAATTCTCCTTAACTGGGCAACTCAGGCTAGGTGGTAAAACTGATGAGATACTGGAGGGTCCCAGGCCTACCTTAGGGATAAAAAAGCCTTGTACTTCAATGTCTCGAGAAGTCTTGTGTGGCAAGTTCATTGGGACAATGTCTGCAAAGCGCTGCACCTCATGGATGACAGCATTGGTGTAGGGCATGCGGGCCTGGTCTGCCATCTCTGGATGCCGCGCCTGCCCTATGACCTCATCGATTTCCTGTTGTACTTGGCCTGGAAGGACATTATCCCCTCAGTTAAGGAGCAATAAAGAAGTGCCCTTTGTTCCTCTACTGCTCTCTGTTAAGGACAGGGCCCATGGGAAAAAGAAGAATGTCACCCTTTCTGGATATTGGAAAAAAACAGCACTGGGAACCACAGGAGTCCCAAGTAAGCTTAAGGACTTGGCCTCTATCCTCCTCCTCCTTCCTTCCCAGACCCAGCCAGACTTACGCTGCACATCCGGATGCAGGATCATGAGCAGCAGGGCCCAGGTCAGAGTGATTGAAGTGGTCACGATCCCAGCACCAAACAGGTCAAGCACAACCATATGTAGATTTGCGTCATTGAAGCTACTCTCAGGGTTCCCCTTCGCCTGGGCCAGAGCAAGACAGTGGACTCAGAATAGAGAGTAAGAAGCCCACAGTGACCCTGATGACTCCACAGCACAATGGACACCAGATCTAGTCTCTCACCTTCTCCATCTCAGTCAGAAAAGCATCAGTCAGGTCTCGAGGTGGCTGCTCAGGGTCCCAGGTTCTCTTGTGCTCACTCACCAGCTTATCTACCATGCTCACAAATGCCTTTTGCCCAGGGAAGACTTTGTCAGCCAATCCAGGGATTCGCAGGAGAATTGGAAATGTGTTCAGAACCTGTAACAGCCAGAGAAAGTTGCCAGGACTTCCTGCTGCGTTCAATTTAATGAGTTGAGTAAATAAGATTTCTAATAATAATAATCATTATCATTTCAATGTGTGGTCATGTGCACATGGTTTGGGGAATGCTGTTTCCACAACAAAGATGTTGAGGTCAGGGAAAAGCATAGCGAATCAGTGACCGTACTACATGGCTTCCAGGAATGAAACTCAAGTGTCATGCTTGTCTAGCAAACTCCTTACCCTCTGACCATCTCTCTGGCTCCTGGGTACATGAACTTAGTGTTGATCTCAGCCAGTCTTAGTTTCCAGCCTCTTCCATGATGGACACAGGCCCTATTTGTTCCCACCCATCACCTACTCATCCTTAGTTCCAGCCTTCAGGCTCTAGCAGCCATGTGGTGGACAAGAGAATATTCTACGGGAATATCCCACAGGTGTTGGTGGTTTCCATGTGGGCAGTGGGCTGGGATCTCAGCTACTAGAAGCACCAGTCTTGGTTCACTTTTTCCCTCCCATTGCAGCAGGCTTGTAAAGCAGCAAGCTTCTATTACTGTGGATGACACTTCTAGAGGTCTCCTTTTGAAATCCCCTGTCTACAGCCTCCACTGAGAAGCAGGACAGCACAGAAGTCGCTCTGCAGGTTGTCTTTGAGCCTCCTACCTCAGGGATCAAGCCAGTATTCTCTCCCATGTTATCTTTCAATACTTTTAGCATCTTTATGAAGTTGGGGTCTTCATACTCAAAGCGACGGGCATAAATGAGAGAGGCAATCACGTTGCACACGGCTTTGTTCAGGAGGGTGTAAGGATTGAAGGGACTCCCTGGAAGTGGAAATGCAAGTAAATGTCATGATACTGTTCCTATCTCCCTGTCCCCACTTGCAGTCCACAGCTGTCACTCACCAGCCTGGGCAGTGAAGGCATCACAGAGTTGGCCCGCCTCCTCCGTCACCCACTGCTCCAGCGATTTCTTGCCCAGGCCAAAGTTGCGCAGAGTGGACACAGAGAATCGCCTCTGCTCTCTCCACTCAGGCCCATAAGGTGCAAGCACCACACCTGCAGACACATCTGTGTGTAAGCAAGGACACGTGGTTGTGCTGCCTTCTCCCCCCATTCATTTCTCTTCTCTGGGATCTGTGTTTCCCCCATGTCCTCACCCTTCTTCCCAATCACAGCTTTATACCATCCTCCAGGATGCTCAGGAGGTTCCACAGTGGATTTCAGGGAGTTTTGTTGGATTGCTTAGCTCCATTACTGCCTGCATCATGCCCTGACCTTCCTCTGCTCACTGCCCCGCATGTCTGGATATGATCCCATCTCTGCCCCCACACAGCCCTTTGCCTTTTGCTTTGTGCCCATATCCTATGTGTTGAAAGATGGGTATTTCAGGTCGGTCAGCAGTGTCCTCTCCACAGGTCACCAGCACATCCCGAACTGCTTTCAGTCCGTTGATCACAACTACAGGCTTCCAGGCCATCTGTAGGCTGAACATGTCACCATAGCGGTTTTGAAGCTGAAGTAGAGGGACAGAGAATATAGGAAGTGGATGTCCCCAGAGATCATAGCTCCAGGCTCACTGAGCACACATGGGCAAGGTGTTGAGTGTGCACATGCAAGTTCCAGTGTGTGTGTCTGTGTCTGTCTGTGTCTGTGTCTGTATGTCTATGTATCTTGCTTGTCATTGAACCTTGGCACTCATATGTCCTGGGAAAATGCTACTCATTGAGCTCAATCCCCAAAGACTGATGGCTACCACTGTGTCATATTATTCTTTAAGTTTAGCAAAGAAATCATAGTAGATGTGACACCTCATGGTGACCTTGCCAAAGCCAGAACTGTCTCGGGCCCCTTAACATGTCAACATATATAAAGAAACTCTGGTTCCTCAAGACAGAGAGTGAGACCAGAGAGCACACAGCATCAGGAAATTCAGGCAGCCACAGCACCTCTCTCCACTTGGTGCCCTGACTGATATGCTGAACTATCATGCTAAGACCTCATGTTTGACAGGACCATAAGTGCCTGGAGACCTCTACAGGTGCTGTGTGTCCAACCAGACTGAACCCTGCTGTGACATCCTGAGTCAACTCCTGGACTTTGTCTCACAAAACCTTTGCCCTAGAAAGTTTCTGTGGCTGCCACTAATAAATTGCTAAGCCTGTCAGTGCTAGGGGACTAGATTTCTGTTAGACCCCTGGCTCAACCCCGACTATGTGCTGCTACAAATGCCAAAACCTCAGTTACCATCCAGCACTAAGTCACTCACCTTGTACAGGCTGTACGGCATGTTATCTAGGTCCACATGGAGCAGGTTACCCAGCACAGGCCATGGCACAGGGCCTGGTGGGTATCGAGAATGCCAGCGCTGGCGCCGGTGCATCAGGTCCACCAGTAATATGAAGATGACTGTGAATATGGCCAGAGGCCACAGACCAGTCCCAGTCAGCAGCTCCATGTTTGCTGTACTGCTGCCCAGACTTCCTAAAGACCAATTAATAACACTCAATATAACTCCTACGATCAGGAAGCCCCAAGCTTGGATCCTGCCACCTTATAAAGGAGTGGTAGGGTTGCCCTTTGTCCTCTGTGTCCAGCCCCAACCTGTGTTTTGTTTGGCCAAGTGTAAGGAGGAGCCAGAGATATTCAGAGCTGGATATGATGGTTCTACTGTGCTGAATGTGGTAGGCAGATGACTAGTTGACTCCCGCTTCAAGATGGATTATCTGATCATTGCATAAAAAAGAAAAGGCTTGTATGCCACACATGCAAATCTCTGGGGTCTTGACAACATTGCCTCAGAGAGCAGTGAGACCTCCTAGTCCTTCATGGAGCACTTTGTTGGCAGGACTTGAGGCTTGACTGGCATCCAGTCAATGGCTTCTGTGGGTGTGTACTCTAGGGGAGGCTGTCTTCTGCAGTTGAAAGAGGGAAAGAGACTGGAGCTCCTATGATCAAGGAAAGAGTAGTGGAGGAGGACACTTGGAACCCCTCTGGGTAAATGAGAATCAGTCTTCTACCTGGACATAGGTATGTCAGTTTGTGCCTCATGCCAGAAGCCTTTGCTCAGGGTGGGCAGCCATAAGGAAAACAGAAAGATTTCACTTGAGCCTTCTAATGGAGTCAAGACACCAGCATGGATCATGGTCAGAAAGAGGATTAGAAAGATAATTTGTTTGAGTCCTTTAGTCTCAATTATGCTCATACCTAAACCACACAAAGACACAACAAAGAAAGAGAACTAAAGACCAATCTTATATATATTGATGCAAAAATACTCAACAAAATTCTTGCAAACTGAATCCAAGAACACATCAAAACAATCACCCTTCATGATCAAGTAGGCTTTATCCCAAGAATGCAGGATTGGTTCAATATACAGAAATCCATCAACGTAATCCACTATGTAAACAAAATAAAGAAAAAAAACTACATGATCATCTCACTAGATCCTGAGAAAACATTTGAAACAATTCACTACCCCTTCATTGTTAAAAATGCTGGAAAGATCAGGAATTCAAGGCCCATACCTAAACATAGTAAAAGCAAAATAAAGCATGCCAGTAGCCAACATCAAACTAAATGGAGAGAAACTTAAAGCAATCCCAATAAAATCATGGACTAGACAAGGCTGCCCCCTCTCTTCCTACCTATTCAATGTAGTAGTCAAATACTAGCCAGAGCAACTAGACAAAAAAGGAGGTCAAAGAGAAACTATTTGGAAAGGAAGAAGTTAAAATATCATTATTTGCACATGATATGACAGAATATTTAAGTGACCCCAAAACTTCCACCAGAGAACTCCTAAACCTGATAAACAACTTCAGCAAAGTGGCTGGTGATAAAATTAACTCAAACAAATCAGTAGCCTTCCTCTACTAAAAGCATAAATAGGCTGAGAAAGAAGTTAGGGAAATAGCAACCTTCACAATAGTCATAAAAAATATAAAAGACCTAGATTTGAATCTAACCAAGCAAGTGACAATCTGTACAAGAACTTACAGTTTCTGAAGAAAGAAATCAAAGATTTCAGAAGATGAAAAGATCTCTCATGCTCATGGATTGGCAGGATTATTATAGGAAAAATGGCCATTTTACCAAAAGCAATCTACAGATTCAATGCAATACCCATCAAAATTCTTCACAGAGTTAGAAACAGCAATTTTCAAATTCATCTGGAATAACAAAAAACCCAGGATATATAATAGTGAAAACTATTCTCAACAATAAAAGAACTTTTGGGGGAATCACCATCCCTGACCTCAAGCTGTACTACAGAACAATAGTGATAAAAACTGCATTTTATTGGTACAGAGACAGGCAGGAAGATCAGTGGAATAGAATTGAAGACCCAAAAATTAACCCACACATCTATGGTCATTTGATTTTTGACAAAGGAGCTAAAACCATACATGGAATAAGGACAGCATTTTCAGCAAATGGTGCTAGTTCAACTGGAGGTCAGCATGTAGAAGAATGCAAAGTGATCCATAATTATCTCTTTGTATAAAGCTCAAGTCCAAGTGGATCAAGGACCTCCACATAAAATCAGCTACATTGAAGCTAATAGAAAAGAAAATGGGAAAGAGTCTCAAACACATGAGCACAGGGGGAAAGTTCCTGACCAGAACACCAATGACTTATGCTATAAGATCTAGAATTGACAAATGGGACCTTGTAGAACTGCAAAGCTTCTGTAAAGCAAAGGACACTGTCAATAGGACAAAGTGGCAATCAACAGATTGGGAAAAGATCTTTACCAATCCTACATCTGATAGAGGGCTAATATCCAAAATATACAAAGAACTCAAGAAATTAGACTTTGTACAACCAAATAACCCTATTAAAAATGTGGTACAGATCTAAACAAAGGATTCTCAACTGAGCAAACCCAAATGGCTGAGAAGCACCTAAAGCAGTGTTCAACATCCACTCTGGAAATCAGTCTGGCTGTTCCTTTGAAAATTGAACAAAGTATTACCTGAGGACCCAGCTATATCACTCCTGGGCATATACCCAAAAGATGCTCCAACATATAACAAGTACACATGCTCCACTATGTTCATAGCAGCCTTATTTATAATAGCCAGAAACTGGGAAGAACCCAGATGTCCTTCAACCGAGGAATGGATACAGAAAATGTGGTTCATTTACACAATGGAGTGCTACTCAGCTATTAAAAATAATGAATTCATGAAATTCTTAGACAAATGGATGGAACTAGAAAATATTATCCTGAGTGAGGTAACACAAAATCTCAAAAGAACACACATGGTATACACTCACTGATGAGTGGATATTAGCACAAAAACTCACAATACCTAAGATACAACTCACAGACCATGAAGCTCAAGAAGAAGTAAGACCAAAGTCTGGGTGCTTCAGTCCTTCTTAGAAGGAGTAAAAAATACTCAGAGGACCAAGTATGGAGACAAAGTGTGGACCAGAGACTGGAGGAGGGATTGCCTGGCTGTATTGGACATATGTTCCTGACCTACCTCTGCTTGCCTATATAAGCTGCCTTTCCTCAAGTTTTTAGACCTTGTGGGACAGAAAATCAAAAAAAGAAATTATAATGACTCTTGTATTTTTCTCAAAGGTGACCAGTTATTTGGTCTCAATTATGTACTGGTCTAGAAATCAATCCAATATTGGAAATAATAGTCTTCACTTGGAAGGCAGGTTCTGGACATTTTCAGAGACATATTTAGAAGTTAGTTGCAGTTCTCTATGATGTAATGATAGCAAGAGTTAAAGTTGTGACAAAATCTGGATTTCAAACAAGGGTTAGTACATGTGTTAAGGCTCTTATAATTGTTAAGCTAGAGTTGGTTTAGTCTCTTCTACAGTATTTATTGTAAGTTGCATTGACTATATACTTTCTAATTGTGTCAGTGTGTTGAAATGTGGCATGTTTGTTATGGGCAGGGTTCTATCAACCAGCTTTTGTCTCACTGCCCTTAGTATTAGAAAACCTTGCTTCTCTGAAAAGAACTTGAAAGTGCTGGAAGAAGTGAGTTAGGTTTTAAGCATAAGCAAAAGGGTAGTGGGCTTGATTATTGCTGGCATAACAGCTTTAATTACATTAGTTGCTTGCACTGCTGCTCTGCAAATTTTGACATAAGAAGTTAAGACAGCTACTTTTGTTAACCATCTAGCAAAATAAATGTTACTAATGTGTTGAGTATACAAGCGGATTTATATAGGTGTTTGGGGCAACAGATGATGCTCTATACCCTATTCAAATTATCAGAAGGCTCAGTGTTGAAGAGTTAGGAGCCATTTCGAGTGTCATGACAAATACCTTTGGAGTGGTGTTACTGCTAAAATTTACAATGATAGTCATTATAATTATAAAAAAAGTTTAAGGACACTTGTAGGGTATTTGGCATAATTCTAACAACTCTCTGGATGTTTTAACTTTCCATAGTGAGATTATAAATTTAAAGAATGCTGCCCCGTTGAGCTTTGATGCTGTAGACAATGCTGATAAAATTATTCATAGCTTGAGGTCAGTATTTCTATTTTGGTCAAACCTCAGGAATGCCATATATAGCTTAAGCAGACTAGCCCCCTTTGTCCTTGGAATTCTTTTATTTCTTCCCATCATGTTAAAACTTGTCTCTAACTACATCAACAGGTTGGCAACCAAAGTATATGACTTGAAACTAAAAATGGACTTCCAGACAGAGCTATTAATGTAACAGGCTGGCAAGTCAAGGACAGGTAAGATTCTGCACAGAGCCTTAACAACCTAAGATAGAGTACATTGCTTTTGATAATGCATATTCCATGACGAGTAAGGAAGACAGGAAGACATCTTGTCAGAAGAACCTAAGACAGGCTCAGTCTGGTTTATACAAAAAAAAAAAAGGAGATGTGGAGAGCTTTAGTGGCTGCCTGGTAGGAATCTGACATTGGCCAAGCACAAGGAAATGGGCTGCTTGGAACGAATATGACATAGGCCAAGGACAAGGAAATGGACTGCAGGCAGGATTGTGACATTAGGCTAAAACAAAGAAGTAACTTCAGGCAGAAATCTAAATCCTAGGCTAGAAAAAAGAAGTAATTACAGGCAGGACTCTAAAACTTAAGCTAGAACAAAGAAGTAGGCTTCAGGCATGCTAATGACTTTGGGTTAGGATAGAGATGTAGGCTCAGATATTTTGGTCATCCTTATAAGGCCTTATAGTGATCACAGGACTCTGTTTATTGTCCTGCCTGTTCTTTGACTATCTGGGTTTATTGTCTTGCTTGTTCCTTGACTATTTGCATCTATTGTATTGCTAGTTCCTCAACGTAGAATCGACCTTGCATGTAATTTAAACAATATAAAAGTAAAGAGTAGGAGGAGGTATGGGATAGGGGATTAATGGGAAGGTGGGGAAAGGGAATACCATCTGAAATGCAAATAAATAAAATATCGAAAAAAAAAAGATGTTTATTGTCATGGCAGAAAGTAGAGGAAAAACTGTACATCAGGTTTTTCAGGGCAGGCCTGAGGTTAAAAACCTTTTGTAGGGAGGAGGGTATGGGAAGGAATGCTTAATTGGATATGCCCTTCTAGACTTTAGGTACCTTATTAATATGTAGATCTGTCTTGAGGCTCCTTGGCCTGTAGTCACGCCCTCTAACTATTGAGGGACTAGAAGGTATTGTCCTACATAACTAAAGAACACAAGTCTACGGAGTGCTATGGCCTTGTGTTGGGAACCTAGAGTCTGGGAGCATGGCAAAATTTATGCTGTCCCTTCCAGGGTACCCTGTGGGTCTCTGGAGGGTTTTAGCTGGTGCTTGACCAGACACCAGGCTGCCTTTCATGGTCTTAAATGCTTTCATCTTTACTATTTGAGAACATAGAGCTCATCCTTTTAGATAGACAGGCTGGCTTATGAGTTCCCAGGATGCACCATTCCCTGTCCCCAGTGCTGTGGTTACTGTCACACAACACAAAGTCCAGGTGTGCATGGGTGATAGGATCTGAACTCAGGTCTTCCTGACTGCACAGCAAGCCCTCTACCCCCTGAGTCATCTCTGCAGCCACCTCCATGCAATCCCCTGGAGATGATGTCAGAAGCAGCATTCCTGAAGCACATGGCCTGTCTCATTACTGTCCTTACTTAGACTGATTGTTTCTTTGGATGTTTTTCTCCTTCCTTTTCTTCTGTGTGTTCTGTATCTACACTACTGCTTTCAATAACTACTCTATAACCTGACATCCCATGAATAGAATCAGGGTACTGGCCACATAGCCCTGCCCACCAGCCTCATTACAGATGTCATGACTTTTCTAGCTTCTAGGGTCCCCAGTCCATCCTGGGATGCTGTGGTTAGTGAGGGTCACAGACCTACGGGCTGAGCTGTCTCTCAGTAGCCACAAGAGGGCAGCAAATGTAGCCCTGGCACAAAGGAGCAACCTGTAGGGTTTGAGGATCTGTCTCCCCTGCTTCTGCCTGGCCCTTGAATAGTGAAAGAAGCCATCCTATTCAAGGGGGTGAAACTCAAATACACAGAGAGGTATCTTTTAACGCCTGACCTTAAAACTTCAATAAACAAATGCTTTACCATTGAGCTACATCATTGACATAACTGTAGCTGTGGGTCTTTTTCTCCCCTTTCTGTTTTTTGAAGAAATTGTATAGGTGTATGTGTTCTTATTATTTATTTGTTTTGTTTCTTGAGACCAAATTTTTCTGTGTGGCCAAGACAGACTTAGAACTCACTATGTAGACCAAGCTGGCCTCAAATTCAGAGATCCACCAGCCTCTGCCTTCCAAGTGCTAGAATTAAAGACATGATCCACCACTACCTAGCTAAAAAAGTTTTTGCATCCAATATATTTTGACTATTCCTTTGCTCCCCCACTTACTCCCAGATCCCCCACTAAGTGTTCCTTTTTCTCAACGTCCTTGTGAACAATCATAAGTCCCTCCTCTGCTGTCTCTGCATGTGCCAGTCCTGTCAGCTGGACAAAGCTAGTGTCCTCTGGGAAGAGAGAGCCTAGATTGAGAAGATGTTCCCAGCAGACTGGCCTGTGCTACATTTTCTTGATTGACGGGTGCTGTGGGAGGGCTGCATCCTGTGGGTGCTGCCACCCATGGGCAGGTAGTCCTGAATGATATAAGAAAGAAGGCTGACAAGCCAGTAAGCAGCACTCCTCCCTGGTCTCTGCATTGCTTCCTGCCTTGGGTCCCAGCCCTTACTCCCCTAAATGATGGTGTTATAAACTCTAAGATGAAACAAACCCTTTCCTCCCACGGTTGTGCTGGATCACAGTGATAGAAACCCAGCGATGGCAGTCTGGGTCTACTCCAGTTGTGTCTTCCCCTGGTTTTCCTATGTACATGTTTTTGAGGTGTTGTGGGTTGAGCCCGGGGTTTGGAGCATGCTTGTCCCATTCCTGACCTTTTGGATGTGAGGGAAAGTCGATGGTTTATTTTGTGATTGTTGTATTTTGCATAACATTTTTCCATTTGCTTCAAGTTGTCCAATTCCTTTGCATTTTGATACTCTGGTTATTTGAGAACATGGTTGCTAATTTCCACATGCTTTTCCTGTGTCCATTTCAGTATTGAAATGAGATTTGCAGCTTCACTCCACAGTGGCAGGAAAGATCCTGTTAGGACTTTTATGGAGATAGAGTCTCTCTATGCAGCCCAGGATGGCCTGGAACACAGGATTGGGGCTGGACACAGAGGACAAAGGGCAACCCTGGTACTCCTTTATAAGGTGGCAGGATCCAAGCTTGGGGTTTGCTGTCCCTAGGCGTTGTATTGAGGGTTGGTCATTGGTCTCTTGGAAGCCTGGGCAGCAGTAGAGCTGTGATGGGGCTGCTTACTGGAACTAGCCTGTGGCCTGTGGCCATATTCACAGTCACCTTTATATTACTGGTGGACCTGATGCACCGGTGCCAGTGCTAGACTTCCCGTTACCCACCGGGCCCTGTGCCATGGCCTGTGCAGAGTAACCTGCTCCAGGTGGACCCACATAACATGCCATACAGCCTGTACAAGGTGAGTGACTTAGTGCTGGATGGTAACTGAGTTTATGGCACCTGTAGCAGCACATAGTCAGGATGGAGCTACAGGTCAGACAGGGATCTAGTCCCCAAGAAGGGACAGGCTTAGCAATTTTTTGATGGCAGCCACTGGAACTTTCTAGGGCAAAAGGTTTTGGGGACAAAGTCCAGAAGGTGAATCAGGATGTCACAGCAGGGTTCAGTCTGGTTGGACAGAGCAACAGCCATGGAGATCCCAAGTGCCTTATTGTCCTGTCAAAAATGAGGTGTTAGTGTGGAGGGAGGTCCAGTACAGCATGTCACTCAGGACACCAAGTGGAGTGGGGCTGTGTCTGCCTGAATCTCTTGCTGCTGTGTGCTCTCTGGCCTCACTCCCCATCTTGAGGACCCAGAGTTTGTTCATATGTGTTGACATGCTAAGAGACCCTAAGACAGTTTTCTGGCTCTGTCAGGGTCACCATGGAGTGTTACATCTACTATGATTCCTTTGCTGAAATTAAAGAATAAGATGGCACAGTGGTAGCCATCCATATGTTGGGGATTGAGCTCAGTGAAGAGCATTTTCCCACGACACATGAATACCAAGTTTCAATGACAAGCAAGATGTGCGTGCACGTGCACACACACACACACACACATACACACACACACCTTCACAAACATGCATGTGGATGCACACCAATGTGCTCACACACACACATATGTACTGAAACCTGCATATGCACACTCAATACCTTGCCAAAGTTTGCTCAGTGATCCTGGTTGCATGATCTCTGGGGACCTCCACTTCTTATGTGTTCTGTCCTTTTACTTCAATTTCAAAACTGCTATGATGATAGGTTCAGCCTGCAGATGGCCTGGAAGCCCATGGTCATGATCAATGGACTAAAAGCACTTTGGAATGTGCTGGTGACCTGTGGAGAGGACACTGCTGACTGCCCTAAAATGCCCATCTTTCAACACCTAGGTTTTAGACACAAAGAAAAGGCAAAAGGCTGTGTGGGGCAAAGATTGGACCATAACCAGACATGCGGTACAGTGAGCAGAGGAAGGTGAGGACATGATGCAGGTGTAATGGAGCTAAGCAATCCAACAAAACTCCCTGAAATCTTTTGTGGAGCCTCCTGAGCATCCTGGATGGTGGTATAGAGCTGTGTTTGGGAGGAAGGATAAGATTGTGGAAATAAAAGGGGAAGAGGGCAGCAGCACAGTCAGGTGAACTTGTTTACACACAGATGTGTCTGCAGGTGTGGTCCTTGCACCTTACAGGCCTGAGAGGAGAGAGCAGAGGCAATTCTCTGTGTCTACCCTGCACAACTTTGGCCTGGGCAAGAAATAGCTGGAGCAGTGGGTGATGGAGGAGGCTGGTCACCTCTGTGATGCCTTCATCACCAGGCTGGTAAGTGACAGCTGTGGACTGCAGTTGGGGACAGGGACAGGGAGATAGGAACAGTATTGTGATTTTACTTGCATCTCCACTTTCAGGGAATCCCCTCAATCTTTATACCCTCCTGAACAAAGCCGTGTGCAATGTGATTGCCTCTCTCATTTGTGCCTGTCATTTTGAGTATGGAGATCCAGACTTCAAAAATATGTTAAAATATTGAAAGAAACCTGGGAGAGAATACTGGCTTCATCCCTGAGTTAGGAAACTCAAGGGCAACCTGAAGGGTGACTTCTGTGCTGTCCTGCTTCTCAGAGGAGGCTGTAGACAGAGGATTTCAAAAGGAGGCATCTAGAAGTGTCAACCACAGGAATAGAAGCCTGGAGCTTGTCAAGCCTGCAGCAATGGGAGGGGAGAAGTGGACCAAGGTCATGGCTTCCAGAAACTGAGAGCCTGGCCCACTGCCCACATGGAAGCCAACAATGCCTGTGAGATGTCCCTGTAAAATAATCTCTTGTTCACCACAGGGCTGCTAGAACCTGAAGGCTAGAACTAAGGAAGAGTCAGGTGATGGGTGGGAACAAATAGGGCCTCTGTCCACCATGGAAGAGGCTCATACTGGCTGAGATCAACACTAATTCCTTGTACCCAGGAGTCAGAGAGATAGTCAGTGGGTAAGGAGCTTGCCAGGCAAGCATGGCACTTGAGTTTCATTCCTAGAAGCCATGCAGTAAGGTGACAACTGACTCTCAAACCTCAGCAACTTCGTTGTGGCAGTAGCACTCCTCATATCATGCATACAGGAACACACATTAAAACTATGATGTTGATGATTATTAGAAATCTTATTCTCTCATTAAATTAAGGCAGCAGGAAGTCCTAGAGCATTCTATGACTGTTACAGTTCTGAACACATTCTCAATTCTCCTGCGCATCCCAGGGTTGGCTGACAATCTCCCCTAGGCAAAAGACAGTTGTCACCATGATGGATTAGCTGGTGACTGAGCACAAGAGGACCTGGGACCCTGATCAGCCACCTCAAGACCTGACTGATGCCTTTCTGGCTGAGATGGAGAAGGTGAGAGACTGTGGATCTGGTGTCCATTGTGCTGTGGAGTCATCAGGGTCACTGTGGGGCTTTTTACTCTCTATTCTGAGTTCACTGTCTCGCTGTGTCCTAGGCCAAGGGGAACCCCAAGAGTAGCTTCAATGATGCAAATCTATGTCTGGTTGTGCTTGACCTGTTTGGTGCTGGGATTGTGACCACTTCAATCACTCTGTCCTGGGCTTTGCTGCTCATGATCCTGCATCCAGATGTGCAGTGTGAGTCTGGCTGTGTCTGGGAAGGAAAGAGGAGGAGGGTAGAGACAAACTCCTTAAGCTTACTTGGGACTCTTATGGCTCTCAGACTCCAGCAAGGGTAATGGTCATCTTTCTCCCATGGGTCCAGCCAGTACCATAGAGGTAGTGGAGGGACAATGGGCACTTCTCTAGTGTTCCTTAACTGAAGGGATGTTGTCCTTTGAGGCTGAGTACAAGAGGAGATCGATGAGGTCATAGGGCAGGTGCAGCATCCAGAGATGGCAGACCAGGTTCCTATGTCCTACACCAATGCTGTCATCCATGAGATCCAGTGCTTTGCAGACATCGCCCCAATTATTTTGCCACACAAGACTTCTCATGACTTTGAAGTACAGGGCTTTCTTATCCCTAAGGTAAGTCTGTCTCTCCAAAGTCTCGTCAGTGTTGTCAGCTAGCCTGTGTTCTGAGTGCTCCAGTTAAGGAAGACTGGAATTTAGTCAACCCAGTTCTCAAGTCCACAGACCAGACTTCCCCTGGTAATATGGGAATAGGAACAAAAGCAAGAACTGTACTCTAGTGAGGGACCCAGTGGCTGGAACGCAGAGAGGTCCTTCAGGCAGGAAGTTAGGTGCAGCAGCTGCGGCTACAGTGGCTCACTAAAGGCCTTCTCCATGGTTCTCCACGGCAGGCCCCAGAAGACATGTGGAGTCCATTGGTTTAAGAGGTTTATTTTCATGATGGATGTTAGTTGAGTCTGGATGCACACCCCCCTGAAACTCAGGGCAGACATAAGTTAAATAGGGAGGGAGAAAGGGGGGAGGCTCTGGGGAAGAATGCTTAATTGGCTACACCCTCTGGCCTTCAGGTATCTCATTAGTATGTAAATCTCTTGAGGCCGAGGCCTGTAGTAATGCCCTCTATCTGTGGAGGGACTGGTAGGAGCCTTGCCCTATGTGACTGAACAGTGCAAGTTAATGGAGTTCCATGCCACATGTTAGGAGCCTGGATTGTGGGAGCACAGCTCAATAAATGCCCGCCCCTTGCAGGGTGTGTGGCCTACTTCCAACCAGTGCTTCTACCAAAAACCAAGACCCCTTTCACAGCCCTACACTCTAGAATCCCTGGCTAGAAAGGCAAGCAAGGTCAAATATGGCAGGAGTTTTTATAACAACCACTACCTATAAATACAGGTGACAGTGTGTGTACATGTCACTTATCACATATCCATGTCATAGTGTTAATGAAAGCTGAGAAG
Source organism: Rhabdomys pumilio (assembly GCA_030674055.1). Lineage (NCBI taxonomy): Eukaryota > Metazoa > Chordata > Mammalia > Rodentia > Muridae > Rhabdomys > Rhabdomys pumilio. Next base: position 20,186,158 of record JANHMN010000012.1, on the reverse strand, counting down.
CTTCTAGGGCTGAGTTTATAGGAAAGCATCCAGTGTGTGTGGTAGAGGATGTGTCTGTGAACTTGGTGACTAGGGTCTAGGAAGCCTTACCCTGTCCATCTTCACACTATGTGTGTCCTACCAGGGGATGGCCCTTATCCTCAACCTGTCTCCCGTGCTGAAAAATGAGACTATCTGGGAGAACCCCCCCACCCCCCGCTTCCATCCTGAACACTTCCTGGATGCCCAGGGCCACTTCGTGAAGCATGATGCCTTCATTTCATTCTCTTAGATCGTTGGGTGACTTCCCTTCTTGAAAGTGGTTAATAAATACCTTGGGCTGTTGCAGCCAGTCCAGAATTTCTAGATCTAAGTGGACTGCTTTCAGGCAATTTCAAGACATCACTGTAGCCTCTAGTTATTCATGTGATGGCCTGAATATCTAGATTGGCTATACACTTGTGACCTGTTACTGAACTCTTCTCAGAATGCTGGTGTGAATAGGATAGTAACATCCCCATCACCCAATAAACACTAAATTGTCTTTGAACGTATCTCCAGGCACCCCACTGGGATGTTCATGGAAAATCTCAAATTTCTAAAGTTAATGCCCGACTTCAGGGCATCACTCCCTGCCTCATTAATCTTGTTTCTACACTCTTTCAATGACAAATAAAAAAATTCTAACTGAACTATTAATCAGTTCCTGTTATAGGATTACCACCCGCTGTCCACAGAGGAGCCACTGTTCACAGAGAAACCTGATGCAAATGTTTACCAAGTGGACCCCAATGGTGAAACTCAGCTACACCACAAAACTGGCAATGCCCTTAAACTGCAGGAAGTAGTTTAAGAGACAGGGTGCCCTCATTACTCATTCACCATTGGCTTCCCTCTTCCCTTTTTTCTTCTCTATATGATAAGAAAATGGGAGGTAGGTTGGTATCAGGATTGGCTCCGAATCCAGTGACATTATACTCAAAAAACAGGAACTCGCACATCTGTTGCCAAGGCAACAGCCACACATTCCCAGAATCCACTTGGCTCACCTCCCACCTTTACCTGCAAGCAGCTATGACACTATCCAAATAAAAGGCAGACCCCTCTGACCTCTCCCTCTCTTCCCCCTCTTCTTCACTGCCACCTTTGCCCTTTTCTCCTACAATAAACTTTACATGGAACTGTTTTGACCTGGGGTGGGGTCTCCAGATGCTAACCACACTTCCAACACAACACTGTCTGAAACAGATTCCTGGTCCAACACACACACACCCTTGTCTCAAATGTGTCCCAAGACAACAGTCTACAATCCTTCTTGCCTTTCTGCCTCAGGCCAACCTATGAACAACTTTAATGTGTTGAGAATAGAGTTTATTACTCTAGGAGCAGTGCCCTTCAGCAAAGCACATGAGAAGACGATGCAGGAAGATGGCAAGTTCAAGTCCCCCATGGGCTACATAGCCTGGAGTACTTAATGATACCCTTCTCAGAAATGGGAGTGGTGGGTAGTCATCAGGGAGTACTGATGGAAGGAAAGAGGAGGGAATGAAAGGGAGGACAGAGGAAAGGATTCAGAAAAAGAATGGGGAGTGTCAGTTGTGCGGATGTTCCATGCTTGACCCTATATTGCACAAAAGAACACTTCTTGTTCTGTTGACAATGTTGACATAGGTCCCCAAGACACTGAAGAGCCACAACTGGTGGTTAGGGCTGGTCTCACAACTAGAAAAGCTGCTGTCTTCACAATCAGTTTTGCTGAAGTCAAAGGATGTGGAAGAAATCTGTTGTAGCAAGAGGGGACAGGTTAGACTCCAGGAAGATGGTCAGCATCCCACTGTTCTTCTGGCAATACTTGTCTAGACCAAGAAGGGTCCCCCCTGCAACCATGTGTGACAAATGTAGTTGATGCTACTTCCTAGGAAAGTTCAAGTATTTTGGAGTCATGAAAGAGTGTGGGTTTTCTGGGGCCAGGGAGGACAGTTCTAGAGGCATGTGACACACCACAAGGCTCATTTTAGACTCCATATAATCTGAGGCCAGACTACAGCCTCTCAAGACCATGACCTATAGGGCCTACCTTGAAACACAGTTTGTGAAGACGCTGATACGATTTTGCTTTTGTGAAAAAGAAAATGCTCTCCCATGGTCTCTATTTAAATAGGACTATTATGGACACCCCTCCCACAGCTCATCACTGGTCACACACTGGTTTGTAGAATGTACAGGACCAAACGCTCACCATGCTGTGGAAAGTATACTTCACAGAGCCCCACCTTGTGCCTAGAAAAATAATCACATCTTTTTCCCATATACTTCTCTTAGTCTCACCACTCCCCTTTATTGTTATTGTATATCCTTGGGTATTTGCCTGCATGTGTGCAGTGTGCACTGAGGAAAGAATAGAGTATAAGATCCCCAGGGACTTGAGTTGTACTTAGTTGTAAATCAACCTGTGGGTGCTGGGAGTCAAGCCTGGCTCCACTGGAAGAAAAGCCAGTGCCCTTCACTGATGAATGATCTCTACGGCCCTCTTTTTGGTCCATTTTAAAGGTGCCGGAAAGTCTTACTCTAGTCTGAGTTAATATCATTTAGCTTCTTAAAGCTCTGCATGTGGCCTGTCAGGTGAGTGGCTCATAAACATGTTCATTGTAACAGGGGGTTCAGTGGACAATTATGCCCTATGCTCACAGTGTCATATTAAAATAACCAATTTACATACTTCCCGTGAATTCAGTTCTATATCTGATGCCCCTCAGTGAATCAGCACCAGGCAGAGAAGAGGACAGAAACTAGGAGGCAAACCTTCCTAGAGGACTCTGGCCTCTCTCAGCACCCAGACTGAGAGAAAACACAGGAGCTCAACTCAGGGCAGAAGACAAAATGTAACCTTACCTCCTTTATTGGGGATCAGATCCAAGTGGCAGTAGGAGGTCTCCTTTCTGATCTTAAGTGGCTATGGTGGTTGATATAAGATGTTTCTAGAAAGAACTAAGAGCAATAATTGATGTACTCATTAGGTAACTGATTAGAGATGAACTGGGGTCATATTCATGTCACCTTCCTTCTCCTGGTTGACCTGATGCACAGATGCAAATTCTGGAATTCCAGCTGCCTCCAGGCTGCAGGCAAAAACATGCATGGCAACATGAAGTGTGTTATATCAATGAGCATGCCATATGACTTGTACACACAGAGAGGGGTGGGAATAAAGGGCAACAGAGATTACAGCACCTGCAGCAACACACAATGGTGCTGAAGCCACAGGACAGACATGGAGCTGCACAGTTTCCTGGTGACAAGGCACTGCAGGATCTGTGGACACTTTGAATTACCTCAGTGCAAAGTGTGCACAGAAATACTAGAAAGTGAGGCAGGACATGAGAGGTGGCTTGACCTATGCTTGCAAAAGGCAGAAGGCATGGAGATGCAAGTCTCTTCTGCTTCCACTAATGGATGAGGTCTTCATGGTATGGAAGAGAAATAAAGATCTAGCATAGAATTTTAGTCAAGAAATCAAAGGGAGACAGGCACTGTGTGGTCTTGGACCTCACTGCCTGCATGAAGACACCTGATTTAATTGATACATGGTAGGAGACTAAGAAGCCCAATGGCTATCTCCAAGCTCTATTAAGGTCATCATCAGGTAGTCATATCTGAGATGATCCTGAAGATGTGACATTTTTAGCCAATATGGCCAGATCTCAGGCTATCAATATAGAACAGTGATAAAGCATTTGCCCAACACATGAGAGGGTCTACGTAAAATAAGTACCAAGCACACAGATATGGAGCATTGTGTGTCACAACAAAACACGGTGTGTTGTGTGCTGATACAAGACATGGAGTCTTGTGTGCCCAGCCTTGTACTTGAAGTCTGATCAGTCTCTTCTTTGTAGGTGTTCTGATGCCTTACCTTATTTGCAGAGATATGTCCACCTTACAGATGACCTTTAAGGAGGAGGGTTTTTTTTGTTTTTGTTTTTTGTTTTTTTGTTTTGTTTTGTTTTTCAAGACAGGGTTTCTCTGTGTAGCCCTGGCTGTCCTAGAACTCACTCTGTAGAACAGGCTGGCCTTGAACTCAGAAATCCACCTGCCTCTGCCTCCCAAGTGCTGGGATTAAAGGCATGCGCCACCACAGCCTGGCAAGCAGGAGGTTCTTATCAATGGACAGAGGTTTCTGCAGAAGACACTGGTCAAACCATCTGCCAGTGTCCATAGTTGAACATCTAGGCTTCGTAGTCAAGAAATCATGTTGGCAGAATTGGCCAGAGATGGGCATGGGACATAGGAAACAACAGGTCAGTGCCCAGTGGTGGTGCTACCTGATCAGTTCATCAAGGGAAAGTCACTGATTTCAACATAGAACACAAGAGACATGAGCTTGTGTGTGGCAGCAGTATTTTGGAGAACTCATGGTTGGACCTGGACCCTGAGGAATCTACAGGAAATAAGGAATGTGGGTAACAGACGACAGAACACATGGTATCCTTGGTTACACCCATAATGCAAGTGGTCATGTGTTTTCTTCCCACATTATGAGCTTGAAAGGTGAGAGCAGTGGTAATATTGTCAACTTGTGACTATCCAATAAATCACCAGAGCACTGGGTGACTGAGGAGTCAATCCACTGTCTTCCTGTCTTTTGCCAACTTCACCAGCTGGCCTGGCAAGTGGTGTGGGCAGGATCCAGATGTGGGCAAGGATAGAGGCAAAACCTCTTGTCTTTCTTACATGTTGTTGTGGTTGGTATATTCTTGGCAAAGGGAGTGGCACTATTAGAAGATGTGACCTTGTTGGAGTAGGTGTATCAATGTATGGAACACACAAGATACAATCCACAGAACTCAAGAAGGTTAACAAACTGAGGGGCCCATGTAAAGATGTCTCAATTCTACTTGGGAGGCAGAAGAAAGTAATCATGGCAGGTGCCATGGAAGAGAGAGATAGGGACCCGTGTCAGAAAGAAGACAGGAAGGGGATGAGAGTGACATGATTAGGTATTGGGGTTGGAGGTACATGACTGAAGCCTTGAGGGCCAACAGAAAGAATGGAAACAGGTAACCTCAGGATGTAGGTGGGGGAACAATCTAGAATGTACCAGAGAGACCTGGGAGGTGACATCCTCTCAGGACTCAATGGAAGGGACCTTAGTTGAAATACCCTATAGTAGGAAGGAGAAACTTGTAGAGTCCACTTCCAGTAGGAAGACAGGGTCTTATGTGGAGGAATGAGGTTACCATCCCACAGTCAAATACTCTGACCCAGATTGTTCCTGACTGAAAGACCTTCAGGGACAAAAATGGAGAAGCACCCAAGGGAAAGGAGGTCCAGTGATAGTCCCAAGTTGAGAGCCAGCTCAATGGGAGGCCCCCAAGGCCTGACACCATTAATGATGCGATGGTGTGCTTATAAACAGGAGTGTAGCCTGACTGCCCTTGGAAAGGCCCAATAAGCAGCTGAAAGAGTCAGATGCAGATATTTACACCCAACCAATGGACAGAAGCTGATGAATGTGGTTTAATTAGGTAAAAGCTGGAAGAAACTGATGAGGTGAGCAACTCTATAGAAAACCAGCAGTTTCAACTAACCTGTATCCCCAAGATTGCTCAGAGACTGAGCCACCAACCAGGTAGCATACATCAGCTGATAGGGTTTACCTAACATATATACAGCAGGGGACTGCTTTGTTAGAACTCAGTGAGAGATGATGCACCAAACCCTCAAGAGACTTGAGGCTTCAGAGAGTGAGTAAGTCTGGTAGGGTAAGGGTTGCAGGTGTGGAGACATCCTATTGGAGATGGGGGGTGATGAGGTATGGGATGAGGAAGAGTCATAGGGTGGACTGGGAGGGGGATGAAGACTAGACTGTATAAAAAGATCAACAAATAAAAAAAATGAAAAAGAAAAAGAAAAAAATCTCAACTCTGCCTGCATCATGCCTGCCCAGACGTTGCCATGGTCCCACCTTGATGATAATGAAATAAACTTCTGAACCTGTAAGCCAGCTCCAATTAGATGTTGTTCTTTATAAGATTTGCCTTGGTCATGGTGTATGTTCACAGCAGTACATCCCTAAGTAATACAGAAGTTGGTTTCAGAGAATGGGGTATTGCCATTATAGGCCTAACCTTGCTTTTGTTGAGAAAAATGTGGATTTTGGGACTTGGGATTTGGAATACAGTGGAATGCTTTTAGTGGAGCTTAATGGGCTACCCTAGTAAGAATATGAAAGACATTTTTGCTGAGATTGATTTGAATAAAAGAATTGAGACTGCATCAGAACCTCTGTCTTGTCTCCATTCCTAGCATTTCTTTCCCTTATCCCCATTTCTCTCTCCCTCTAGACCCTGACCTGAAGACCGGAGCAAGCCGCAACATTTTTTGTTAAATCTTTTGTCTCAAGCCAGGTAGTGCGGAGCCGGATGCAACATTTTTGGAGCTTAAGGAGAGGCAAGGGCAGAGACCCAGAGAGGTGATGTAGGACGTGGAGCCGTTGGTGGAAGGACAAGAAGGAGGAGGAGAACATGGCTTAGAAAACCGCAGGTTGTAAGGGATCTCATAGCTGGGGAATAGAGTAGTTCACTTAGGACTTAACTAACCTGAGATAAAAGTTCATTGCACCCTAATCTCTGAATACGGCTCAGCAGCCTTCTAGGCTGCACCACCAGCCTGTATTGAAAGCTGAGTGGGTCTGAGGGCATACAAAGAAGTTACAAAGTTTCCGTGCCCTGTAAAAACTGCAAGGAGGCCCGTTAGGACATTAGGAACAAGAGACCCAGTTAGGACTTTAGAAGGATCTGAAATGGGGCAAGAAATAAGTCAGCCTGAACTTAACTCTCTGTTTTTGTTTTGTTGCTTGCTACTCACTTGTGTTAATTGCCTGCTTTTGTTTCATTGCTTGAATGCTGTCTTTCATGTTCAAAATAAAAAGAAACGTATGTATCTACTTCCAGAGGCTCCCATTGTGGAGACAGTGGTTGTAGATCCCAGAAAGGAGTTACAGGATAAAATTTCTATTCTTAAACAACTAATAGAATTGGAAAAAGAGTATCAGGACTTAATTAATCAGCTACAAAAATTAAGGACAGGGAAGAGGTCTCAAGAGGCCAACTGTGAAAATCCCCTGGATGAAAATCCTCAACCCAGTGTCCAAAAGCAGTCCCTATCCTCTAGTTTTAGTTCAGTTACAGATCAGCCAGAGAAGGGAGATGCTGAGGCTTTCCCTATATCAGAGACCAGAGACACTCAAGGGGTTGCTTGGAGACATCACACAGGGTTTAATTTTCAAATTATTAAAGAATTTAAAAATGCCGTATCTCTATACGGTGCCACTGCTCCCTTTACTCTTGCAATTTTAGAGTCTGTGGCAGAGGAGTGGCTGACTCCTAGTAATTGGAATATGTTAGTGAGAGCAGTTCTTAGTGGTGGAGACTATCTTATTTGGAAATCAGAATATCATGAGAATTGTAAAGAGACAGCTAGTAGAAACATTCAGGCAGGCAATGGTTGGTCCTTTGATGCCTTAGTAGGAGAAGGGCAATTTGCTTCTAGTGATAACCAGATGCAATATGACCCCGGTGTATATGCTCAAATTCAAAATGCAGCCATGAAGGCTTGGCGTAAACTCCTGGTAACGCGAGACCCTGGTGCATCTTTAACAACAGTCAGGCAAGGGCCTGATGAGCGATTTTCTGACTCTGTTCATCGATTAATGACAACAGCAGGGAGGATTTTTGGTAATGCAGAGGCAGGTGTAGATTATGTCAAACAATTTGCATATGAAAATGCCAATTCTGCCTTTCAAGTGGCCATTAGATCCTATAGGAAAAAGACAGATATTACAGGGTATATCAGACTCTGTTCTAACATAGGTCCCTCCTACCAACAGGGCTTAGCTATGGTGGCTGTCATGCAAGGACAATCTGTAAGAGATATTTTGGCTAGTACAAACCAAAAGGCCTGTTTTAAATGTGGCAAGCCTAGACACTTTGCAAGAGATTGTAAGGTAGAAAATGAGTTAACCCAGAGACAACCCAGCAAACAGCCTGGGCTCTGCCCACGTTGCAAATGTGGAAGGCATTGGGCTAGTGAATGTAGGTTCAAAAGAGATGCAGAAGGAAACATCCTTTCCCATAATCAGGGAAACAGGAACAGGGGCCAGCTCCAGGCCCCGAACCAACGCAAGCCAAAACAGGCTTATGGAGCAGTCAGTGTCATACCAGAAAACACCAATCCCTTTCTGAACTTAGTCGAGCAACAGCAGGAAATGCAGGACTGGACCTCAGTTCTGCCACCCACACATTATTAACCCCAGAAATGGGACCTCAGGCCTTACCCACTGGAGTGTTTGGATCAATCTATCCAAATGTGTTTGGCCTGATAGTGGAAAGAAGCAGTACTACTATGCAGGGACTACAAATTTTTCCTGGAGCTATAGATAATGATTATCAGGGTGAGATTAAGGTAATGGCACAGGCAATTCAGAATATAGTCACCATTCCTACAGGAAAGAGGATAGCTCAACTATTGTTACTCCATTGTACCCTACTAATCACAAATATAAGAATCCTAAAAGAGGGGATCAAGGCTTTGGTTCCTCTGATGCATATTGGGTACAGCCTATAGTTAAACAAAAACCTATGATGACAATTTGGATTGATGGAAAGGCATTCCAAGGCTTGGTTGATACAGGAGCTGATGTGACTATCCTAAAACAAAGTGATTGGCCTGCTACCTGGCCTCTGACCCCAACCTTAACCAACTTAAGGGGTATCGGCCAAAGTCAAAATCCACAGCAAAGCTCTAAGGTGCTAACGTGGAGAGATAAAGAAGGACATACAGGGAATATACAACCCTATGTCATCCCGGACTTTCCTATTAATCTCTGGGGCAGAGATCTGTTATCCCAGTTGGGCTTGACTATGTGCAGCCCTAATGAAGTAATCACAGCTCAAATGATAATCTCTGGATTTTCCCCAGGGAAAGGATTAGGAAAAAGTGAAGATGGAATTACTCATACTATTGAGGTTTATGGTAATAATGAAAGAAGTGGCTTGGGGTATTTTTGGTGGGGGCTACTGATTCAGCTGCACCCCTAGGGCGTTGTGCGGATCCCATCGCCTGGAAGGGGGACTTGCCTGTCTGGGTGGATCAGTGGTCCCTAACCACCGAAAAATTACAAGCTGCCCAGTTGCTAGTGTAGGAGTAATTACAGGCAGGACATTTAGAAGAGAGTAACTCTCCCTGGAATACCCCCAATATTTGTCATTAGGAAAAAGTCAGGAAAGTGGAGATTGTTGCAAGACTTGATGGCTGTTAACGCGACCAGGATTAGGATGGGAGCCTTACAATCTGGGCTGCCCACACCGGTGGCCATACCTTTAGGTTATTATAAAATAGTTATAGATTTAAAAGACTGTTTTTTTACTATCCCCTTGCATCCTAACGATAGAAAGCACTTTGCTTTCCGTGTACCCTCTATAAACTTTAGAGAACCTATGAAAAGGTATCAATGGAAGGTCTTGCCTCAGGGTATGGCTAACAGTCCTACCTTGTGCCAAAAGTTTGTGGCTTCTGCCATAGAGGTGTTAGAACTATGTGGAAGCAAATCTACATGATTCATTTCATGGATGATATTTTGATAGCTGGAAAAGATGGAAAACAGGTACTCCAGTGCTTTGATGATCTTAGAACAGCTTTACAGACTGCAGGGTTACAAATAGCACCAGAAAAGTTATAATTACAAGATCCGTATACTTATTTAGAATTTCAGATTAATGGTCTATGTATTATTAATAGTAAGACCACACTGAGGACTGATTTTCTTAAGGCACTTAATGATTTTCAAAAACTACTAGGAGACATTAATTGGCTATGACCATATTTGAAACTCATGACTGGAGAATTGAAGTCTCTGTTTGAGATTCTCAAGGGAGATCCTGACTCTAAGTCTGACAGGGTTCTAACAGAGGAGGGTAGAAAAGCCTTACAGAAGGTAGAGAGTGCTATTTCATCCCAATTTGTAACTCATATTAATTATTCTAAGCCTTTATATTTTCTTATTTTTGACACTAAACTAACTCCTAATGTAGTTTTTTGGCAAACTGCACCCATATTATGGGTTCATCTTCCCTCATCCCCTAAGAAGGTTCTTAATCCATACTATGCAGCTGTAGCAGACATGATTATGTTAGGCAGAGATAACAGTCAAAAATAGTTTGGAAAAGATCCTGATGTCATAATACAACCGTATACAAGGCATCAAGTTGATTGGCTTATGCAGAGTTCTGGAGTTTGGCCTATTGCATGTGCCTCATTTGCTGGTCAGAGAGATAATCATTATCCACCAAATAAATTGGTTCAGTTTTGTAATCGCCATGCATTTGTTTTTCCAACTCGTACTGCACATGCACCTATCAAGGAAGCATTGCTAGTTTTCACTGACAGTTCCCCATCAGGAACAGCTGCTTATGCCTTTAAAGATCAAGTAATCTTCTTTGCTACATCATCTGTGTCAGCTCAATTGGTTGAATTACATGCTGTTATTGCTATGTTTCAAGAATTTCCAAATCAAATCATTAATATTTACACAGATAGCTTATATAAAGCTCAGTCTATCCCTTTGTTAGAAACTGCTGTACAAATAAAGCATTCCTCAGAAGCAGCCGATTTGTTTTTACAGTGCCAACAATTAATTTTGAGGAGAAAGTGTAAATTCTTTATAGAACACCTGAGAGCCTACACTGGGCTACCAGGTCCTCTCTCTGAAGGAAACACCAAGGGAGATCTAGCTACTCGTGTAGCTGCAGTGACTTTATCAGATTCACAATCTAATTTGGATCAGGCCATAAAGGCTCATGAGTTACATCACCTTAATTCTAAAACTTTAAAAGTTATGTTTAAAATTACCAGAGAACAAGCTAGACAAATTGTCAAACAATGTCAATCATGTGTTAAACTTTTACCAGTTCCTCATTTGGGTGTAAATCCAAAGGGACTGATACCAAACAGTCTCTGGCAAATGGATGTTACTCATTATAATGAATTTGGCAAGCAAAAATATAAACATGTATGTGCAGATACATACAGTGATTTCATTTATGCGACATTACAAACTGGAGAAGCAAGCAAGCATTTGATCACTCATATGATTGCTGCAATCACTGTATTGGGTGTGCCTAAACAGATTAAAAACTGACAATGGCCCAGGTTACACAAGCTCCAGTTTCCACCAATTCTGTGAAAAATTGGGAATACTACATAAAACGGGTATTCCATATAATCCATAGGGCCAAGGTATGGTAGAAAGGGCACATCAAACGATTAAATGTCAATTTGAAAAAATTAAAAAAGGGGAATGGTATCCTACCAAGGGTTTTCCCAGAAATATTCTTCATCATGCACTCTTTATTTTAAATTTTTTAACTTTGGATTCTGAAGGAAAATCTGCTGCAGATAGATTCTGGCATCCCGATACCAAAAAGAATTTTGCAACAGTCCTCTGGAAAGACCCATTAACTGGAACCTGGAATGGGCCAGATCCAGTGATTATCTGGGGAAGAGGTTCTGTTTGCATATATTCCCAAACTGCAGATGCTGCACGTTGGCTGCCAGAAAGACTGATTAAACAAATAGACAACAATAACAAATCCAGGGAGGAGAAAACCCCTGAGGAGCATATTTTTTCTTTGCAGGAAATATGAAGGAAACATGAAGATGCTTCACAATTGCCTTCAAACTGGAACAGATCAACGAGCAAACCTGACTTGGGAAGTTCTCAATGCTGAAGGAGACATCACCACCTGAATCTCCAGGGTGGCTCTATTGGACTCTTGATTTCCTGACCTATAATTTAGTGGGGTACATTGTTTAAACCCACTACCACAGTTATTATAGTTGTTTTTTGGGTTTGAGATTGATTGAACAAGGACAGGGAATTTCCCTACTTGTTTTGTTATGATCAAAGCTATGATCAGTTCTGTATTTCTGTGTGATGCCCTTTAAAAAGAGTGTTGCTGTTATATCGACTATTTAGGCATTAAGTCTCTTGTCTCTCGGGTTTATGCTGTTCAACAGACTGATGGCTTTTGTACGGCAACAGATAGACGCTATTCAAATGAAACCCATACAGGTCCATTATTACAGGCTGGAAGTAGGGGACTCTGAAACCTCTGTCATCAAGACTGATGAGGATTAACCCCTAACTTACGCGCTAAGCTGGATAGTCAATGACAGGTAAGAGAACATATGGAGACCCTTGCCCCTAAAAGAAGGGAGGCCTCACCATCCTAAGACAAGAGCTCAACCAATGGCTGTTGAGTATCCAAGGATGGGAAAGGGAGGCTGGGGGGTCCTTTGTTCCAACCTAAGACAGGCATGGTTTCCGTAAGTTTTCCCAGCCTTCCCTTTTGAAAAAATAATTAAAAAGGGGGATCTGTTGGGAGCCGACTTTTAACAGAAAGTGGCTAGAAAGCAGCTATCCATGCCTGTAAGGCACACATGCTATCCACACCTCCAAGGCTTATGTCATATCCACGCCCCTAGAAGGGGCGTGGCAAAAGTGTATAAATACCCCAGATTTCCCTTCAATAAAAGGCTGGATCAGAACCTCTGTCTTGTCTCCATTCCCAGCGTCTCTTCCCCTTATCCCCATTTCTCTCTCCCTCTAGACCCTGACCCGAAGACCAGAGCAAGCCGCAACATTTTTTTGTTAAGTCTTTTGTCTCAAGCCAGGTAGAGTGGAGCCAGTTTCAACAGGTAGACACTGTGCCTCTGAAAATGGTGACCAGAATCTAGGCAGCCTAATCCCAGTCCCCAGAGTACCTTGGAATATGGAGCATCAATCAGGTCCCAGACTTACTGAGCCCTCTCCCACCCACAGGCCGACGAGCATGCCTGGGGGAGCCCCTGGCCTGCATGGAGCTCTTCCTCTTCTTCACCTGACTCCTGCAGCACTTTAGCTTCTCGGTGCCTGCTGGACAACCCTGGCCCAGTGATTATGGCATCTTTATGCTTCTGGTTAGCTCCTCCTTCTATCAACTCTGTGTATTCACACGATAGTGGGAGACAAAGCCTAGTCTAGCCCCTAGCTTAGAGTCATATGCAGAATAAACCAGTTTTGTGGCTACTGTTTTTTTTTCCTCATTCTAAATCTCATCCCTGTCTGTGTTCAGTCCTCCGAGAACAGTCATCAACCACACTGTAGCTTTCTCCAACCCTTCATTAACTGACTACTTGAGTGTTAAGAGGAAGAGTAACTTAGCCTAGTGCAGAGGCACAGCCTCCAGTTTCAACACTTGAGAACCTGAGACTAGTGAGTGGCAAGTTTGGGCTAGCCTGGGCTATAAAGCACGGTTTAGAACTGCTGTAGTACACATAATGAGGAGATAATATTTCATGAACCCAAATAAAGGCTTGGAGAAAAAGAAAAAAAACTAAGGAAGAAGGAAGAAAGAGAAGAGGAGCAAGAGAGCAAGAGGGATGTAAAGAAAAGAAAGGAAAAAAAGACGCTGATGTTCAGAACTGACAGCTTATCATGTGTCAGCCATACAGACCTATCAGTGGTGACCTAGTTTGTGACAAATTGCAGGCAGAAGCCAGGTCTCCATGGGTCTCAGATACAGATATAACACCTTGACTAAGAGTCAGCACTGCTCCTGTCTGGGGACATGACATAGTGGTCCCCAAGTCCCTGTAGTTCATTAGTGCTTAGAAAGGCTTGCAGAGACAGGAAGGTTGTTGTCCTCACAGTGGTGACTGCAGAGAAATGACAGAGAAGAAAAGCAACAGCAGGCAAAGTGACAGCAGAGCTCAGGGAGTCTGGCACACTCCCAGTTGTCTGTCAGATGTGTCAGAGGGTGGGACTCCCAGGCACCAGTGTGACTCAGGCTGAGAACATGGCTTACAGGGAACCTCAGTGAATCTCACTGTCCAGGGGCTTGGTGGGTGCCAGAGAGATGGAGCACACACATGGATGACCTGCCTCCACATGCTCCAAGTCACACTCAGGTAACCAGGGACTATTTACCTAAACCCTGTTGCTGGTGTAAACGATGTCACATGGCCCTCAGCCCCAGATATAAGGGTGTACTTGTATATCTTGTCTCAGGCTTCCAGGCCAGATTTTCTCATAGCCTGATAAGACTCAAGCAATTATCTTGGAATATTCAAGACCGAACTCCCCAAGCTGAGGTCACTCTTCAGCCCTGGCCACACTCCTTGACATACCAAGCAGATTGTATGTGTTTGTCTGAGTATCTTTTTTGGATTCTTGACCCACATTGGGTACCACCTATTGCAGAAAATATTTAAAAAAAAAAAAGAAGTGAGTACTTCCTGAACTATAACCAGCCCCAGCAGTCTTGCCAGCTAGTTCTCATCTCATGGAGACTCTCTGACTCAGAGTTCTAAAACTTCTCCACCTAGCTCTCTGGGTTTCCACTGGTGGGTCTCTACCATGCCAGCCCCATGCTTCAAATCTCCCTATGGCCTTTAAGGTGCATATCAGGCAAACCCATGCTTTGCTGCCTTACCTTTCTATCTTGAATTCACCTGAGTCTCCATAAGAAGAAAAACACTAAACACTAAACAAACTTACTTTAGAAACAATGGTAACTAAATCTCTGGGTGTAACAACTAGAATACTAGTCTTATCCTATCTCTATCCCAACTGAAAAGAACCCTTTCTTCCTTCTGCTTCCTCTCTTTTTCTATACAACCCAGAAGTCCAGCCTACTCGCTGACTGATTGGCTCATTTTTTCATTAGGGGATGGTTCCCAATAAGTCATCTGTGTATCTGATTCATTCCTAGTTTGCAGCCCCTCCCAGAAGAGCAGAATTAGCATCAATATAGAAGCAACCCCAGGGATATCCACAACATGTCACAACGTTTTTAGCTCCTTGGGTCCCCATGCTATCCTGGGATGCTGTGGTTAGTGAAGGTTATAGACCTACGGGCTGAGCTGTCTCTCAGTAGCCACAAGAGGGCAGCGAATGTAGCCCTGGCACAAAGGAGGAACCTGCAGGGTTGAAGATCCCTCTCCCCTGCTCCCCTGGCCCCACACTGGCATCTGATTGATTGAATGCTGAAAGAAGCCATCCTGTCCATGGGGCTGAAATCCGTATACACAGAGGTATCATTCAACGCCTGGCCTTAAAACTGCTATAAACAAATGTTTTACCATTGAGCTACATCATTGACATAACTATCGCAGAGATGGCTCAGAGGGTAGAGGCCTAGCACCTACGCACACCTGGGATTTGTGTTGTGTAAGAGTAACCACAGCACAGGAGGCAGGAACTGGCACATCATGGGAACTCATCCTGGAAAAAAGAAAGCATTTTATCTTCTATCTAATTTTTGAAAGAATTGTATAGGTATAGGGGAGGATCTTACTATTTACTTGGGGTTTTTTTTGTTTGTTTTTGAGATTTAATTTTTCTGTGTAGTCATGACTGTCTTAGAACTCACTCTGTAGACCAAGCTGTCTTCAAACTAAGAGATCCAAAAGTGCTAGAATTAAAGGCATGATTCACTACCATCTGGCTAAAAAAGTTTTTGCATCCAATATATTTTGACTATTTCTTTACTCCCCCACCTCCTCCCAGATCACCCACCAAGTGTTCCTCATCCTCAACGTCCTTGTGAACAGTCATAAATTGCCCCTCTGCTGTCTCTGCATGTGCCAGTCCTGTCAGCTGAACAAAACTAGTGTCCTCTGAGAAGAGAGAGCCTAGATTGAGAAGATGTTCCCAGCAGACTGGCCTGTGCTACATTTTCTTGATTGATGGGTGCTGTGGGAGGACTGCATCCTGTGGGTGCTGCCACCCATGGACAGGTAGTCCTGAATGATATAAAACAGAAGGCTGACAAGCCAGTAAGCAGTACTCCTCCCTGGTCTCTGCATTGGTTCCTGCCTTGAGCCCCAAGCCCTTACTCTCCTAAATGATGGCATTACAAACTCTAAGATGAAACAAACCCTTTCCTCCCACGGTTGTGTTAGATCAGTGATAGAAACCCGGCGATGGCAGTCTGGGTCTACTCCAGTTGTGTCTTCCTCTGATTTTCCTATGTGTATTTTTGAGGTGCTGTGGGTTGAACCCGGGGTTTGGAGCAGGCTCTTCACACCTCTGATCTTTTGGATGTGAGGGAGAATCGGTAGTTTATTTCGTCATTGTTGTATTTTGCATAACATTTGTTTCCATTCACCTTAAGTTGTGCAATTTACTTTGAATTTTGACCCTCTGGTTGTTTGAGAACATGGTTGCTAATTTCCACATGCTTGTCCTGTGTCCATTTTACTAAATGAGATTTACAGCCTCATTCCACAGTGTTAGGAAAGATTCTGTTATGACTGTTTTTGGAGACAGGATCTCTCTATGTAGCTCAGGCTGGCCTGGAACTCTCCATGTAGAACAGACTGGCCTTGAACTCAGAGATCCATCTTCTGCTATTTCTACCAACCAGATCCATAGCCACCACCATAGGGACTGCTGAGTGCCCTCCACTGACACTGCCTTCATGGCTCCATAGTTGATTGCTGGTAGCCGATCCTAAGATGGTGTCGACTTCCTGCCTGCCTCATCACTTTTCTGGTAAACAAGTACTCTGCGCATGCACCAGCCTGATTTTGGCGCCAACCCCTCCCGAGCAGGTCTATGCAAATTAGGTTCTGGCAGAGTGACCACGCTCCCTCTCTCCTCTATATAAGCAGCGCTCTCCGGCTGCTCGAGGTCCCCGTAGAATGCATCAAGAGTTCCTGCAATAAAGGCTGTCGAGAAGAATCCAACCATGTTTTGTCTGCTTGCTGGTCGAGTGGTCGTGACATCTGGTGGCCTGTACGGGGACCCGAGGACATAGACCTTGTGGATTCAGAAGTCATCAGTCGAGGAACTGCGGTACCGGTAAGACCCCCAACAGGGGTGAAGAAACTAAGGCCTTGAAAATTATGCTTCCTCTTGTTGATCCGCTGTGGTTTGGAGTGTTTGTTTGCTTTTCTTTGTTGTAGTGTGTGCTCCTTGTTTGTGCTCAAATTGTCACCGACCAGGGCATGAATGCATCTGCTGGGTTTAGTCCTGAAGCAGACAACTGTAAATCGGGTGTAGAGAAACTTGTGGTCACGCTGTAATAAAGCTCACGTAGTTAAGTGAGTAACAGTGAGAGCCCTTTGGTTGTCTATGCTGCTTTGTGTTTGCCTTTGTAAGAGAGAAGCAAGGTCCGCGGTAAAGTGGTGATTCTAAGGTCCGCAGGTAAAGCGGCGAGAAAAGGAAAACGAAACCATGGGTAATTCGCAAACCTGCCCGGTTCGCGAAGCACTCAGAGGGGTGCTGAAGGCGAAAGGCCTCAAGTTTAGGAATAAAATGCTAGACACCTTTCTCCAAGAAGTGGACACTATCGCCCCCTGGTTTGCTGTATCAGGACGTCTCACAATTCAATGCTGGGAGAAGCTAGGAAGGGACCTGGACTTCGCCTGGGAGCAAGGCAGTCTCAAAGGCGGAGTCCGAGCTATGTGGAAGATCATCCGTGGTTGTCTAGAAAGTGAGAACTGTAAAACAGCAATTAGGACTACTGAGGAGGTGTTAGAAGAAGTCAAAGAAAGGAGATCTGAGTGCTCCCAGAAAGATAAGGACAGGAAAGAAGGGAGCAAAGAGGCAAGAAAAATTTATCCCAGCTTACATAATTTCTCCAGATCTGAGCATTCGTCCTTGGACTCAAGTGATCCAGATTCAGCCGAAGAGTCTGAACCTCTCTTAGAGGAGCTTGAGGAGGAATTAGAAACCCTTCTTAACAAGCTAGAAGCAACAAGTTTAAGAGAAAAGAAGAAAAGGGGACATAGGAAGGAGAATAGAGAGAAACAAACAAGAATAAAAGGTGAGCTCAAATGCCTGCCAGGCTACTCTCTTAGCTGCCCTACTTGGCCTAACTCCGCTATACCCAATCCGCCGCCTTACTTGGAGGCCACATCATCAGTGGTTGATATTGAACAGAAAGAGCATACTACCTTCTGCCCTGGCACTTGGAAGGAAGTGGCTGCGGCTTTTCTGGTAATGGAAGCCGATGACCATGGTAGATACCATGAGCCATTAGACTTTAAGCAATTAAAGTCTCTTTTTGAGTCTGTTAAGGCTTATGGAATTAATGCCTCTTTCACTCAGGAACAACTTGATAGGCTGGCTCTCACCACTATGATACCCCAAGATTGGATAGATACTGTCAAAACATGTCTTTCTATGGGACAATATTTAGATTGGAAATCTCTTTTTATGGACCTAGCCCAACAGCAAGCTCGTAGTAATGCAGCTGCTGGGCAACCAGCCTGGAGCTTTGACATGTTAACTGGATAAGGACAGTGGATAAATAATCAGAAGAATTGGAAATGTGTTCAGAACCTGAAACATCCATAGAAAATGTTAGGCATTCCTGCTGCCTTCAATGTCATGAGTTGAGTAAACAAGATTTCTAATAAGAATATTCATTATTATTCCAATGTGTGTTTGTATATGCATGACATGAGTTGTTCTATCACCACAATAAATATGTTGAGATTCAGAAAAACCATAGAGTCAGTTCACACCTTTCTACATAGCTTGAGGACTAAAACTCAGGCACCATGCTTTCCTGCAAAGCTCCTTACCCTCTGACCATCTCTCTGGCTTATGGGTACATAGGCTTAGTGTTGATCTCAGCCAGTCTTACTTTCCAGCCTCTTCCATAATGGACACAGGCCCTATTTGTTCACACCCATCACCTTACACCTTTTTAGTTCTAGCCTTCAGACCCTTGCAGACCCATGAAGGACAATACAGTATTGTACTGGGAAGTATAACAGGCATCGGTGTCTTCCATTTCAGCCAAGGATCCAGCTTCTCAGCTTCTAGAAGCTCTGAGCATTGTCCACTTCTCCCCTTTTAAGACTTTCGGCTTGTCAAGCTCCAGGCTTCTATTCCTATGTTTAGCAATTCTAGATGTCTGTTTTCCAAATCCCATCTCTACAGCTCCTTTTAGACAATGAACATCACAGAAGACAGTCTGCAGGCTGCCCTTGAGCCTCCTACCTCAGAGGTCAAGCCAATTTTCTCCCTCTTGTTTTCTATCAATACAATTAGCATCTTGATTAAATCAGTTTCTCCATACCTGAAGCAACAGGCATAAATGAGAGATGCAATCACTCTGCACAAGGCTTTGTCCAGGAGATGGTAAGGATTGAGGGGACTCCCTGGAAGTGGAATTGCAAGTAACAGTCAGGATATTGTTCCTATCTCCCTGTCCCCACTTGCAGTCCACACCCATCACTCACCAGTCTGGGTGGTGAAGGCATCACAGAGGTGGCCAGCCTCCTCTGTCACACACTGCTCCAGTGATTTCTTGCCCAGGCCAAAGCTGCACAGAGTGGACACAGAGAATCACCTCTGCTCTCTCCATGCAGGCCCATAAGGTATAAGGACCCCACCTACAGGTACATCTGTGTGTAAGCAAAGATACCTCACTGTGCTGCCCTCTCCCCCCTTCATTTCTCTTTTCTTCTGGAATCAGTATACTCCATAACTTTATCCTTCCTGTAAAACACATCTCTACCACCGTCCAATGTGCTAAGGAGACTCCACAATGGATTTCAGGGACTTTCTTTTGGAATGCTTAAGTCCATTACCACCTGCATTATGCACTGACTTTCCTCTGCTCACTGTCCCCCTTCTGTGGCTCTGATGCCATCTCTGTACCCACACAGCATTTTGCCTTTAGCTTCTGGCTCACAGCTTATGTGATAAAACATG
The DNA here is from genome assembly GCA_030674055.1 of Rhabdomys pumilio. Lineage (NCBI taxonomy): Eukaryota > Metazoa > Chordata > Mammalia > Rodentia > Muridae > Rhabdomys > Rhabdomys pumilio. The sequence continues at coordinate 20,166,408 of JANHMN010000012.1, read as the reverse complement.
GGAATTTCAAGGCAGTCAGCAGTGTCCTCTCCACAGGTCACCAGCACATCCTAAATTGCTTTCAGTCAGTTGATCACAACCATGGGCTTCCAGTCCATCTGCAGGCTGAACACATCACCATAGTGGTTTTGAAGCTGAAGTAGACGGACAGAGAACATTGGAAGTGGGGATCCCCAGAGATCATGCAACCAGGCTCACTGAGCAAACATGGGTAAGGTATTGAATGTGTACATTCGAGTTCCAGTGTATATGTGTGTGTGTGTGAACATGTTGGTGTGCATCATATGCGGGTGTGTGAACATATGTGTGTGAGTGCATGTGCATGTGTGTGTGCATGTGTGAGTGTGCGTGTGTGTGTGTGTGTGTGTGTGTGTGTGTGTGTGTTGCTTGTTTTTGAACACTGGTTCTCATATATCTTGGGAAAATGCTCTTCACTGAGCTCTATCTCCAGCATAAGAATGCCTACTATTGTGGGATCTAATGTTTTAAGTTTAGTAAAGGAATCACAGTAGATGTGACATGGTGCTGCCTGTATTTTTATGTTAATTCACCTTTCCCAGGAAGGTCTGTCTTGAATGAGGAATGAGTCACTTACTCAGGTGACTTATTGTGAACCTTCCCCCAATGAATAAAGAGACCAGTCACTGGGTGAGTAGGCGGGACTTCTGGGTTGGACTGAGGAAGAGAAGAAGAAGGAGAGAGTTAGGTCCTATTGGACAGGGATAGCATGAAAACAAGACGTATCTACTAGTGTCTCCTGATTTATGGAAAATCTGCCAGAAGGATTTAGATTTAATATGGCTTCCAAGATTAGGATTCTAGTTGTTGTGCCCAGAGATTGAGTTACCATTGTTTCTAAATAAGCTTGTGTGGTGTTTCCCTACTAACAGCGGACTTGACTGGGTTCCAGAGAGAAAGGTACCATGGCACAGCTTGGGTTTCCCTGAGGTGCAGCACAAAAGTCCTGGGGATCTTGAAGCAGGGGGCTGGTGTGGTAGCCACCTGCCAGTGGGATCCTAGTGAGCTGGGTGGAGAGATTTTGAAGCTCTGAGTTAGAAAGTCTCCATGAAATAAGAACTGGCCAGCAAGACTGCTGGGGCTAAGAGTAGCTGGATGTAGCTTGAGAAATACACCCTTCTTTTTTAATATTTTTTTTTGCAACAGATGGCACCTAATATGGGGCAAGAATACACTTGAAATTTAAGATTATTAGCCTGAGAGTTATAGTATTATTTTATTTTGTTTTGTTTTTGGTTTTTTAAATATATTTATTTACATTTCAAATATTATCCTCTTTCCTCATTTCCCCTCCCAGACACCCCCTATCCAATCTCCTTTCCTCCTGCTTCTATGAGGCTGTGTCCCCACTCACTCACACACTCCCACCTCCCTGCCCTCGAATTCTCCCACACTGGGGTGTCCAGCCTTCACGGGACCAAAGACCTCCTCTCCCACTTACGCCCAACAAGGCCATCCTCCTTTACTTATACAGCTGGAGCCATGGGTCCCTCCCTGTGTGCCCCCAGGCTGGGGAATTAGACCCTGAGAACTCTGGTTGTTTAGTATTGTTACTCACACCCTGGGACCTCAAACCCCTTCAGCTCCTTCAGTCTTCTCTCTAATTTCTCCATTGGAAACTCCTTGATCAGTTCAATGGTTAGCTTCAGGCATCAGCCTCTGTGTATGTCAGGCTCTGGCAGAGCCTCTAAGGAGACAGCTATATCAGGCTCCTATCAGCATGCACTTCTTGGCGTCCACAACAGCATCTGCCTTTGGTGACTAAACAGGGGATGGATACCCAGGTGGAGCAATCTCCGAATGGCCCCTCCTTCATTTTCTGTTCCACACTATGTCTCCATAGTGAGTATTTGCTTCTGTGAGTATTTTGTTACTCCTTCTAAGAAGGACTGAAGCACACACACTTTGGTCCTCCTTTTTCATGAGTGTCATGTGGTCTTTGAGTTGTATCTTGGGTATTTCGAGTTTTGGGGCTAATATCCAATTACAGTGAGTATGTAATCCGCACGATATCCCCGCCAGCAGGAACTCACGCGAACACACAGGATTCTTCCGCGACACGTGTTTATTTCCCACGCATGAAGGAGAGAGAGGGAGAGTTGAACTTGGGCCCGCCTTATATACCCCTTGGGGTGGACAATTATGATTGGCTGCTTGCTCAAATTCCCAGGTTCCCCTGCCACTGTACATGCGCAGTTTTTACTAGTCCAGTGGCGGATGTGACATCCAAGCTGGGTGGTGCTAGACGTTCCCATGTTTTAGTGCTGTTTTGCAAGCGCTATGTTCCAATAGCGGATGCTGTCACGGGTTACGTGGCTTCCTACATGAGTACATATCGTGTGTGTTCTTTTGTGATTGGGTTACCTTACTCAGGATGATATTTTCTAGTTCCATCCATTTCCCTAAGAATTTCATGAATTCATTGTTTTTAATAGCTGAGTAATACTCCATTGTGTAAATTTAACATATTTTCTGTATCCATTCCTCTGTTGAAGGTCATCTGGGTTCTTTCCAGCTTCTGGCTATTACAAATAAGGCTGCTATAAACATAGTGGAGCATGTATCCTTGTTAAATATTGGAGCATCTTTTGGGTATATGCCCAGGAGTGGTATAGCTCGGTTCTCAGGTCCAATTTTCTGAGGAACCGCCAGACTGATTTCCAGAGTGGTTGTGTCAGCTTGCAATCCCACCATTAATGGAGGAGTGTTCCTCTTTCTCCGCATCCTAGTCAGCATCTGCTATCACCTGAGTTTTTTATCTTATCCATTTCACTGGTGTGAGATAAAATCTCAGGGTTGTTTTGATTTGCATTTCTCTGATAACTAAAGATGTTAAACATTTCTTTAGGTACTTCTCAGCCATTCAGGTTTCCTCAGTTGAGAATTCTTTGTTTAGCTTTGTACCCCATTTTTAATAGTGTTATTTTATTGTCTGGAGTCTAGTTTCATGATTCTTTGTATATATTGGATATTGGCCCTCTATCAGATGTAGGATTGGTAAAGATCATTTCCCTATCTGTTGGTTGCTGTTTTGTTGTATTGACAGTGTCCTTTGCTTTACAGAAGCTTTGCAATTTTATGAGGTCCCATTTGTCAATTCTTGATCTTACAGCATAAGCCATTGGTGTTCTGTTCAGGAACTTTCCCCTGTGCCCAAGTATTCGAGCCTCTTAACCACTTTCTCTTCTATTAGTTTCAGTGTATCTGGTTTTATGTGGAGGTCTTTGATCCACTTGGACTTGAGCTTTATACAAGGAGATAAGAATTCGATTTGCATTCTTCTACATGCTGGCCTCCAGCTGAACCAGCAGCATTTGTTGAAAATGCTGTTCTTTTTCCACTGGACAGTTTTAGCTCCTTTGTGTCAAAGATCAAGTGATTATAGGTGTGTGGGTTAATTTCTGGGTCTTCAATTCTATTCCATTGATCTTCCTGCCTGTCTCTGTACAGATACCCTGCAGTTTTTATTATTATTGCTCTGTAGTACAGCTTGAGGCCAGGGATGGTGATTCCCACAGAAGTTATTTTATTGTTAAGAATAGTTTTCGCTGTCCTGGGCTTTTTGTTTTTCCAAAGGAATTTGAGAATTGCTCTATCTCCATAAAGAATTGAGTTGGAATTTTGATAGGGATTGCTTGAATCTGTAGATAGCTTTTGGCAAGATGGCCATTTTTTCTCTATTAATTCTTCCAAGCCACGAGCATGGGATATCTTTCCATCTTCTGAGATCTTCGATTTCTTTCTTCAGGGGCTTGAAGTTCTTGTCATACAGGTCTTTTACTTGCTTGGTTAGATTCACACCAAGGTATTTTATATTATTTGTGACTATTGTGAAGGGTGTCATTTCCCTAATTTCTTTCTTAGCTTTCTTCTCTTTTGAATAGAGAAAGGCTACTGATTTGTTTGAATTAATTTTATAACCAGCTACTTTGCTGAAATTGTTTATCAGATTTAGGAGTTCTCTGGTGAAAGTTTTGGGGTCAATAAGTATACTATCATATCATCAGCAAGTAGTGATATTTTTACTTCTTCCTTTCCTATTTGTATCCCTTTGACTTTCTTTTGTTGCCTAATTGCTCTGGCTAGGACTTCCAGTACTATAGGTAGGAAGAGAGTGGGCAGCCTTGTCTAGTCTCTGGTTTTAGTGGGATTGTCTCAAGTTTCTCTCCATTTGGTTTGATGTTGTTTACTGAATGCTTTATATTGCTTTTACTATGCTTAGGTATTGGCCTTGGATTCCTGATCTTTCCAGGACTTTTTCCATGAAGTGGTGTTGAACTTTGTTAAATGCTTTTTCAGCATCTAGTGAGATGATTACATGTTTTTTTTCCTTTGAGTTTGTTTATATAGTGGATTATGTTGATGGATTTCCAAATACTGAACCATCCCTGCATTCCTGGGATAAAGTCTACTTGATCATCATGGACAATTGTTTTGATGTGTTCCAGAATTCAGTTTGCAAGAATTTTATTGAGTATTGTTGCATCAATATTCATAAGTAAGATTGGTCTGAAGTGCTCTTTCTTTGTTATATCTTTGTGTGACTTAGATATGAGCATAATTATGGCTTCATAGAACAAATTGAGTAGTGTTTTTTTTTTTTCTATTCTGTGGAATAGTTTGAATAGAATTGGTATTATGTCTTTCTTGAAGGTCTGATATAATTCCTCACTAAAACCATCTGGTCCTGGGCTTTTTTTGGTGGGGATACTTTTAATGACTGCTGCTATTTCTATAGGAGTTATGGGGATGTTTAGATGTTTTATCTGATCCTGATTTAACTTTGGTACCTGGTATCTGTCTAGATAATTGTCCATTTCCTCCAGATTTTTCTTTTGTTGAGTATAGGCTTTTGTAGTAGGATCTGATGATTTTTTTTTAATTTCCTCAGTTTCTGTTGTTATTTCTCCCTTTTCTTTTCTGATTTCATTAATTTGGATACTGTCTCTGTGGCCTCTTGTTAGTCTGGCTAAGGGTTTGTCTACCTTGTTGGTTTTCTCAAAAAAAAAAAAAAAAAAAAAAAAACCAATAAAACAAAAACCCAGCTCCTGGTGTTGTTGATTCTTAGTATCGTTCTTTTTGTTTCTAGTTGGTTGATTTCAGCCTTGAGTTTGATTATTTCCTGCCATCTACTCCTTTTTGGTGTGTTTGCTTCTTTTTGTTCTAGAGCTTTCAGGTGTGTTGTCAAGCTGCTAGTATATTCTGTCTCCAGTTTCTTTTTGTACGCACTTAGAGCTATGAGTTTTCCTCTTAGCCCTACTTTCATTGTGTTCCATAAGTTTTGGTATGAAGTGTCTTTATTTTCATTAAATTCTAAAAAGGCTTTAATTTCTTCCTTTATTTCTTTCCTGACCAAGTTATCATTGAGTAGAGCGTTGTTCAGTTTCCATGTGAACGTGGGCTTTCCATTATTTTTGTCATCATTGAAGACCATTCTTAGTCCATGGTGATCCGATAGGATGCATGGGATTATTTCAATTTTCTTGTATCTGTTCAGGCCTGTTTTGTGACCAATTATATGGTCAATTTTGGAGAAGGTATCATGAAGTGCTGAGAAAAAGGCATATTCCTTTGTTTCAGGATGAAATGTTCTGTAAATATCTGTTAAATCCATTTGGTTTGTAACTTCTGTTAGTTTCACTGTGTCTGTGTTTAGTTTCTGTTTCCATGATCTGTTCATTGCTGAGAGTGTGGTGTTGAAGTCTCCCACTATTATTGTGTGAGGTACAATGTGTGCTTTGAGCTTTAGTAAGGTTTCTTTTATGAAAGTGGGTGCTCTTTTATTTGGCATATAGATGTTCAGAATTGAGAATTCATGTTGGTTGACTTTTCCTTTGAGTATGAAATGTCCTTCCTTATCCTTTTTTGATAGCTTTAAGTAGAAAGTCGATTTTATTCAGTAGAATGGCTACTCCAGTTTGTTTCTTAGGACCATTTGCTTGAAAATTTGTTTTCCATTCTTTTATTCTAAAGTAGTGACTGTCTTTGCCACTGAGCTGTGTTTCCTGTATGCAACAAAATGCTTGGTCCTGTTTACATATCCAGTTCGTTAGTCTATGTCTTTTAATTGGGAAATTGAGTCCATTAATGTTAAGAGATATTAAGGAAAGGAGATTGTTCCTTCCTGTTATTTTTGTTATTAGTGGTGGTATTATGTTTGTGTGGCTATCTTCTTTTGGATTTGTTGGAAGATTACTTTCTTGCTCTTTCTAGGGTATAATTTCCCTCCTTGTAGTGGAGTTTTCCCTCTATTATCCTTTGTAGTGCTGTGTTTGTGGAAAGATATTGTGTAAATTTGGTCTTGTTATGGAATATCTTGGTTTCTGAGAGTTTTGCTGGGTATAGCGGCATGGGGTGGCATTTGTGTTCTCTTAGGGTCTGTATGACATCTGTCCAGAATCTTCTGGCTTCTATAGTATCTGGTGAGAAGTCTGGTGTAATTCTGATAGGTCTGCCTTCATATGTTACTTGATCTTTTTCTCTTACTGCTTTTAATATTCTTTCTTCGTTTTGTGCATTTGATGTTTTGATTATTGTGTCAGGAGGTATTTCTTTTCTGATCTAGTCTATTTGGAGTTCTGTAGACTTCTTGCATGTTTATGGGCATCTCATTCCTTAGGTTACGGAAGTTTTCTTCTATAATTTCGTTAAAGATATTTATTGATCCTTTAAGTTGGGAATCTTCACTCTCTTCTATACCTGTTATCCTTAGGTTTAGTCTTCTCGTTGTGTCCTGGATTTTCTGGATGTCTTGGGTTAGGAGCTTTGTGCATTTTGCATTTTCTTTGATAGTTGTGTCAATATTTTCTATGGTATCTTCTGCACCTGAGATCCTCTTTTCTATCTCTTGTATTCTGTTGGTGACACTTGCGTCTATGACTCCTGATCTCTTTCCTAGGTTTTCTATCTCCAGAGTAGTTTCTCTTTGTGATTTCTTTATTTTTTCTATTTCCATTTTTATGTCCTGTATGGTTTTGTTCAATTCCTTCACCTGTTTGGTTGTATTCTTTAAGGAATTTTTGTGTTTCCTATCTTTAAGGGCTTCTACCTGTTTACCTGTGTTCTCCTCAGTTTCTTTGAGAATGTTATTTATGTCCTTCTTAAAGTCCTCTATCATCATCATTAAAGGCGATTTTAAATCTGAATCTTTTTTTCTGGTGTGATAAGGTATTCAGGACTTTCTATCATGGGAGAACCAGGTTTTGATGATTCCAAGGATCCTTGGTTGCTGATGCTTATGTTCTTGCACTTGCCTTTCACCATCTGGTTATCTTTAGTGCTACCTGTGTTCACTGTCTTTGACTGGAGCCTGCCTTTTCTATTATCTTGGTTATGTCAGAACTGTTTGGAGTGGGTGTTGCTGCTGGGGTTAGAGCTGAAGCCCAAGATCTGCTCAGTGTTCAGGCACAGACTGGAAGGAACCAGTGACCCTAGCTAAGAGTGAATTTCTGGGACCCAGTGTGTCCCAGTTACTCCCTGTTTGGGGCAGGTGTTGCTGTCTCCTTACCTAAGATACTGCCCAGGTTAGAGGTCCTGGTAGCCCCACCTCCTCTGGATTTTGTGGAATTAGGTGTAGAGCTGAAGCCCAAGATCTGCTCAGTGCTCAGGCACAGACTGAAAGGCATATTTTTTCATTTCTAAGCTTGCCATGCTTATTTAAAATGCTCTTCATGAGATTAAACCAAAGAACAAAAACTCTGCTGTGTTGTTTTGAGATTTCCTTTGTCAATTTAATTAATATAAATCTCTCTACCTTAGCCTCAGGTAGACTCTTCAAACATAGACTAAAAGCAGCTACATTTTTCACCAAAATACTACCAAACTGTCTCTAGGTCACATACTGAAATTCGTTTCCTCTAAACCATCTGGAGCCAGGACTTCACAGTTCAAATCAATCCCAGCAACAATTTCTTTCATATTCTTACTAGAATAGCCAATTAAACTCCACATAAATCATTCCACTGCTTTTCAAATCCCAAGTCCCAAAATCCACATTCTTCTAGATAAAAGCATGGTTAGGCCTATAATGGCAATACCCCAATCTCTGGAACCAACTTCTGTATTACTTAGGGATGTATTGCTGTGAACATACACCATGACCAAGGTAAATCTTACAAAGAACAACATTTAATTGGAGCTGGCTTACAAGTTCAGAAATATATTCCATTAACAGCAAGGTGGGAGCATTGCAGTGTCTGGGCAGGCATGGTGCAGGAGGAGCTGAGATTTCTTTTTCTTTTTTTCTTCCTTTTATTATTATTTGTTAATCTTTTTATACAGTCCAGTCTTCATCACCCTCCCTGTTCACCCTATGGCTCTTCCTCATCCCGTACCTCATCCCTCCTCATATCCAAGAGGATGTCCCCATTTTCCCAACCCCCAGCCCACCAGACCTCCTTACACTTGGAACCTCAAGTCTCTTGAGGTTTAGGTGCATCTTCTCTCACTGAGTCCTAACAAGGCAGTCCTCTGCTGTATATGTGCTGGCCTCCTATAAGCTGCTGTGTGTGGCCTGGTTGGTGGCTCAGACTCTGAACAATCTCGGAGGTCCATGTTAGTTGAAACTGCTGGTTTTCTATATGGTTGCTTTCCTCCTCAGCTTCTTCCAGCTTGTCTCTAATTCGACCACAGTGGTCACCAGCTTATTTCCATTGGTTGGGTGTAAATATCTGCATTTAATTCTTTTGGCTGCTTATTGGGCCTTTCCAAGGGTAGTCAGGCTACACTCCTCTTTGTAAGCACATCATAGCATCAGTAATAGTGTCAGGCCTTGGGGCCTCCCGTTGAGCTGGCTCCCAATTTGGACCTGTCACTGGACCTCCCTTACTTCAGGATCTTCTCCATTTTTGTCCCTGCTGTTCTTTCAGACAAGAACAATTCTGGGTCAGAGTTTTTGACTGTGGGGTGGCAATTTTATCCCTCCATATGATGCCCCATCTTCCTACTGGAGGTGGACTCTACAAGTTCCTCATCCCCACTGTAGGGCATTTCAAATAAGTTCCCTCCCTTTGAGTCCTGAGAATCTGTCACCTCCCAGGTCTCTCTGATACATTCTAGATTGTCCCCCCACCTACTTTCTGAGGTTGCCTGTTTCCATTCTTTCTGTTGGCCCTCAGGGCTTCAGTCCTCCAATACCTGATCATGTCATCATCATCCCCTCCCTGTCTTATTTCTGTAACAGGTCTCGATCTCTCTTTTCCCTGGCACCTGCCATGATAACTTTCTTCTGCCTCCCAAGTGAAATTTAGGCATCCTCACATGGGCCCTTCAGTTTGTTAACTTGAGTTCTGTGGATTGTATCTTGTGTGTTTTGTACATTTTTGGATAATATCTACTTATTAATAGTAAATAACATGCATGTCCTTTTGGGTCTGAGTTACCTCACTCAAGATATTTTCTAGTTCCACTCATTTGTCTGCAAAACTCATGATGCTCTTGTTCTCAAATTCATCTGGAAAAGCAAAAAACTCAGAATGGCTAAAAAAAAATTCTTTACAATAAAAAACTTCTGGGGTAATCACCGTCCCTGACCTCAAGCTATACTGGAGAGCAATAATGATAAAAATGGCATGATATTGATACAGAGACAGACACATTGATCAATGACCTAGAATTGATGACACAGAAGCAAAACCTCACACTTCCGGACACCTTATCTTTGATAAAGAAGCCAAAAATATACAAAAAAAAATTGTCTTCAATAAATGGTTCTGGTTTAAAAGACAGGCTGTATGTAGAAAAGTGAAAATAGGTCCATATTTGTCAGCTTGCACAAAGCTCAAGTCCAAGTTGATCAAGGACCTCAATGTAAAAACCACATAATCTGAATCTAATAGAAAAGAAAGTGGAAAAGAGCCTCAAACTCATTGGCACAGGGGAAAATTTCCTAAACGGAACTCCAGTGCCTTAGGCTTCTAAATCAAGAATTGACAAATGGGAACTCATGAAACTGGAAATCTTCTGTAAGGCAACAGACATAGAGCTGAGATTTCTAAATCTTCATCTGAAAGCTGCTAGCAGATTACTGGCTGTGAGCCACTAGGATGAGGGTCTTAAGGCCCACGTCCACAATGACACACCTACTTCAACAAGGCCACATCTTCTAATAGTGCCACTCCTTGGGCCAAGCATATACCAACCACAACATGTAAGAAAGACAAGAGGCTGTGCCTCTATCCTTGCCCACATATGGATGCTGTCCATACCACTTACCAGGCCAATTGGTGAGCTTGACCAGAGACAGGATGACAATGTACTGGCTCTTCAGTCATCCAGTGCTCTGGTGATTTCTTGGACAGTCACAAGTTGGTAACATCACCACTACTGTCTCCTTTCAAGCTCGTAATGTGGGAAGACAACACATGCACACTCACATTATGGATGTAACCAAGGATACCTGGGTGTTCTGTCCTCTGTTATCCACATTCCTTATTTCCTATGGGTTCCTCAGGATCCAGTTCCATCCATGAGTTCTCCAAAATACTGCTACCACACACCAGCACAAGTTCCTTGTGTTCTTCTTGAAATAAGTGACTTTCCCTTAAAAACAGATCAGGGAGCACAATTACTAGGCACTGACCTATTGCTTCCTATGTCCCATGCCCTTCTCTGACCAACTCTGCCCACAAGATCATTTGACTTCAGAGCTGGGTGGTCAACAGTGAACACTGACAGATGGTTTGCACCAGTGTCTTCTGCAGAAACCTCTGTCCATTGATCAGAACCTCCAGATTAAAGGCCAATTGTAAATAGGACACATCTCTGCAGTGTTGTAGCAAATAAGGCCAAGGGTCAGAAGACCTCCAAAGAAGAGGTCAATCAGATTTCAAGAATCATGTTTGGCACACAAGACTCTATGTCTTTTCTCGGCACACAAGGCTCCATTTCTTCTGTGATTGGTACTTATTGTACCCAGGCCCTCAGGGGTGTTGGACAAATGCTCTATCACTGATCTACATTCACATCCTGAGATCTGGACCTTGTGTCTAGGAATGTCACATATTTTAGGTCATCTCAGGTAAGACCACCCAGCTGTGACCTTAGCAGAGCCTGGAAATGGCCACTGGACCTCTTAACCTCCTACCATACATAAAATCAGGGGTCTTGAGCCACACAGTGATGTCCAAGGCCACACTTCCTGGTGTTGGTCGACTAAGTTCTGAAAGGGATTGTTGTTTGCTGGCATAAAACTGAATGCTCCATAAGCCTGTTTTGGCTTGTGTTGATTCGGGGCCTGGAACTGGCCTCTGTCCGTTTTCCCTGATTATGGGAAAGGGTATTTTCTTGTGCGTCTCTTTTGGACCTTCATTCACTAGCCCAATGCCTTCCACATTTGCAAAGTGGGCAGAGCCCAGGCTGCTTTCTGGGCTGTCTCTGGCTTAACTCATTTTCTGCCTCACAATCTCTGGCAAAGTGTCTAGGCTTGCCACATTTAAAACAGGCCTTTTGGTTTCTATTAGCCAAAAAATCTCTTACAGGTTGTAAAATTGCATGGCAGCCACCATAGCTAAGCCCTGTTGGTAGGAGGGACCTATGTCAGAACAGAGTCTGATATTCACTGTAAGGTATGTCTTTTTCCTGTAGGGTCTAATGGCCACCTGGCAGGCAGGATTGGCATTTTCATATGCAAATTGTTTCACATAATCTATTCCTGCCTCTGCATTACCAAAAAAATCCTTCCTGCTGTTGTCATTAATCGATGAACAAAATCAGAAAATTGTTCATCAGGTCTTTGCTTGACTGCTGTTAAGGATGCACCAGGGTCTCCCTTTACCGGGAGTTTGTGCCAAGCCTTTATGGCTGCCTTCTGAATTTGAGCAAATAAGCCTGTGTCATATTGCATCTGGTTATCACTAGAAGCAAATTGCCCTTCTCCTACTAAAGCATCAAAGGACCAACCATTGACTGCCTGAATGTTTTTCCTAGCTGTTTCTTTACAATTCTCATGATACTCTGATTTCCAAATAAGATAGTCACCACCGCTAAGAACTGTTCTCACTAACATATTCCAATCACCAGGAGTCAGCCACTCCTCTGTGGCAGACTCTAAAGTTGAAAGAGTAAAGGGAGCAGTGGCACTGTATTGTGATACTGCATTTTTTAATTCCTTAATAATTTGAAAAATAAACCCTGTGTGATGTCTCCAAGCAGCCCCTTGATCGCCTCTGGTCTTGGATACAGGGAAAGCCTCAGCGTCTCCCTTCTCTGGATGATCTGTGGCTAATCTAAAGCTAGATGATAGGGGCTGCCTTTGGACTCTGGGTTGAGGAATGCAAGGAACCAGGGGATATTTGCAGTTTACCTCTGGAGACATCTTCCCTGTCTTTAATTTTTGTAGCGGATTAATTAACTCCTGATACTCTTTTTCCAACTCTATTTGTTGTTTAAGAAAAGATATTTTTTTCCTATAACTCCCTTATGGGATCTATAACCGTCATCTCCATTGTGGGAGCATTTGGAGGTGGAGGTGCATAGAGAGGGGGTCTTCCAGAAGAGGGCAACTCAGGGTCATAATGTTCAGCTGCGTCTTCCCCTAGGTCAGCACAATCTGTCTCTGACAAATCATCATCAACCTTTGGTTGTATTTTATATTCTAATTTCAGATAAATACATTTCTTTTTATTTTCAACATGAAGGATAGCATTTAAGGAATGAACCAAAAGCAGACAATTAACACACATGAGAAATAAACAGCAAAATAAAAACAGAGAATTGAGTTCAGGCTGACTTATTTCTTGCCCCATTTTCATTATCATGACTTACCTTTCTCGATGTGGCAAATTCCTGCGGTGATCACTTTCGTTTCACTTCAGAATTTTGGCAGATCCTTCTTCCAGTAACGTCCCTCACTGGGTCTCTCGTTCTTGCTGTCCCACATTGGGTGCCAAAGTGTGGGGAACCCTCTGCCAAATATTGGAACCCACACTGCCCCAAGCTTTGGGGGCTAAATTGTCAGAGTCAGCACTGCTGCTCCCATCTCCTGGTCAGGGTTCAACAAGAGAGAGTGAAGGCAGACACAAAGAATGGAGACCAGACAGAGTGTGATTTGGTCTCCTTTATTCTCAAGTCTCTCTTCCTCTCTCTTTCCAAGTCCCTTGTTCCTAGTCCAAGTCCCAAGTCTCAAGTTCCTAGTCCCTAGTGCCTCCAAGTTCCAAATTTTTTAGTCCTTTCCTCTGTCTGCCTCTTGTCTTTCATAAGTCTGACTTCTCAAGTCATGCCTTTAAGTCTCATCTCTAAGTCACACCTTTAAGTCACACACACCCAAGGGAAAACCCTGGGTATATAAAACAAGATGTTATCAAGTATGCTCAGCTGTTGTAGGCTGTTGAGAACAAGTCTCTTCACAGGGTATATGGCTCAAGATGGCTGCAAGGATGATAGCCACATCCTGTCAGCTTCTCACACTGACAAGACAGTAAGAGTCAGAAATAAAATTATATATCAGGTATCTGTAGCAATCATGAACCCAAGACTTCCACAGACATTGCTGCAAAGTGCACAGACTAGCAGCCAACAAGTACATGAACAATGCCAATTGTCACTTATTATTAGGAGAATGAGACCACAGTGATAGAACACTTTGTGGTTCTATTGAAGCAGCTCTAGAAACACAGACTTCCAGGTGGCACAGCTTGCAGAGCCTTGTACATTGTTTGTAGAATGTGAACAGGCAATGAGGACAACTGTACAGGAATTCCTCAACAAAACTACTAAGGATGCTATCACCCAGGAGTTCCTCCTGAGAAAACATACAGAAGGCAAAGTAGGCTCCCAGAAGGGTCACTGGACATCCATCCCCACAGCCACATGGTTCACAAGTGTTCAATGACAGATAGACATACAAAAAGGGGACAGGAGTTGTCTGATTATCCATGGTAACAAACTTTAAGACCACTCTAAGATGGCTCAGAACTGAACCACAAAACCTGCTGTGGCTTTTCCTATAGGGCTGAAGGGAGTGGTCATGTGACTGAGGTAAGGTTTTATTGCTGTGAGAAGACATTGTGACCAAGGCAACTCTTATAAAAAAAAACATTTAATTGAGACTAGGTTACATATTCATAGTTTCAGTCCATTATCATCAAGGCAGGAGCATAGCAGTGTTTGGGCAGGCATGGTTCAGGAGGAGCTGAGAGTTCTACATCTTCATCTGAAGGCTGCTAGCAGAATACTGACTTCCAGGCAGCTAGGATGAGAGCCTTAGAGCCCACACCCAAAGTCACATACCTACTCCAACAGGATGACAACTTCTAGTAGTGCCACTCCCTGAGCCATGCATATACAAACCATAATATTCTACTCTCTGGCTCTCATAGACCTATTCAAACATATGAGTCTATGGGAGCCATACCTAAACATAATATAATGCAAATTATATTTAGTCCAACTTCAACAGTTCCATACTCTATAGCGTTCTTAACCATGTTATAAGTCCAAAGTTCAAGGTCTCTTCTGATATTCCTCCAATCACTTAACTGTAATCCCTAAAGCAATATAGGAACCCAGCTTGGCAAACCTTAAACTATGCATCTCCTTGTCTGATGCCAATACAGTCTTCATATCTTCAGCTCAACTTTCACCTTTATTGACTGCAGCACACTTCTTTCTCCTGCACTGGTTCCATTTCCTATTAGCCGCTTTACTCAGCAGATATACCATGGCTCTCTCATCTTAAATATCAAACATCAAACAGAGGTTTAAATCCTCTTGTGGTAAGCTTAAGGTGAAGTCTTAGCTAATTACTATCTCATAACAGCTTTTGAAAATCATTAAAAGTAAACCATTTTTTTGCATGTACACCTGCATGCCAGAAGAGGGCACTAGATCCCATTACAGATGGTTGAGAGCCACCACGTGGTTGCTGGGCATTGAACTCTTACATTATTGGTTGTCAGCCTAACCTTCAATGGCTGAGTCATCTCTTCAACCCCAACTATCTTTTCTTATTGGAATTTTCTGTGCCACAATCTCCTTAGAATGTAACTAAGGTTTCAAATATTGAAAAGATATTGCCTTTGAATGTTTTCTGAAGCAACAAGCACTTCCCAAAATTTTAAAGCTTGTTGTATAAGAGCAAATGCTTGCAGTAAAACACCTTCAGAGGGATCAGCTAATAAAATACCATGCAACGAATAATATATACTGAAAGATTCAAACTCCTAACTTCTTGCATTAAAGCAGCAACAAGTTTTTGCATAATGTAAGGCTATTACCATTCCTTGAGGCAAAACTTTCCAATGATATCACTTCATGTGCTCTCCAAAATTACAAGCAAACTCACTGAATGCAAACCTTCCACCTTCACCAGGTTGCAAATGAATGGTAGAAAAACAATTTTCTAAATCCATAATAATTCTATATGGATTTTCTGGAAAGGCAGCTGGAGTAGGCAAGTCAGGCTGCAATGTCCCATTATTTTCATAAATCTTAAGTTGAAATTTGTTTTGGATTAAAGGAATAATCAATCTTTTGTAGCTGAGTGAGAGTATCAGATAAAGGCCAAGTTAAAGGCCAATCTTGTCCTCTCTTACTCTTTGAGCAATTCTTTTATTAGCAGGCACAGCTATAATGCCATGGAGAGAAGCAGACACAATTTTGATTTCTCCAGCATAATCATTATCTATAACTCCTGGCCCATATGTCAGGAGATAATATGTTGTGAATGTCTTTGGGTCTGAGACTGACCCCCCCTCCACAAGAAACAAGCAAGGCAATAAACAAATTTCAGAAAACACCTTTCTAGGTGCTGGTCCAGTGAGCATAACAAAAGGAAAGTCACAGAAGCCTCTGCTGAGTCCACTTTAAGCTTTGTCTTAACTCAAATGTAAATGTTCTTAATCTGGGCTTAAAACAGTCTGCTAGTACCTTTGTTTCTGGGGCAATCATTTTTAAAATGACCCAAATCTTCACATTTAAAACATCCTTTATCCCTTCTCTTTTGTGAAAGCATTGCTTGTACAGTTGTCCCTTGTAAGGCAGCAGCCATAGCCAAACATTGATTGTATGAGGACCCAACTTCAGCACAAAGAGGAATGTATCCAGGTAAGTCTGTCTTTGCTTTGTATGGCCTGTCAGCTGCATAGCAGGCCACATTAGTATTTTCATAAGCCAGTTGTGTAGCAAAAAGAACTCTTGCCTACGGGTCTCCAAAAATTCTACCAGCTGCTTTTAGCAGCCTATCCACAAAAATCCTGAAAAGGTTCATCAGGGCCTTGTTTAATACCAGATAAATTCCCACTGAGATCTGGTAGGCAATTGATTCCAAGCATGGCGGGTAGCCATTGCAATTTGTGCATACACTCCTGCAGGTAGCCCAACCTGATTAACATTACCTTCATAATGAACTTCTCCCAGAAGCATGTTAATATCCCATTCTATATTGCCTGACTGAGCATTCATCATGGTGGTTCTCTTGTTCCATGCCATTCAGAACTGTAGAGTAAGTAATCTCCTCCCAACAAAGTAGCCTCACATAGTTTTCCAATCTTGGGGGATTCAATTTGCTTCTATTGGATACTGTAGTATCCAATAAAGCTTGTGTAAAGGGGACAGCAGACCTGTACTGTACTACAGCTGTTTTTAACTCTTTTATTCATCTCTAACTGCTTGATCCTCTTCTCAAATATAAACATGGTTCAGTAAAAAAATCTCAAGCTCACAATTGAACTGCCAACTGTAGCCAATGAAAATTGGCAGTTTAACTATATTTTTAAGTTTCTTCTGCAGTATTGGAGTATAACCATTATTTTGGGAAACAAAACCATTTTTACCAATGTAAACAATCCATTCTCTCTAAAATCAGCACCAAGTGCATTTCTTTCATGTTACAAAGTTTGGCTGCCAGTTCTTATACATGAATGCATGATTGTGCAGCTTTTAATACCTCATTAAAGAGACATTGTTTTAAATCCTATTCTTTATACATCTGGTTTCTGAATGACTCCAATTCTGAGTTACCAGTTTTAAGCCAGCTTTCTGTTACCAAAGTTGCAAATATTTAATCATATCCAATAACTTATAGGTCAATAATCTATAACCAAGACATGCAGAACATATTTATACTTTTAAAACCAGTCAGAAACAAAAATGAAGTAGATACACAACTTATATATTTAGACTAAACATTTTTTTTTACTTTTTCTAGCTGTAATTTCAAGAGAAAACACCTTGTCACTTGCTGAACCCAATAAACACTGTCACAGAGATTTTTCTAGGAAAAACAACTATCAGCTTCCTTATCATAGAAGCCAAAAAGCTGCTGGCCCCTTTAAGAGCAGCTTATGCAGAAAATCAGTTCCTGGAAAGGCTTCTCCAGCTGAACTTGAACCCTAGTTACAGTGCAGGGTAACTTATCAGCTTCTGTTGTGCAAACTGAGACTGCCTTTTAAACAAATTAAACTAAATCAAGGGGTGGATAGCTAGCAGATAAAGTTTTAACCATTTTTTCTTTTGAACATGAAACATAGAACAACAATCACTCAAACAATGAAACAAAAACAGACAACTGACACACGTGGACAGATTGGTGTGCCAAGGACTGAAAATTGACAGAGAAACCAGAACTAAGGAATTTTCCAGGAGGAGCCAGAGAAAAAGCAGGACATCTCCTTATTTCTCCTGTTTTTAGAAGAGTTCTGAAATAGCTTATTTTTCCTCTCTTTTCCTAACATGGCCAGAAAGAAGACAACTGCTTTTCTAAAACCCGTTTTCTCTCTCATATTCAAGGTCAACCTTTTCATCTCCTTAGGAGTTGCAGCAGCAGCTACTGATAGTTACTCCTCAGCACCCTGCTTTCTTAACTTCCCCAATTCCTCCTAACCCTGCTCCTCTCATTCGAGGCAGCTCCTCACCTGCACACGAATGCCTGTTTGGAATTCTCCTGTCCCATGTTTCGCTGTCACCCCTAGTTGAAGTTGGTGTCAGACCAATGCCTATTCAGCCTAGCCTGTATCCACTAAAAACACACTAGGAACATGACCTCCAAAAAATTCACTAGCATTTCCATCAAAGCTTATTCATTGCTGACCAAATGTGGGTTACTCTTCTTCTGTTTTCTGTGGAGTTCTACCAAGACAATGTTTCTCAGTCATTCCCCCTTTCCCCTGTTCTCAGGCCCCACATTGGGCACCACCTGTAGCCACCTGCAGCCACACACAAACTGGGTTCACTTGAAAAAGGGTCTGAAAATGAAAAAAGGACAGAGAGGCGATAGAAACAAGAAGCCAAGACAAAGTTTTCTGATCAAGGCTCAAAGTTCAATATTCAGCTCCTGTATGCATAGGGAAAGCCCCACCAAACCCATCCTTTGTTTCAGCTGGATTATGTCACAAGGCAAGCTCAGTGGGCAGTCTATTCTTCTAAGATCTGGTAGGAAGTTGTACCTGAAGCCAAGGTGAATAACTCCACCTAGGTCCTCTTACTAGATCTATTGTGGTAAACAAGCCTGCTCAAGGCAGGGGAGGGCACAATTGGGTACAGATGCTGCAGGAGGTACAACCTTCGCTATCTCTGGAACACAGCTGGTGTTCTCAGAAAACCTTTCTTAGAAAATTTCACCACAGTGATGCTGGTCTCTTCTTAGTCACCACTAATTTCTTAGCTCCAGAGAACCAGCATCAACTGTCCCAGTAGTCCTTTTTATTCTAGATTCTAGAGACAGTACCATGTGGCCAAAGCTGCTGAGTCCTGCTGCTTGCAGGAGCTGAAACACAGTCCTCTTGTTTGTTCTCTTCCATTATCTCCAGCTTCCACTTTTCCTACTCCTTCACTGCATGAGCTTGGCCAAACTGGAAGTTGCTCTGTAGATTGACTTTAAACAAAGAGATCTGCAGGCCTGTCTCCTAAACATTGGGACTAAAGATTTGTTCCACCAAGCCTGAAATTAAGGTTTTCTTCACCCAAAACTTACTCTGTTCTAGTCTGGCCTTGAACTCAGAGATCTGATTGTCTTTGCCTCCGGGGATTCAAGGCTTGTACTACCATGCTTGGATCTAAATTTAGCTGGATAGGATCTTGTTCCAAGTTCAATACTCCCTTATTTCAATTTAATATTCTTGAATCCAGGATTCGGCTCCATTTCACTTTCTGGTGCCTCTTTGATACTGCAACCACAAATTTTATATTTTTCTTTCTCAGCTTGCTATGTTTGTTTAAAATGCTCTTCATGAGGCTTAACCAGAGAAGAAAGTCTATGATGGGCATCTCTGAGACTTCCATTGTCAATGCAATTAATCTGAGTCTCTTTACCTTAGCCTCAGAAAGATTCTTCAGAAAAGGGCAAAAAGTAGCCACATACTTTTCCAAAATACCACAAAACAGTCTCTAGACCACACAGTACAGTCCTCCACTGAAACATCTTGGGCCAGGTCCCGACAATTCACATCATTCTCAGTAACAAAGTCTTCCATATTCTGACTAGGATAGCACATTGAGCCCCACTTAAAACATTGCATCGCTTTTCCAAACTCAAAGTCGCCCAATCCCCATTTCCAAACAAAAGCATGCTCAGTAATATCACAACAATACCCCAGTGCCTGGTACCAACTTCTATCTTAGTTAGGATTTTACTGCTATGAACAGACACCATGGCCAAGGCAACTCTTATAAGACAACATTTAATTGGAGCTGGCTTACAGGCTCAAAGATCAGTCCATTATTATGAAGGCAGAAACATGGCAACATCCAGAGAAGCATAGTGCAGAAGGGCCTGAGAGTTCTACATCTTCATCTAAAAGCTGATAGCAGAATACTGGCTTCCAGGCAGCTAGGTTGAGGGTATGAGCTCTTCACTTCAATGTTACGAGAAGTCCTGGATGCAGGATCATGAGCAGCAAAACCCAGGACAGAGTGATTGAAGTGGTCACAATCCCAGCACCAAACAAGTCAAGGACAACCAGATGTAGATTTGCATCAGTGAAGCTATTCTCAGGGTTCCCCTTTGCCTAGGATACAGTGAGACAGCAGACTCAATATAGAGACCACAATGCCCCATTTTACCCTCCAGATGAGTCCAGGTGGTTACATTTTGGTGTCACTCTGTTATTCACAGTGCAAAGGACACCAGATCCCATAGTCTCTCACCTTCTCCACCTCAGCCAGGCGTTGAGGGAGCTGCTCAGGATCCCAGGTCCTCTGGTGCTCAGTCATCAGCTTATCTACCATGGTGAAAAATGTCTTTTGCCCAGGAAAGGCTTTGTCAGCCAACCCAAAGATGCGCAGGAGAATTGGGAATGTCTTCAGAACCTGTAACAGCCAGAGAAAGTGCTATGACTTCCTGCTGCCTTTAATTTAATGAGCTGAGTAAATAAGATTTCTAATAATAATAATAATCATTATCATTTCAATGTGTGTTCATGTGCACATGATGTGAGGAATGCTGATGCCACAACAAAGATGTTGAGGTCAGGGGAAACCATAGAGATTCAGTGGACTTACTACATGGCTTCCCGGAATGAAACTCAAGTGTCATGCTTGCCTGGCAAGCTCCTTACCCACTGACCATCTCTCTGGCTCCTGGATATGTTGACTTAGTGTTAATCTCAAGCAGTCTTAGTTTCCAGCCTCTTTTAAGGTGGACATAGGCCCTATTTCTTCCCACCCATCACGTCACTCCTCCTTAGTTCTATTCTTGGCTCTAGCAGCTTCATGGTGGACAAAAGATATTCTACTTTGAATATTATCAAATATTGAATATTATCAAATGCATTGGTGGCTTCCACATGGGCAGAGGGCCAGGTTATCAGCTTCTAGAAGTCATGACCTTGGTCCACTTCTCCCCTCCCACTACTCCAGGCTTGACAAGCTCCAGGGTTTTATTTCTGTGGTTGACACTTCTAGATGTCTCCTTTCCAAATCCCCTATCTACAGCTTCCCCTGAGAAGATAGCACAGAAGTCACTCTGCAGGCTTCCCTTGAGCCTCCTACCACAGGGATCAACCCAATTTTCTCCCTCATGTTTTCTTTCATAACTTTTAGTATCTTGATCAAGTCTGGGTCTCCATACTCGAAGCAACAGGCATAAATGAGAGAGGCAATCACATTGCACACGGCTTTGTCCAGGAGGGTGTAAGGATTGAGGGCACACCCTAGGAGTGGAGATGCAAGTAACAGTCAGGATATTGTTCCTATCTTCCAGTCCCCATTTGCACCCCACACCCATCAATCACCAGCCTGGGTGGTGAAGGCATCACAGAGGTGACCAGCCTCCTTCGTCACCCACTGCACAAGAGATTTCTTGGCCAGGCCAAAGATGCACAGGATGGATACAGAGAATTGCCTCTGCTTTCTCCACCCAGGCCCATAAGGTGCAAGGACCACACCTGCAGGTACGTCTGTGTGTAAACAAGTACACCTGACTGTGCTGCCCTCTCCCTCTTTCATTTCTCTTTTCCTCTGGAATTATTGTCCCCCAAAACCTTACCCCTCTCCACAAACACATCTGTGCCACCTCCAGCATTCTAAGGAGGCTCTACAATGGATTTCAGGAATTTTTTTTCAATTTCTTAACTCCATTACCACCTGCATCATACCCTGACCTTCCTCTGCTCACTGTTTTCCATAACTGGGTTTGATGCCATGTCTATCCCCACACAGCATTTTGCCTTTAGCTTTTTGTCCATAGCCTAGGTGTGGAAAGATGGCTGTTTCAGGGCGGTCAGCAGTGTCCTCTCCACAGGTCACCAGCACATCTTGCACTGTCTTCAGTCCTTTAATCACAACCACAGGCTTCCAGCCCATCTGCAGGCTGAACACATCACCATAGTGATATTGAAGCTGAAATAGAGGAACAGAAAACATAGGAAGTGGAGGTCCCCAGAGATCATGCAACCAGGTTCACTGCAGAAACATGGGCAAGGTGTTGAGTGTGCACATGTGGTTTCTAGTGTGTATATGTGTGTATGTGCATGTTTGCAGCCATGCATGTTTGTTTGTGTGTGTGTGTGTGTGTGTGTGTGTGTGTATGCATGTATGTATGTTGCTTTTTATTGAACCCTGGTCCTCATACATTCTACAAAAATGCTTTTCATTGAGCTTCATCCCCAGCATGAGGAAGCCTGCCACTGTGGCATCTTATGTTTTAAGTTCAGCAAAGGAATCGCAGTAGATATGACATCCCAACTATGACTTTGCCTTAGCATGTCAACACACATGAAGAAATTTTGGTTCCTCAAGATGAAGAATGAGGCCAGAGAACACACAGAAGCAAGAGATTCAGGCAGCCACAGCCCCTCTCTCCACTCGGTGTCCTGACTTATATTCTACAGTAGACCTCACACCATGCTAAGACTTCATCTCTAGAGGAACCATAAGGGATTTTAGACCTCTATGGATGCTCCTGGCTACAAATAGACTAAACCAATCTGCCATATTCTGCTTCACCATCAGAACTTTGACCCTTAAAAATTTTGCCCTTGAAAGCCTCAGTGGATGGCACCAAAAAATTGCTAAGGCTTTTCCATCTTGGGGACCCAAATCCCTGTTGGACCTGTGGCTCAAACCTGATTATGTGCTTCTATAGACACCATACTCTCAGTTACCATCCACCTGTAAGTCACTCACCTTATACAAGCTGTACGGCATGTTATGTGAGTCCACCTGGAGCAGGTTACCCAGCACAGGCCATGGCACAGGGCCAGGTAGGTATCGAGAAGTCCATCACTGGTGCCAGTGCATCAGGTCCACCAGTAATATGAAGGTGACTGTGAATATTGCCATAGACCACAGGCCAGTCCCAGTCAGCAGCTCCATGGCTGCTCTGCTGCTGCCCAGGCTTCCAAGAGACCAATGACCAACACTCAATACAAGACCTAGGGTCAGCAAGCCCCAAGCTTGAATCCTGACACCTTATAAAAGAATTCCAGAGTTGTCCTTTGTCCTCTGTGTCCAGCCCCAATTCTGTGTTTTGTTTGACCAAGTGTAGGGATGGGCCAGAGGTAATCATTTTCTTCTAGGTACTGGATCAACCCCTTCCAGGAGCTGAGCATGCTGATTTTGCTGGGCTAAACATGGTAGATAGATGTTTTGTGGACTCCTGCTTTGAGATGGATGAATTGATCATTTCATGCAGAAAAATCTTCTGATGTGGTACACATTCAAAGCTTTTGGGGTTTGATGACATTGCTCAGAGACAAATGAGTCTTCCTAGAACTTTTTGGAGCACATATTTATGGCAGGATATGATGGGTGGCTGGAATCCAGTCAATAGCTTCTCTGGGTGTATGACCTATGGAAAGCTGTCTCCTGCAGTTGAGGGAAAGAGGCTGGAGACCCTATTGGCATGGGATGAACTTTGGAAGAGGGCAGCTGGAATCCCTATGGGTGAGTGAAGGGCAGTGGTGGCAAGGTAGCTAGAGGCCCCATGGTAAGTGAGAGCCAGTGGGAAAATGTAGCTGGAGAATGTGTCATCTTCAGTACAGGACTGTGGTCATCCAATTAATTAGACAGCAAGGAATACAACACAGAATTTCTCAGACCAAGTCTGAGGAAGCTGAGAAATTATCTGAAAACTTTGTCAGGGGGAGCCACTTAGTTGGTTCTCAGACTTCTCACATGCTGGCCTCAGTCTCTTATTCACCCTTTGCTTCTTGGTGGTTCAATCTCTCCTGGCAACAGTCTTCCACATGGGCATAGGAAAGGTAGAAATCTGAGGCCAGAGGCCTGTGGTCAGACTGAGAAGACTTGAGGAATACACAAAGATGATTCCTAGGTCTTCCAACAAATGGTGCTTGTGTGCTGGGCACTGCTGGGGACACTGCACATGCCAGTTCAGTACAGTCAGTGAAGCCTCAGTCAATGTCCTTGCTGGATTCAGAGCTCTGAAGACCAAATGCTCAAAAGTCCCAGTGGAACCCAGGCAAGGTCTCTCTGCTGCACCTTTAGTGTGGCAGAAGGGAGGCAGAACAGGGACCACACCATGCAGCCTCACAGCAAGGACTACACATGGCTCTCCTCTTCTCTGCTGTCCATGCCACACTTGCACTCACCACCTCTATGTCACTGGAGCCTGTGGGTGACTCCATGCTTATTGCTGGCCTGAAGCCTCTAAGCCTGCTCCCTCTTTCTGTCCATGATTCTCGGCCCTGCCAACCCAGTTCCATAGAATGGCGCAATAGTTTGGGTCAATGAGAAGGGTCTTTCTTGAGCCCCAACTTGGCCTGCAAAAAAGACTTGCATGGCAGTCAGTACACAAGCATGGATCATGGTCACAAAGGGGATTAAAGAGACAACTTGCTCAGGTCACTGACAGACTCAGGCTGTTGGGTTCCTCTTGGTTTGCTCCAGGACACTTCCAGGGTAACTTCTGGTGTCTGATGGTTAAACCTGCTTGTCAGTGCTGGGACAACACCCTCACACTCTCATCTCTGTCTGTGTCATACATGACATTATCAAAGAGGAACAGTGGTGCTGACTGGGTGCTGTCCCCAGTGGGGGATGGGCTGGATAAGGTTGGATTTTCTTACCAGGTAAGTGAGCCCTTGTGAGGTAATTGGACAGACAGATAAGGGATCTCACACACTGTGTGCTGTAATGGGTTTCCTCTCTATCTCCAACTCTTGGGAGAGGACCTGGATGTTCTGCTAACCATCTGTCTGCTAGGACTGCTCACTTCCCTGCATCTTCAGTCCATGTCTTCTCAGTCATGTGAACAACTGTGTTTTGTCAGGATCATGTGACTTTAGGTATACTGGGGTCTGGATATTTAAGTCAGCAGCAAGGGTGTGCCATGTCCAAAACCAGAAACTAAGTCCTTGGCATCATGAGGCAGAGGATCTCCTAGGTTTGCAATGCTCTGCAGTCATGTGTAGAGATAATTGATTGCTGTCTTTTGGACTCACTGGAAGAGGACAGATGGATCCTGGGTATGTTGCTCCTAGACTTTGTCCTTTGCACTGCTTATTTCCCTTTCTTGCCTTTGATCTGTCTTGATTCATTGAAATGAGGACCAACAGAGAGTCTCAGAGCCATCTCTAGGTCTTCCTTCTTTTCCTAAGCATTGTGGGAAGTGGAAAGTGACTCATTTGGAGGATTGTGACTCTTTTCCTTGGGAAAGCTTAGTTAGAACAAAGAATGGCTGAGATTAGCTATGGTTGGTGATACTTTCATTCCTGGATGGATACTGTACCCTTTACAATGCAAGGCCACAGTAGGACTATCATCCATTACCATAGTCAGTTACCCATGAAATCTCAAACCACAGAACCAATGCTTGAGATAATTTGCTCGGTATGTAACAAAATGTAAAATATTGAGAATCAACCTCATATATAATTTCTGGAGGAGTATTTTGTGTAATCTTAAAATGTACACAAAGGGGACAGCTGAGCAGGAACATGACACTGACCAACCTTCATTTCCACCTCCAATACTGAAGAAGTAGCTAGGGTTTGTAAAATTTTTCTTGGATTCAAATAGATTTCTGGCCACAAAGAACATAGTTTGAGTGGTCCAAGCATCATAGAACTAAACTCAAACAGGGTTATTGTTATAGTAAAAAACTTTTATGTCACAGGTTACTTCCTGGCTGCTGAGATGACTTGGTGGGTAAACACCTGCAACCCAGCTGAACAGTCTGAGTTTGAGCTCTTGGAGCCACATAGTAGACGAAGTGTTCTAAGTCCTTATGGTTGAACAAATTTCCTCTTATCTCACAAATTCTCATATTTGTCACCTGGCACAAATCTCAAGTCCAAGTGGATCAAGGACATCAACAAAAAAAACATATAAACTGAATCTTATTAAAGAAGAAAGAGGGAAAGCTAAATGGCTGCCAAAAAGATTAATGAATTAAATAGATACCCCCATAAAACCAGGCCCAATTAAAAATACGATGAATAACAATTGACCTCCAGGGAAGAGAAATTTCCCTGAGAATTCCCTTCTTTTTTCCTTTCCAGGTAAAAATTAATCACCCATGATGTCTGCTGTTAGGAGTTCTAATCCTGATGCTGGCCTCCTGACTTATACTACTCAGACCTCCAATGGTCTGACAAGGACATTAAACAGCTATAGACTGACATCACTAATCTCAAGAAATCCCTCGTTTCACTGTCTGTTGTGATCCCCAAAAATTGCAAAGGACTTTATTAGACTTGATTTTCTCTTTTACAATAAAAAAGACTGTGTACAGCTCTAGACTGTGTACAGTCCTTAAAGAAGAATGCTGCTTTTACATAGACAAAACAGGGATGATTAAAGAGAGCATGAAAAAGGCCAGAGAAGGTCTTGAGAAAAGACAGAGAGCGAAAGAGAAAAATGAGAGCTTGTACAAGAATTGGTCTTCAACCTCTCCATGATTGTTAATCCTACTTCCTTCCATCTTGGGACCATTTATTAGGTTATTTTTGCTTATTTCCTTTGGTCCCTGGGCCTTAAATAGGCTGACTAACTTGATGAAACAACAGATAGATAATCTGATAGCAAAATCTATTCAGATACATTATCATAAGTTAGATGTGGAGGACCACAAGACTCTAGATGAGGATGTTACTCTATCCAGGGTGCTCCCAAGTCCCATCTCCAGCCAACCTAAAAGAGGGGACTTCTGCCCCTAGACCAAGCAGAGAGGGGTCACCCAGAACCCCCTCTGTCTGGTGATCTGAATTCTTGCTTAGGCAGCGAGGCTAAGCACTGCAAGGGAATATAAATAAAAGTCAAAAATATGTTCCTGGGTTCCCTGAGGGACAAGCCTGACTGCATAGGGGTTGATGTCAAAAGTATTCCCTCTCCAGGAAAAAGACATCGGGATAGGTATGGCCCTCATGCCTCACTGGACAATGACAGGAGGACTGGAGCCATTACAAGGTCCCCTTTAATTATTGGAGGTCAGGCCTCTATCCCCGCCTTGGCAAGATTAGAATCTCCACAGCCCTTCTATACTTGGAGAAGGGAGATGTCAAGGGCAGCCCTGCTTATACACTGAAGGCCTAAAATCAGCCATAAGCCTAAAATCAGCAATAGGCCTGACATACATGCCTGCTAACACAAAGTCTTGGGTCTCTATGGAAAAACACTGAAACAGTTGTCTATAAACTATTGTAAACAGGCAGCTTTTGTGGAAATCTACCAGCCTGAGTAGTCATAGACCTTGTAAATAGGCAGCCTTGGTAGATAGTACCAAATTAGATAAGGACAAGTGAATCATAGGCGGAATTATATTGACCTGACCCCTGAACCTTCACCCAGCTGATATCCTGTTCTGAAAGATATCTGTGCTTCCCCTGAACTCCTATGCTCCTGGGTCATTCCCTTCCCCACATCCTGCACTATTGTGTTTATAACCCCTGTGTTAAAAAGTAAAAATTATGATTTGATAATAATGAAAAGAAAAGAAAAGAAAAGAAAAGAAAAGAAAAGAAAAGAAAAGAAAAGAAATAACACACAGTGTCCCCCTGGCTATGCTGACTTAGCTTCTGACAATCCATTTTCTTGTTCTCAGAAATACTTTGAATTATAAAATGTTATTTTGGTTTTTGTTAGTATGCTGAGTAAAATAATTTTTATTGATTTCATTTTAAACTTCAAAGTTTGTAGTGAGTTAAAATGTTCTTCAACATAATTATAGGTCATATTTATTTTTCATATTGTAAAATACTAGTTAATCTGTTGAACATTAAAAACTGAATTCCTTTTGAGAATTTCATATATGAACACTGTATTTACATAATTTTCCCTTTCTCTCCTTCCTCTCACTCTTCTCAACCCCTCATACTTTTTAAATACATCTTATTATTTAATTATTGTTCATATATGTATGTATATATATATATACATGTATAAGTATATATGTATACAGAAATACTGATAAAGTGTTTTAAGTTAAAAAAAAGATAGTAGCTATCAGTTTATGTTAAAGTATACATAATATATATAGATTTAATTGTTAATTACAAATAATTGGATGGTATTTTGTTTGTTTGCTTGAGGCATGGTTTATTATATATCTCTCACTGTTTTGAACTCCATTGGTAGACAAGTCTAGCCTCAAACTCACTGCTAGGATTAAGTACATGCACTGTCACACTTGGCTTTTAATTATATACAGTTTAAATTCAGTTACTCCTCATGGAAAGATGTTGCTCCTCCAGGACCTATAGACTTCCTAGTAGTACCTCCAATATCATCCAGGAGATATCTCACTTCATGTTATTAATAATGAGTATCATAATTAGCTTCATTTAGCAATTACCAAATTTGTATATCAAATTTCAAAACAATTTGTCACAAATAATAGGTAAATGTATTTTGTCAATTAAATAAAATAATACAGCATATTTTAAAAAAAACTGCTGTTATGCTCAAAAGTGAATTTATTATATTTGGTCATTGAAGTTGTTATCCCTGTAATTCCAGTACCAGCACCTATGGCTATTCCCACAGAGACCAAGAGTGGCACAATCTGAACTGCCGTATTTCATTGGGCAGCTATCATATCTACAACTGGGATTGGCAGGGGCTCGTTTCGCTGAATTACTCCTAGTTCAGGGAAAAGAAGTACCAACGTGCAAACTCCTGACCAGCTGGGGGGTAGGAAATGATATACCTGAGTACCACAGAGAATTGGCATGTTTTGGAGTGCGGGGCATTGTGGCAGAAATGATGTATCAAGGGTTGTGGTTCTATTGCAGTCTAGGGAGCTTAGTGTTCCTACAGAACATGTCCTAGAAGTCTTAAAACAATTTGCCATGCCCAAAAGAAGGATAAAGGAAAGGTAAAGAGTCATGGCAACATCAGAATCAGGGCAGCTGGCCAAAGGTGAGGTAAGGTTACTTGACAGAATCACCAGAGAGGCTGTAAGTGGCAATTGTGAGTTGGATCCAGGAGGTACAAATAACCAGCAATCTTTAAAACAACCAGGTCTGGTGACATTAAGGAGTTGGTATGCTGAGGTCAATGTCTGAAGCAAAAGGAGAAATGACAAGTCAGTGCCATTTATGAGGGGTGATGTCAGAGAGGTAAGAACCTCAGAGGAATATGTGATTACTTCCCCTACTTTTCCAATATCTAGAGGTTGGGCAATTGAGACAAATTTTCTCTGGATGTGGATGGTAGTTACTGGGGACCGAGGTTGATTTTTATACTAGTGCTTATGAAAGGGTTAAAATTTTTCAGAAACTCCTAACAGGCTGAGCAGAACCAAGAGTGCAGATCAGCTTGATCGTGAGCTCTGTGTTTCAGGAACTTGGCTGACCATAAGATAGATGGTTGATTACAAATAGGCTCTTTAAGACTAGCCTATACAAAATGTTCCCCAAGACTGTTCCTTGGACCCTGTCACAAATTGAATAATGGGCTGGGACTTTCCACAGGTACTCTCCAATAACCCCCCTTCACTCCCACTGGGTTGTGGTTTCCCCCTTGGGTTGTGGTTTTTTCCTTGTGGTTTTTGGCTTTAAATGCCCTCTGTCTCCAACGCCCGGGGGTAAGACCACACTGCCCCTGCATGGGTCATGGGTCTTAACCTCAGCACGCTGATCAAAATATACCTCTTCCTGATTGCATCAAGTTCGGTGTCTTGTGAGTTACTGGGTGGCTGCAAATTCCTGAGGCTTGGGTGAGGTCCTCCCTTCATGTGGGTTTTATACTTTTGGTTCCCTGACAGGGAAACTGCAACCACCCTAAGCTCTAAGAACTCAGTTGGAGGTATGATTTCTGTGTTTATGGTCAATTCTGTTTTCTATATTGTCTCAGTAAAAGATCTCTGTTTCTGTGTTTTTCTGTGTTTTGGGCCCATTCTCTTGTCTGTACTGTCTCAGTAAGCTGGTTTTGTGAAAGTACTTTTGGTTCTTTGCAGCTGTTTGCAGCCGTTTCTATCTCGGGAGGAGACAAACAGAATGATTGACAGATGTGCTAGGGAAATCACCAGCTGCAGCCCTGGGAGACGTCCCAGAAGGGCCGGAATTCTCAGGGACTCTTGGGAGATTCCCATCTGGGTGCCGGGGAGGACACAGTGGTCTTCTTGATAGGGAGAATGTAAAATCCGTACCGGCTGGCACTGGGTGCCTGGGAGGACGTGAAATCCCTCCTGGCTGGCACTTGCGATTGAGACAGGTTTTTGTTAGTCTCTGTGTGTTTGTTTTGTCTGGGTTTTATGTTATTTGTGACAATGGGACAGACTGTGACTAAAGTTTAACCCTAGACCATTGGACTGAAGTTAGAACCAGAGTATATAACTTACTAGTTGAGATCAAGAAAGGACCATGACAAACTTTTTGTGCCTCAGAGTGGCCAACTTTTAATGTTGGCTGGCAGCCAGAAGAGACTTTTGACTTGACTATTATTTTTAAAGTTAAAACTATTATTTTTCAGGAAAAACTGAGGTCACATCCTGATCAACAGCCATACATTACTGTGTGGCAGGACCTGGTCCAAGATCCACCACCATGGGTGAGAAGGAAGAAGCCAGGCTTCCGAGTCCTGGCCCTCCGTGGAACAAGGCACAGACCAAAAGACCAAACTAGAAATTTAATCATCCTTCTTTTTCAGATACCCCTGTCAGTCTGACGGGACTAGAAGAGTCTTTAGGGTTTTTCCATTAGCCCACATGGGATGATTGCCAGCAGCTTTTACAGGTTCTCTTTACCACAGAAGAGTGAGAAAGGATCCTGTTAAAAGCCCCCCTTAACCAACCAGACTGGGACATGGCTACAGGTAGGGAGCGGCTGACAGTTTACCCTGCTGGGCTCTGGTGACAGGTAAGAAGTTACAGTATATAGAGGGATTACAGGATTATACCCTGCAGGATTTAGTTAAAGAGGCAAAAAAATATATATCACAAAAGAGAGACTGAAGACTAGAATGCCACAGTTGTAGGAAATATATAGAGAGAAATGGCAGGGCCTAAACAGACAGGGAAACTGGGCAACAGAAGACCAAGACCAAATGGGAACAGAGAGATGCAAAGACATTTGTTTAAAAAAAAAAAAAAAGATCAGTGTGCCTACTGTAAAGAAAAAAGACACTGGGCTCGAGACTGCCCAAAGAAAAAACAGCAGTACCTCTTTTTTGAGAAGTCCTGGCTCTCAAAGAAGATGACTAGAGGGGACCCTGAGATTGGAGAGGAACCCTATGGAATTTCTGGTCAATACTAGAACAAAATATTTAGTTCTGAAAAGATCATTGAGAAAATTAAAAAAAAAAAAAAAAGACTATAGTCATAGGGGCAACTGGGCAGAAACAATATTCTTGAACTACTTCATGAACTGTTGATCTGGAGAAAGGACAAGTGTCTCATTCCAGTTATTCCTGAGTGCCCTATGCCTTTGTTGGGGAGAGACAAAGTTGAAGTTTACTCAGACAGGACCAGGGGTGTCTTGAGAGAACCCCCACCTCTATGATATTGGCCTTAAAACTAGAAGGTGAGTAACAGCTTCATGAGCTTCAAAAACTGCAAAAAGCCACCCCCTGACACACACATTAGTAAATGGTTAACAGAATTTCAAAAAGCTTGGACTAAAACCAACTCTATTGGAGTGCAGCAGTACCCAATGAGTTGTGAAGCCAGAGAAAGAATTAGACCTCACATTCACATCTGTTACAACAGGACATTCTAGTTCCTTGCCAGTTGCCATGGAACACCCCCTGATACCAGTAAAGAAGCCAGGCACTACATTTGACTACATCCACCACACTTAATGGCCGACAAAGAACTAAGAGAAATGAGAGTGTTCCTAGACACTGCTGGCTTTTGACCTAGTTGCCAGCAGATGGCTTACTTGTCTGAAAGCCATTGCTGCTGTGGCCTTGCTTGAATTGACTCTGGGACAGCAGATAACTGTTGTGGCACCCCACTCCCTTGAGAACATTATCCGGCAGCCCCCTGACTGATAGATGACTAATGTCCACATAAAAGGGTTATCTTTGCCTCCCCGGACATCCTGAACCCTGCCATCTTGCTGCTTGAGACTGATGATTCCTCCCCCATCCATCACCATATTGACATTCTGGCAGAAGACCAACCTTGGCCAGGAAGTCCGAACTGGTATACAGACGGGAGAAGCTTTGTGATTGAAGGTAAGCGGACAGCAGGAGCAGCAGTAGTAGATAAAAGACAGGTGATTTGGGCCAGCAGCCTGCCAGAAAGAACACTGATAGCAGGTATGCTTTTGCCACTGCCCATATTCATGGGACAATTTACAGAGGGAACTGCTGACTTCTGCAGGAAAAGACATTAAGAACAAAGAAAAATACTGAGCCTCCCCGAGGCCGTTCATTTGCCTGAAAAAGTGGCCATAATTCATTGTCCTGGACATCAGAAAACTCAAGATGCTGTTGCTAAAAGAAATCAGATGGCAGATTTGACTGCTAAAAAGGCTGCTCAAAGAGCTATGATCCTGACTGTTAAAAGTCCTAGAAAATATCTTGATGTTCATGTTAAAAATAGTCCTTCCACAGAAAGAAGGATGAAGATATGTGACAAATTTACATCGTTTAGCTCACCTAAGAGCTAAACACCTGAAGAACTTGATAAAGTCCTCCCAATTTTATGTGTTAAACTTATCTGAGGTAGCTGAAGCAATAATAAAAAAATGTGAGGCCTGTGCCCTGACTAACGCTGGGTATTCAAGATGTACCCCAGGAAGGAGACTTTGAAGAGACAGACCTGGGGCCTACTGAAAAATGGACTTCATGGAAGTTAAACCTACTAAATGTGGTAACAAATATTTGTTAGTCTTTATAGATACTTTTTCAGGCTGGGTAGAAGCCTTTCCTACAAAAACTGAGACTGCCAATGTGGTGGCTAAGAAGATCTTAGAAGAGAACTTCCCCAGGTTTGGAATACCCAAGATAATTGGGTCTGACAATGGTCCCACCTTTGTTGCCCAGGTAAGTCAGGGACTGGCCACTCAACTAGAGATTAATTAGAAATTACATTGTGCTTACAGATCCCAGAGTTCAGGACAGGTATAGAAGATAAATAAAACCATTAAAGAGACCTTAAATAAATTAGACTTAGAGACTGGCATGAGATGACTGGACAGCTCTCCTTCCTTTTGCCTTGTTCTGGGTTATGATTTAAGCTAACACCTTATAAGATTTTATGTGGCGGGGGGGGGGGTGTCTCCACCACTTACTGAGTTAGGTGGAGAATATGATTTTGATGTTGTTCTTTCTAAATCCCTGTTTGCCCATATGAAAACACTTGAGGTGGTCTGACATGAGGTCTGGGAGCAGTTAAAAGAAGCTTGTGAGACTCGAGTGTGCCTCATCAGTTCCAGCTTAGAGATGCTGTTTTCATCTGCCACCAACAGGTCGAGAACCTTGAGCCTCACTAAAACAGACCATACCTGGTGCTCCTGACAACCCCTACAACGGTGAAAGTCAAAGGCATCTCTACTTAGATTCATGCCTACCACGTAAAAAGAGCAAATTATAGGCCCCTAAATTTAATTCTATGATTAGAATTTTACATCAGAAGAAGTGACGAAATGAAAGGGTTAAAAATTTTCAGAAACTCCTAACAGACTGAGCAGAACTAAGAGTGCAGATCAGCTTGGTCATGAGCTCTTGTTTCAAGAACTTGGCTGACCACAAGATAGATGGTTGATTACAAATAGGCTCTTTAAGACTAGCTGATACAAAATGTTCTCCATAACTGTTCCTTGGACCCTGTTACAAACTGAATAATGGACTGGAATTTTCCACAGGTACTCTCCAATAACTGTCCTTCACTCCTGCTGGGTTGTGGTTTCCCCCTGGGTTGTGGTTTTTGGCTTTAAATGCCCTCTGTCTCCAAAGCTCGGGGATCACACCCCAGTGCCCCTGCATCAGTCATGGGTCTTGCCCTCAGCATGCTAATCAAAATATACCTCTTGCTGATTGTAGCAAATTCGGTGTTTGTGAGTTATTGCAAATTCCCGAGGATTGGGTGAGGTCCTCCCTTCGTAGGGGTTTTACACTTACCAACAGCTCCTGTCTCCCTACCTGGAATCCCATGGATCTTGTATGTAAAAAAGAATGTCTCATGGTGTTGATAGAAGAAATGATTGATCTGAGATCCTAGCATATGTATCTGACAAGACCAATATGGGCAGCCTCCACATTCATCTGGCCATTTTTCATAATAATTTTTTTTCTGGTCAAAGAGAAAGCAAGTATAGAGATCATAATATTTAGATGGGATAACATACCCAAGGATGACAGCAATTAGGATTAGTACCTAGCATCCGGCTATGGAGCTGTTTCCTGACCCTACTTGGAAAGACTGTTATCTGTGGGGGTCTCTTGTACCTCAAATCTCCAGATGTAAGTGCTGACCTGGGTAGAAATAAGCAGCAGGGGAAGGACAAAAAACCTGTGTCTAATCAAGTGAAGAAAGCTTGGCTACTGGAGTCAATTTTCATTTTCTAGAATTGAGGTCAAGGTGGGTGTTCTCAACATCCTCTGGAGCTTAACGGACCATGGTCCTGTTAGGGTTGACATGT
Organism: Rhabdomys pumilio; assembly: GCA_030674055.1. NCBI lineage: Eukaryota > Metazoa > Chordata > Mammalia > Rodentia > Muridae > Rhabdomys > Rhabdomys pumilio. The sequence continues at coordinate 20,131,972 of JANHMN010000012.1, read as the reverse complement.
ATGAAGAAGAGACATTTTTATGTGGAGGGATAAAATGTTTGAGGTGAGACAGGTGGACCCAATGAAAGAGTCCTTCAAGTTTAGTAGCTGTAGGGGTTACAAGAATTACCTTAAAAGGGCCCTGCCATTTGAGAGAAAGGATGAGCAATGATGATCTGAAGGGGAGAGAAGGACTTGGTCTCCAATGTTGTCAGGCAGTGGACAGGAGACAGTGTGTGGTAGATGGTGGTCAGCAAAGTTCAAAAGGAGAGAACAGAGGTGGCAAAGTAATAGGGTGTGTAAATGATTGGGGAGAGGAGGGAATATAGGTGAAAGATCAAGAGTTAGGACTGGACATTCATACATGAGTTCAAAGGGAGAGATAAGGAGAGGTTGTTTGGGGAGAGCAAGTAGCCTGAAAAGAGCCAGAGGTAGGAGTTTTACCCAATCAAAGTAAAGTTCCTGTGACTGCTTAGCAAGAGTGGTATTTAAAGAGTGGTTGGTTCTTTCTACCTTACCTGAAGATTGAGGGTAGTAGGGAATGTGAAAATGCCAGGGGATGTCTAGGGCCTTAGATAGAATTTAAGAAATATGGTAAGTAAATTCAAGACCATTGTCTGACTGAAGGAAGGCTGGGACACCAAATCAGGAAATGATCTCTCAGAGGAGGAGATCAGAGACTGTCTAAGCCCTCTTGTTAGTTGTGGGGAATGCCTCCACCCACCCAGAGAAAGTGTCCACCAAGACCAGGAGGTACTTGGTATGTTTGACAGTAGGCATGTGGGTAAAGTCAAGTTGCCAGTCAGTTCAAGGAAGGGAACCTCTAGCCTGATGGGTAGGAAAAGGGGTGCTATGACAACTTGAGTTGGAGTCTGACATCTGACAGATTTTGCAGTGACAGATTTCAAGAAACTTAAGTCTTCATAAGTAGGCTTTCAGTGAGTCTTGACAAAATAAGACAACACTTGACTGTTAGGATGAAAGAGTTGATTTAGATAGGACAAAGTTTGATGAGTGTCAGGGAGTGAAGGTGGGGATATGGGTTGCAGTGTAAGCATGTCCTGAGGAGGGTAAGATGAGTCTAGGCTCCTAAGGGCTGCAGCTCTAGCTACCTAGTCAGCTCAGTTGTTTCTCTTGGAGACAATAAAGTCATCTGTCTGGTGGGATCTGCAGTGAACAATTCCAATAGCTGTGGGGGGATGGGATGCCTTTAGCATGGCTGTAATTTGGTTTGCATTAGTTACTGATCCTCTTTTGTGGTAAGTAACCCACGCTCCTTCCAGAGAGTTGCATGGGACAGGAGGATATTAAAAACATATTTGGAATCTGTGTAGATGTATCAGTGCAGGAGTGAGATAGGGAATGGTTAGTATTTGGTAGAGGAAGAAGATTAAAAATATTAAGAGGTGGGCATGATTAGAAGGTGAGTGTGGAGTCTTCTATTAGGGCTACCTGAAGATAAAAAACCCTGGGGAGGTGGAAGAGTCTGTAAGCCTTTGTAAGTTAGGAACTGTAACAGGTTATAAGAAGAGAGGACAGTTATAGGTGGCCCCAAGGTTAGTTTCTTTGACACTCACATAAGGAGTTCAGCAGCTGCTAAGGTAGGAATACAAGGTGCCCATCCCTGAATAGTTAGATCTAGCTTTTATGACAAGCATGCTACAGGTGCAAAAGAGGGTCTCAGTTGGTGGGCAAATCCCTCTTTTTCAGTCATGTAGAGAGAAAAAGGATGAATCAGTTCTGCAAGGCTGGGGCCTTAAAGAGAGCCTGTTGGAGCCTTTGAAAGGGCTTGGTGGCCGGTCGGTGGTGGCACACACCTTTGATCCCAGCACTTGGGAGGCAGAGGCAGGTGGATTTCTGAGTTCGAGGCCAGCCTGATCTACCAAGTGAGTTCCAGGACAGCCAGGGCTACAAAGAGAAACCCTGTCTCGAAAAAACAAAAAAAAACAAAAAAAAAAAAAAAAGAAGAAGAAGAAGAAAAAAAAGAAAAAGAAAGGGCTTGGTAACAGGTTTGAGAAGAGATTCAAGGGTGGGGCCAAACACTGTTTCAATATAAGAGGTGACAAAGGAAGAAAAAGGAAGGAACCCAGGAACATAAAAAACTGCCCATTCCTAGGAATGATAAAATCTCTTCCTTTGCAGAAGGAACAGTTAGAGACTGAATCAAATTCTTTTTATCTAATGTAAGATCCTTGTGAGTTGGGATAATTGTTAGTCCAAAATAGGTGACCTGAGGAGTGGACAGTTGGACTTTAGAAGGTGAAATGCTGTAGCCTCAACTAGAAAAGAAATTTAGAAGAGCAGAGGTGTCAGCTTGGCTAATCTCTAGAGAGGGATACAGAGAAGGACATCATCTATGTAAAGCACAATCTTAGATTTATGGAGAGATAAAGAGAGTAAGTCAGAAGCCAGGGCCTGGCCAAATAGGTGTGGGCTGCCCCAGAATCCCTGAGGTAGAACAACAATTCAGGTAAGTTGGGTAGAAAAGAGTGTATCAGGACTTGTCCAGGTAAAGGCATATATGTTCTGTGACTGAACATCTAGAGGGATAGAGAAAAATGCAACCTTAAGATCTAGGAATGAGAAATGGGAAGTTTCCAAGGGGATAGTGGAAAAGAGTGTATAAAAGTTAGCCACAACATGATGGAGGGGAACCACTACAGAATTTATTTGAACCAGGTAATAGATACCATTAGGTTTCTTAGCTGCTAGTATAAGGGTGTTAAAGGGGGAAGAGGTGAGGAGAAGAAGTGTTTTCCTAGGAAGTCAGAAATGATAGGCTTAAGTCTCCTGAGGCTCTGGAGAGAGAGAGAGAATGTGTGTGTGTGTGTGTGTGTGAGAGAGAGAGAGAGAGAGAGAGAGAGAGAGAGAGAGAGAGAATTGAGGTTGGGTGATGTTCCTGGTAGAGTCTAGTAATTGGATGACAACAGGAAAATGTTTAGCAACAAAAAGTTTCTGGACATCCCAAACTCAGGAGTCCACCTGAGAAGCTGGTAAAAACAAAACAAAACAAAAAAAAAAACTAGCATGTTGGTGTTAGTAGGTTCACTGGCTAGCTTGGGTTTAGGTGAATTCGGGGAGCAAAGGAAGTAGAGACTCCCAAACTAGCTAGAAAATCCCTTCCCAATAAGGGAACAGTACATGTTGGAACTACCAAAAAGGACTGGGTGAGAGGTACACTCCTAAAATGCAACTAGTAGTGGGGTCTGGTGAGGAAGATAAGGTTGTCCTCCTAGGCAGATGATAAAAAAAATGCAAAGAGGAGGTGGGTCCCCAAAACTCTATCAGGACCGAGTAAGTGGCCCTAGTGTGCAAGAGGAAGGAGATGGGCCACCCACATACCATGATAGCTACCTGGGGCTCCCTGATAGTGATGGCAGCAGTCAGGTTGAGAGAGGTCGGGCCTCTTCAGACATCTATAGCCAAGCCTAGGAGATTGGCTGGAGAGTTACCTGGTAGTGATGTCCCTCTGTCCTGCACAATGTCAGAGCAATCGATACCCTGATGTTTCTCCTGATGGCACCTAGGACATGGCCCACTTGGTTTGCACGAAGTAGGGCAAGCCCTTACCCAGTGACCTTGATCACCACATTTATAGCAGAGGCCTTGTTGTTTCTGAGTCTTAGAAGACCATGGTAGTAGCTGATGCTGGTCAGACAGACTTTGCTGACATGTGATATTTTTGTTTTGGGGCTTTTTCATCTCTCTCGTGGTATACCTTGAAGGCCAGTGCCAAGATTTCTGCCTATGGAGTTAGGGGCCCCCTCTCCAACTGCCTAAGTTTATCTTTTTATGTCAAGGTAACTCTGGGGGAAAAAATTTAGGTAATCAGAAGTTGCTTAACTTCTGGGTTTTCAGGGTCCAGATTAGTGTATTGCAATAAAGCCTTTGTGGACCATTCTAAAATTGAGATGGATTTTTCTGATTTTTCTGGATAACCTCTTGGAGTTTTTCAAAATTTACTGGCTTTAAGGCTGCCTTTCTTGGGTCATCCAGAAGGCACGTTATAAATCTATCTCTGGCTAAAATACCACCTGCGGCAATTATAGTGACATCGAGGATCCTGGCCAGGCACTGCCTCAGATCTGATTGGAAATGCTCTGTTTGATGAATGCATGCATTCTTGCCTCTTCCCAAACTCATCTGCGTTCATCAGGAAGTAATTTATTAGTAAGGATCATATGTGCATCCTGGAAAGTCAAGGTATAAGATTGAGTAATGTACTGTAACTTGTAGGAGGAACTAAGGTGGGAGGAGTAAGGAGAGGAAGAGGAGGAGTAAAGAGAGGAGGAGGAGAAGGAAGAAGAGGAGGAGCTAAGAGAGTGATGGAGGAGAAAGGGGGACATGGAGGCTGGTAGTTGTTATAAATAGGTTGGGTATTGGGTTACACCTCTGATTGTAAGGGCATCTTGTTATTGATTGTTACTAAATATATAAGCCTTTGAATAATCTAAGTATTAGAGTCTCTTTTGTGTTGAGTCCACATGGTTGGCAGGATGGTCTTGGCAATGCTCAGCCTTGCAGAGACAGCATGGAAGATTGGCAGAGCCATCGACTATGCTGACGTCTCATTGGTGACAGGGCTGGTGTTTCTGGCTGGCCATTTCTAGCTGTGGGGCACACGTGCTTTCTGGCCATGCAACATGTCAGCTGAGCTAGGCAGAGACGCAGCAGCTTAGATAGTAGGTTGATCAGAAGCAGCCATTTTTAAGTACTTAGTACAACAGAGAAGCCATATCACCCTTCCTGTTAAAATAAAAAAAAATACTTTCCCTCAAAATACAATTAGAGCATAACTATACCAATTTGTATGAGCAAGGTACAAGATAGACCTAATACCCAGTCCATCATTTCGATGACTAAACAGAACCTCTGTCATCTCTCCTAACTAAAAGACTTAGTTCTGAACCTGGCTCTTTTTTTTCACTTTAGAATGAATGTCAGCTAAAAACCATCCTCTCAAATCTTTTCTCTCTAAGTAAATAGCCAGGATTGGCTATAAGACTATAAGTCTTCAACCCCATCAGAAATCCAGAATGACTGAATTAACTCAAATTATGGGAAGCACAACGAGTGGCTTCTAAAACTTAGCCAATTTATAGAGATCACTGAACACCTGGACAGTCCCTCACTTCAAAACGTTGGAATATCTGGTCTTCAGCCTTCTGGCCCAGGATCATCTGACAGACCTAGTAATGCAGAATTTTTAAGGGCTCTGTCTTGGCAGATATAATCAGTCAACTATTCTGCAAGTGTGTCCTTTTCTGAACAGTAATTTGTCTGTAGATGAAAGAGGCAGTTCTTGCCTAGTGACTGTCTCACCACAACTGGAGTAACTCCAAAGATGCTCAATTTCTTCTTAGAATCCAAGATGAAGAGCTGTCAGGAGCAAACAGGTCTCTAATCAAAATGAACATTAATACAGAAATGTTTGTAATGTCAATTCTGTGGACTTCCAATGTCTTGAAAACCAACTATCCATCTAAGGCAATCTGGACTGTTGTCCATCTGTTAAATCCTCTCAACTATATCTAATTAAAATATAGAAAACACCCTAACAATAAACCCAGAGCCATGAATTTGCTATAGGCCCTTAACTCGCAGTATAGCCCCATATCAAATCAGTTTTAAAAAGTTAAAAAAGGACTGGGTCTAAGCCTTGTATTTCTAAATGTGTTATATAGGCACAATGCCTATGAGAGTAACAGTATTAATCTCACTTTTATAACAATAAGAAACTTGTACCAATGAAAATCTTACATTTGAAATCAAAGTAAATTTTGTACCATTTAAGAAATTATAACTTCAGCTTAATAACAATTATACAGATTTCTACCAATAGGTTATGATTATGCAATAAATCCTAGCTATGCCTCCATGTTCCAACAAAATCACTACTTTTCCCTAGAAAGACAGCCCAATATTAACCACCCCAGTCCCCAAACCCATGGAATAGGGGTGCTGACCCTTCATTAACTTCTTCAAGCTGATTATGGGCATTGAGATATTAGAAGAGGGGCAGGATGAGGGTAAATGAAGCCTTTGATGTTTGTGTCTTCATTGAATTCAGCTGAAATTCCAGTACAACAGAGGTTAGAGCAGGTTTGCTCCGCTTGCTTGATGAGTAGATGCACCAAGGCTGTGTATTCTGCAAAATACAATTCTCAAAACAAATTTTAGTATCAAGATAATTTTTGTTTGAAATCTGGAATCTAGTCTTCTGGGGGCCTGCCTCCGTCATGTCTAATCCATATAATTCTGGAAGGCAGAAATATCTTAATCATCTCTTCTGAAAACACACAGACAAAATCTTTTTCCCTAAACAGAATGTCCTTGAGCCAGTAACCACAAAAACCTTTATCTTGACCTCTTTTCCAGAGGAGAAATATAACCACGAAGCTGAAAATCACATCCATCTTCCTTCTCTATTTTGCCATGCAGGAAATGAACCCAGAATTCCCGTGGGGCCCACATTAGACAGAACCCGAGTCTCCTGTGAGGCAATATAACTTTATATCATTTAAACACACCTGATTTACACTATCTTTCTGTTTGGCTCTTTACCTAGAACAGTTTTTTTATTTACACCATCTGTCTGTTTGGCTCTATACTCTAAAGCAGCTTCCACTTATACACTGTACACTTTACTCTAGAGCCAGTGACAATTTTTTGCCTATCTAAGTTCCAAACCATGGGTGGTAATCCCCATGGGATTTTGACAAATCTGTTTACAAATCTTTCCTAAAAGCAAATCATCCCTATATTTTAACTTTATACTTAAACCAGTAACTGCTCCAAAATGGAGGCTTATTTATTTGACTCTCTTAGCTCAAAGCAGCCTTTATCTTCTCTCAGCAGAGAACCTGTCTGCCAGCAGTTTCTTTGTTCCCACGCTAGAGTCATGTTGACTCACTCACTCGCTTTCTTTTTTTTTTTCTTTTGGGTTTCCAAAACGGCTTTATTGGCATGATTGATGATGGTTGAATCTGGATGTGCACCCTCGTGAAACTCAGGGCAGACCTGAGTGAAATAGGGAGGGAGAGAGGGAGGAGGAGCTGGGGAAGAATGCTTAATTGGCTCCGCCCTATGGCCTTCAAGCATCTCATTTGTGTGTAAATCTCTCTAAGGCCTGGGGCCTGTAGTCATGCCGTCTACCTGTGCTCTTTGGGCGGGGTTGCATTGCCCTGAACAGACTGAACAGTGCAGGTCAATCAAATTCCATGCCACGAGTTAGGAGCCTGGATTCTGGGAAGATATGCTCATCCCTTACAGGCAATGGATACCTGTTGGGTCTCTGGACTTTCCAACCAGTGCTTCTGCCAAAACCAGCCACCCTATCACAGTCCTACATCTCCCCCTGTTTTCTTTTTTAAAAAAGAAGGTGGGGTCACTGTCATCTGTAGTGAAAATTTTGAATGAAGTCAAAAGAAAACACTATGAATGCCATAGGATGTGGCACAATTAAGCCACAGGGTAGGGGGACCTGGGGTGGGGATTAAGAAGGCAAGGGAATCATTGAATCAATTAAATACAGGTGGTACCATTTGTGGGTAATGACATCTGATTAGATAGATATGTTTTCTTTACTAACATGTAACTTTTAGCTATTTGAATTTGGCAAAAGAGTTTATCTGTAGCTGGAAGGTCTGGATCTGTCTTCTGTAGGACTCAGAGTGTGTCTCTGGGATTCAGCTTGTGTATCTGCAGTCTTTAGTGTGTGTCTCTGGAGTCAAACACAGTGGCTGGAAGAAGGTAGCTTGGCGTCCCAGGCAGGTTCCAGGAGGCAGTGTTGTCTCCGCTGGATCTCAGTGTGTCTCTGGAGTCTTTAGTGTGTGTCTCTGGATCTCAGTGTGTGTGTGGGGGGGGTCTCAGCATGCATATCTGGGGTCTTCAGTCAGACAAGGTGGCTGAAAGAAGGCAGCTTGGTGTCCCAGGCAGGTTCCAGGAGATGGTGTTGTCTCTGCTGGACTTGTGGGAGCACTGTCTTATGGAGAGGCTTTTTCCATGGGTGCCACCAGGGGGTACCACCAGGGACGCTGGTTTTGCACACATCCTCTACCATCTGTAGGGAACAATGTAGGCTCCTGTGCAGGCACGTGTGGGCATGAGTCTCTGTTGTGTTGTGGGTCCATGCATCTGCCATGGTGTGGTCAGCCGGAAATGCAGCTCAGCATGGCAGGATTGTGACAGATCTTGGCTGAGTTTATTCTGCACAGCACCAGGCGAGCACAGCAGGGCCCCGCCTGGTGTTGGGAATTTTCACTCAGTCTGGTTCTGCGGGCATGCAGAATTCTTGGATTGGGGATCCCTGGGCCCGGAGGTGGCCAGGGACCGACTGGTCTTAAGCCCTTGGGTTCTCAGATGCCTGCTGAGAGGCTGCAGAAGGACCAAGACTGGGGTCAGGTGGGTGTGTGATCAGCCAGCCCACAGGTGAGAGAAATGTGGGATGGGAGAGAAGAAAAAGACCCTGGCAGCACCATGTGGTAGAGACTCAGTTACTGTACTCGCTTAGCAGACTCCACAACCCAGCTAGCTTGCTTGAAGAGGGCTGTCCCTGTGGCTGGAATGCAGAGAGGTCCTCCTCGACAGCAGCACGATAGTTGAAACCTTTTCCACGATTATCCACAGTATCAGTTTCTGTAGTTGTGTCCTGCATTCCACATTGGTTGCACCACCTGCGGGTAGGTTGGCTGGAAACACTGGAAGTTCCTCCAGGCGGGAAGTTAGGTGCTGCAGCTGCGGCTACAGTGACTCATTAAAGGCCTTCTCCACGGTTCCTCATGGTGCAGCCCCAATGACAGGAGAATGTCCTTAGGTTTCCAAAACAACTTTATTGGCATGATGGATAATGGTTGAATCTGAATGAGCACCCACCCACCCCTCATTTTCTTTTTTTAAAAAATACAACTTTTAGTCTCAGGTGAATAGACTTAAATTTCTAGTGAATTCGTGCTCGAACTTGGAGCGCTACTTTGTTGTAGTAAATGTTTTAAATGGCTGCTGTTCAAACCGACTATCTAAGCTCTGGCAGCTCTGCCTAGCTGAGCTGCCATGTTGCGTGGCCAGAAACCACATGTGCACCACAGCTATAAGTGGCCAGTTCTGCTACCCACAAGATGCCAGCATGGGAGATGGCTCTGCCTATTTTCCATGCTGTCTGGGTAGTGCCCAGACTATCCTGCCAACCACACAGGCTAGGTACAGATGAGACTCTAATGCTTAAATTATCCAAAGGCTTATTTATTTAGTAATGATCAATAACAAAATGCCCTTACAATCAGAGGTGTGTAACCCAATACCCAACCTAGATATACCAACTACCTTTGACTGGTACAGACAAACGAACATCAGCCTCCATGACCCCCTTTCTTGTTCTCCATCTCTCCCTTAGCTCCTCCTCTTCTTTCTCCTCCTCCTCTCTTTACTTCTCCTCTTCCTCTCCTTACTCTTTTCACCTTAGCTCCTCCTACAGGAACTCTTTTATAAAGGAGTAGGAGTTAGAGGTATAGGAACCCAGTTTGCTTTGTATTTGAAAAAGTTCACTTAGCAAGAAAGGAGAAAGTATTCTGAAAAGACCATTTACCCCAGCAACTTTCCTTAGAGGAAGGATAGATGCTGGGTCAGGTATCCCTGGAGGAGAGGACTTGGGGATTTAAATGTGATAGGAGGGGGAAAGGTTGGCACCAATGCAGGGTGATTGGAGTGACCTGAAGCTGGCACAGAAGGAGGGGAGAGGTATGGAGAGGTAGAACCAGTAGGCTCTGGGGTATCCTGGTTAGAAGGAGAAAATGAGGCTGCAGTTTGGATTTTTAGAGGCATGGAAACAGGTTTGACAAAAAAGAATACTGATATTTGGCCTAATACATAATCAGTTTGTCAGTTTTCCTCTATACATGCTTCTATATTTCTTATGAATTTATATATATTGCCCATAAAATGTGTGTTTACTGTATTAATAAACAGCTATCTAATGGGAAGACATTAATCTGAAGAAATCCCTCATTTTGCTGTATGAAGTGGTCCTCCAAAAATGCAAAGGACTTTATTGGACTTGATTTACACTCTTACAACAGAACAAACTGTGTACAGCTCTAGACTGTGTGCAGCTCTTGAAGAAGAATGATGCTTTTACATAGACAGGACAGGGATGGTTAAAGAGAGCATAAGAGAGAAAGATGAGAGCTAGTACAACCCCTCCATGATTGTCAACCCTATTTCCTTCCATTTTGGGACCATTAGTTGGGTTATTTTTGATTATTTCTTTTGGTTTCTGGGCATTGAATAGGCTTACCAATTTTGTGAAATAACAGATAGATAACTTGGCAGCAAAACCTATTTAGGTACATTGTCATAGGTTAGCTATAGAGGACCACAAGACTCAAGACGAGATTGATGTTCCATCCAGGGTGTTCCTAAAACCCATCTCCACCAAACCTAAAGGAGGGGACTTCCACCCCTGGACCAAGCAGAAAGGGGCCACCCAGAACCCCATCTGACTGGCGATCTAAATTCTTGCTTAGGCTGTGGGGCTAAGCACTGTAAAGGAATATAAAATGAAAACTAAAAATATCTTTCTGGGTTCCTTGAGGGACAAGCCTGACAGCACAGGGGTTGATGTCCAAAGTATCCCCTCTCCAGGAAAAAGACAGGTAAGGCCCCCATGCCTCACTGGACAATGACAGAAGTACCGGAGGCATTACAAGATCCCCTTTAATTATTGGAGGTCAGGCCTCTATCCTCACCTTGACAAGATTAGAATCACCACGGCCCCTCCATACTGAGAGAAGAGAGATGTTGGGAGAAACCTTGCTTATACATTAATGGCCTAAGTCAACCATAGGCCTAAGTCAGCCATAGGCCTAAGTCAGCCACAGGCCTAAGTCAACAATAGGCCTAAGTCAGCCACAGGCCTAAGTCAGCCACAGGCCTAAGTCAACAATAGGCCTAAGTCAGACATAGGCCTAAGTCAACCATACATGCCTACATACTCCCCCTGAGAACACCTGTGCTCCCCAGAAACAAAGAAGACCCTACGTCATCCCCCTCACTAAATCCTGCTTTTATGTGTATATAACCCCCCCCGTGTGAAAAAATTAAAATTACAACATGATCAGACTCTAGACAAGCAATTGTTCTTTGTGTTCACTGTCCTCCAGTTCTCTCTTCCAGGTCCGCTGGAACCCAGTTCAATGCTCCATGGGACTGGGGCAATCCTGTACATTCTACAGTCCAGTCTGTGACCAGTGATGAGCTGTGGGAGGAGCCTCCTTAATATTCCTACTTAAATAGAACCCATAGGGGAACATTTTCTTTTTCACAAAAGCAAAATCAATATCAGTGTCTGCACACAACTGTGTTTCAAGGCAGGCCATATAGGTCAGGGACTTGAAATGCTGTAGTCTGACCTCAGATTATATAGAGTCTAAAATGAGCCTTGCAGAGTGTCAGATGCCTCTAGAACTGTCCTCCCCTGCCGCACCAAACACACACACACACACACACACACACACACACACACACTTTCAAGACTCCAAAATATGTGAACTATCCTAGTGAGTAGCATCAACTACATTTGTCACACATGGTTGCGGGGAGGACTCTTCTCCGTCTAGACAGATATTGCCAGAAGAACGGTGGGATCTTGCCCATCTTCCTGTAATCTGACCTGTTCCCATTTGCTACAGCAGATTTCGTCCATATCCTTTGACTGCACCAAGTGAGCATGTGAAGACATCAGCTTTTCTAGCTGTGAGAACAGACTTAACCATCAAATGTGGCTCTTCAGGGTCTTGGGGACCTATGTCAACATTGTCACTAGAAAAAAATTGTGCTGATTTCCAGCACAGGCCACTCACGCTTTCCTCACTGTAACTCTTGAGTCTGACTTCAGTTTGCAGTGTGTGACAAACACAGCAGCCATTGGTGTTTTTGTGTGATATAGTGTCAAGCCAAGAACATCAGCACAACTACCCCTCTGCCTACTTTATGTGGATGCTGCCCTCTCCCTCCCTTTCATCCCCTCCTCTTTACTTCCTTCAAGATTCCCTGATGACTACCCACCTCTCACCTTTCTGAGACAGATCTTATAAAGTAGTCAGGCTATGTAGCCCATGAAGGACTTGAACTTGCCATCTTCCTGCATCGTCCTCCCATGTGCTTTGCTGAAGGCCACTGCTCCTGGAGTAATAAACTCTATTCTCAACACATTAAAGTTGTTCATAGGCTGGACTGAGACAGAGGGATTGTAGACTGGTGTGTTGGACACAATTGAGACAAGGGTGGTGGTTAGACCAGGAATCTGAGTTGCAGACACAGAACTTGTTTATTAGACATCAGTAGACCACACTGGGGAGAAAGATGGAGCCACTACCCCTGCTAGCGAACCACTGCACAGAGCTGGTAAGGCTCTGGAATAACTGGAAATGTGTAGATGCTACGGTCGCTGGGCCGGGGCTGTCCCGCAGGCACTGAGAAGCTAAAGCGCTGCAGGAGGCAGGTGAAGAAGAGGAAGAGTTCCATTCGGGCCAGGGGCTCCCCCAGGCATGTTCGGCGGCCTGTGGATGGGAGAGGGCTGAGTCAGTTTGAGACCTGATGAGGGTTCCACCCTCCAAGGAAACCTGGAGACAGACAGACAGCCAGACAGACCACCCAGAGGCACCTGCTGAGAATGGCATGAAGGCCTCATGCTTTACAAAGTTGCCCTGGGCATCCAGGAAGTGTTCAGGATGGAATCGAAGGGGCTTCTCCCAGACAGTCTCATCCTTCAGCACCGAGGACAGGTTGAACATGAGGGTTGTCCCCTGGCAGGAGGTATGTGGTGTGAATATGGAGTACGGTAGGGCTGCCTAGGCCCTGGTCACCAAGTCCACACACATGGTCTCTACTTCACACATGGGATCCTTTCATTCAACCGCAAACCGGAGCCTCCCGGCAGATTCTCTGCTACCATGCAAGGTCTGTGACAAAGTTCCTGTCTGCAGTGCTTCCTAAAACCCCTGAAGCTCATTTCACTAGATTTGCTCTTCTCCAGGGAATCTTGGGCACTGGCTGCAGTGTACTCACATCCAGCTCGATCCTGTTCCCATGTGGAATTCCAAGGTGTGTTGGTCTTGGTCTTTATCACCCCTGTTTGCCTAGTGGCAATTCTTGGACCAGGGTGACCATACCTACCTTGGGGATGAAGAAGCCTTGGAATTTAATGTCACGGGATGTCATATGTACTACATTCGTTGAGACGATGTCCGCAAAGCGCTGCACCTCATGAATGACTGCATTTGTGTAAGGCATGCGTGCCTGGTCTGCCATCTCTGGATGACGCACTTGTCCTATGACCTCATCGATCTCCTGGTGGACACGGCCTGGATAGAGTGGATTTCTTCCGTGAAAAAGCAGCTCATCCTTGACCTTGTACCACTGACTTAATAAGGTAGATAAGGCTCTCATCAGACATGTGGGAGCCTACATCAAGCTAATGCTGGAGCCACTAGCATTTCAAATGGCTCTTGTCCTCCCTCCCAGCCCCAACCAGACTCACACTGCACTTCAGGATGCAGGATCATGAGCAGCAGGGCCCAGGACAGTGTGGCTGAGGTGGTCACAATCCCTGCCATGAACAGGTCAATCACGACCATGCGTAGATTCTTATCATTGAAGCTGCTCTCAGGATTCCCCTTGGCCTGGTCCAGGCAGAAAGAGTGGGCTCAGTAGGGAGAGGAAGGTCCACGTGGCCTCCCATTGTCCCTGGGGCAGCCCAGGTGCTGAGTTACGTGGTGATGCACAGGACCACATCCTTCTGGCTCAGAGCTCCCAGCACCTCAGCCCACAGCCCCTGGCCACATCTCTTGGGGCTTCTAATCACCTTCTCCATCTCTACTAGGAAAGCATCAGTCAGGTCTCGGGGTGGCTGGGCAGGATCCCAGGTTGTGTTGTGGTCAATTAACATCTTATCCACTAAGGCTATGAATGAATTCAGCTTGGGAAAGGCTTTGCCAGGGAGTCCAGGGATTTGAAGGAACATTGGCATTGCATTCAGTACCTGTGAAAGAAAGAAAACAGGTCCAGTTGCTTTTATTTCTTACTAAGAATTCATTATTTTATTTGTGTGTCGGTGTGTGCATGTGCTTGCATTGCACTATCTCATGTGGATAGTGGCTCATGTTTGGTAGTCAGAAAATAACTTTAAAAGTAACTTCTATCCTTTATATAGGACTCAGGGGTCCAGCTCAGGTCTCCAGGCTTGCTTGATAAGCTCCTTTACCCACTAACCATCTATGTCATTTGTCTCTGTCTGTTGCTTCTGCTCAGTGTTCACCTGGACCAGTCCCAGTTCTCAACCTCTTCCACAATGGACTCAGGATCTGTTTGTCCCCTACCCATGACCTGCTTTTTCCTCAGTTCTAGCCTGCATGCTCTTTTGTAGCCCAGGGTGAAGAAAACAAATATTCTACCATTTAAATGTAACAGGCATGTGTGGTTTCCCTGCAGACAGAGGGCAGAGGCTCACCCCCTTTCTAGAGCCATCAACCTTGGTCTACTCCTCCCCTCCACTTATCTGAGGTTTGTCAATGTCCAGGACTTTCTCCCTGCATTTGACTATCACACCACGCCCTGACCTAACCACCCTGAATTCATACTTTCTCTGATAGGATTTATAGCATAGATGTGGCCATGCCCACTGCTCTGAGCCACATACCTCTGCAATGAAGCTAGTGTCTTCTCCAAAGCTTTCTTCCAACGTTTTGAGCATCCTGTTGAAGAAAGGGTCTGCATACTCAAATCGACGAGCATAAAGAAGGGAGGCAATCACGTTGCTCACAGCTTTACGCAGGTGGGGGCTGGGATCTAAGGGATGTTCTAGGAACAGAGATGCAAGCAAGTCATGATACCTACCGCTCATCAGTCCCTGCCCACTCTCCATCTCAAACATCACCTACCAGCCTCCTTGGTGAAGGTGTCACAGAGGTGACCAGCCTCCTCTGTCACCCACTGCTCCAGTGATTTCTTGCCGAGGCCGAAGTCACGCAGGGTGGACACAGAGAACCGCCGCTGCTCTCGCCACTCGGGTCCATAAGGTGCAAGGATCACACCTGCAGGTACATCTACGTGTAACCAAGGGCAGCTAGCTATGCTGTCTCCTCTGTTCCCAACATTCTCCTGTGGTCAGTCTTAGCACTCAGTGACCAACACCTTTCTAGCACATATTGCCACCTTCCATTCCATAGACTCCACCCTCCATCCCAGGGTCTTTCCCTTGTATTGTCTGACCACATCATCTCCGTTAGGCCTATCCATCTTCTGCTCACCCCTTTCAAGCCCTACTCCCCCTGCCTTGTCCACACCACAGAGCTTTGCCTTTTGATTTGTGCCCAAAGCCCAGGTGATTGTAGATGGGCAATACGGGGCGGTCAGAAGTGTCCTCTCCATAGGTCACCAGCAGTTCCCGCACTGCCTTCAGTCCATTGATCACAACCACGGGCTTCCAGCCCATCTGCAGGCTGAACACGTCACCATAGCGGTTTCGAAGCTGAAAGAGCAGAACAGAGCACTTGGGAAGTAAAGGTGCCCAACAGAGTGGAAGATCAATGCCCCTCACACAAGTCTGTCTCTGTAACTAACCCCCCTCTATCTCACTCTGTGTGTTTGTGTCTGTGTGTGTGTGTGTGTGTGTGTGTGTGTGTGTGTGTGTGTGAGTGTGTGTGTGTGTGTGTGTGTGTGTGTGTGTGTACGAGTGCTAGGCAAATGCTCTATCATAGACCTACAGCCCCAGCCTGTGATGGAGGCACCTTGTTGCGTGGTGACTATATCTTCTCAATTCAGCAAAGAACTCATAGCCAATATTATCATTCACCTGTGACTCAGCCTAAGCAAGGTCATTGGGCCTCTTCATATTTGACCATACAAGAGGAAATTCAGGTCTCTGAGATGGGCAGCCAGACTTGAGACTACACAGCAGTAAAAGACTATTGAACACATGGTCCTCTCTCCACATTTTTCTCCCGAACAACTTTTTTTCTCACGAGGCCATCTTCCTATCTTTCCTGTGGCTTCAGTATCACCACATGCTGCCTGGGACACTCTGACCTCTACTGTACTCCACCACCACCCCTCTCACCTTGTAAAAACTATATGGCATGTTCTCAAAGTCCACCTGCAGCAGGTTTCCTAGCCCAGGGAGTGGCACAGGGCCTGGAGGGTAGTGGGGAGTCCAGAACTTGCGCCGGTGCACCAGGTCTATCAGAAGCAAGAAAATGGCTGTGAATATGGCCACAACCCATAGGTCATCTCCAATCAGCAGCCCCATGGCTGTTCTACTGCTTCCAGGCTTTTGAAGGAATACTTGTTCCAGACACTTAGAATCAGGAAAAATCCTCTTATGACACACTGGGAATCTGGTCCCTTATAAAGGGGAGAAGGCTGAACTTTGTTCTCTGCCTTGAGACAAGTAGCTGTGTTAATGTTCAAACAGAGCCTGTATGGGGAAAGCAGGTGTCAGAAAAGTCCAGGGAAAGTCAACATCAGAGGTTCCTGCCCTTTCTTCTCTCCTGTGTTGTTTATCCAGGGCAGTGGCAGTGATATCTCCATAAAGAGCTGCCTAGTGGTTATGTTGGGCTGGACACTGTGAGCACAGTGGGAACATAACCGTGGACCCTGCCTCAAAGAACAATGGTCATGAGCTGATTTGCCACATTGCCAGAGATCCGAGGGGCCTGAGGGCATTGTCTCAGAATGGAACAAGACCTTTTGGAGGCTTCATGGAACACTTGACTAGCAGGACATGACATCTGACTAATACCATGGGCACTACCACTATGCAGCAAGGGCCACTGAAGTGGCTTGTGTGACTGGTGATGGGTATGAGGGAGAGGCAGTGTGAGGAAGGCAGCTCCAGCCTGTGGAGCCTTGAGTACAGGTGGGAGGTCATTCACCTCTTGAGGAAGGTCAAATTTAAAACCTGGGGATTTCTTAGCTCTCACCAGAGAAAGCTGAAAGGCTGTCACCGACTGTCAATAGAATCCTGGGGAGGCCAGCTAGATGTCCAGGTGGTTGTCACATAAAGACCACTATCTAGTTTTATTTACTCTTGGCTTCTTTTAGGTCAAGCCCTGTGTTATCTTAAGAGGGATGGAGAGGTGTCTTCCTCATGCTACATGGGCAGTGTTTTTGAGATAAATACACTGGGGTAAGACACAATGAACTTACAGGCACTGCAGGACACAGCACCCAGCTGTGACAGCAAGTGCCACTGACTGGTTTTGTGGTGAGGGGCAGTAGAAAGAAGATAGCTGCAGCCCCTGGATTCTTGTATTCTAGTCTAAGGTTACTGGGTTGATCGGGGAGCCAGACTCAGAACCTGGAAGCTTCTTAGGTCAGATCTGAGAAAGCTGAGAAACTGTCAACAATTGTTGAGAGTCCCAGGGGCCCATATGTTGAACCAGGTACTGCTCATATGGTGGCCTCTGTCTTTTTCACCCTTGGTTTCTTGGTGGGTCAGTTGTTACCCTGACAGTCTTCCACATGGAGATATGTAAGTAAAGCAGTGCTTCCCTCATACCAGAGGCCTGTGGGCTGGGTGGGCAGGTTCCCTCCACAATCCCCCATCCCCAACTCATTGCATGTTCCTGCCTATTCCTCTTGGCCCTGCCTGAGTTATGATAAGATGGCAACTTGAATTGGCAAACAAACAGGTTTTCTCTAGCTTCATCCTGGCCCATAAGGCTGCACAGTACAAGAGTCAACATAGGTACATGTCAGGGGTGGGAGATGGGAGATAACTTAGATGTAGTTACTGAGAAGCTTAGGCAGGCAGGTTTCTTCTGAGATGACACAGGATCAGGTAAGACCAGGTCATGGAGGTTAATACCAGGACCATCCCTCCCTGTACCAGTCTCTACCTCTTTGGGGTGTCATATATGATGCTGACTGTGTGGTGGCCTCCAATGTGGCATGGGACAACTCAAGCCTGATTTTCCTGCCACAGGTAAGTGAGCCCCTGTGAGAAAAGAACATAGACAGGTGCAGCATGTCACTCACTGTATGCTGTAAAAGGTTTCCTGGTTTCTCATCAGCTCTTGGGAAAGACCTGGAGCCTCTGCTAACCACTGTTCACTTCCCTTCATCCTCAGTTCATGTCCTCTCAGCCATGCAAACAACTGTGGTTGGTCAGGATCACGTGACATTAGGGGTACTGGGGTCTGAACAGTCATGTCAGCAGCACTGGTATGCCATGTCCATAACAGGAAGCTGAGTCCCTGGCCTTCAATGGGCAGCAGTGGTCCCGTGTTTGCAATTCTCTGCACATGTCAACAGGTAATTGATTGCTGTCCTTTTGACTCCACTGGAAGAAGACAGATGGAACCTGGGTATGTATCTCCTGGACTCTGTTTATTTCCCTTTCCTGCCTTTATTCTGCCACATTTGATTAAAATGACAACCAGCAGTGAGTCTCAGAGCCATCTCTAGGTCTTCTTTCTTTCCCTAAGCATTGTGGGAAGTGGATATGATTCACTGGGATGATTGTGACTCTTGAGTGTCACCTTGGGAAAGTTTAACTGGTGCAAAGTTTGGCCGGAGGAAGACTAAGTTTGGTGACACTTTCATCCTCAGATGGTTACTGTACCCCCTCATGGTGTAAGGCCACAGTGGGACTGTGGCCCATTAGCACAGGCTGTTACCTATGAAATCTCAATCACAGAACCAATGCTTCAGATAATTCGCTTGGCATGGAAAGAAATGTAAAATATTGAGAATCAACCTCATATAATTCCTGGATGTTTTTGTTTATTCCTAAAATGCACACAAAGGAGACAGCTGAGCAGAATCATGACATCGACCAACCTCCATTTCCACCTCCCACACTGAAGAAGTAACTGCAGTTGGCAAAACTGTTCTGGGACCTAGATAGGGCCTGTGACTTATAGTCCCAAAGAACATAGTCCAAGGGGTTGAGGTGTAGGGCAATGCCTGGCAATCACTGAATCATGTTCCCCCAGGGCACAGTTGACTTGTAGGTGGGGCAAGGTCATCAACTTTATGTGAGCATGTCTCACCTGAGACAACAGAACCCAGGTAGGAAGAAAGAACATGATCTTTGATCATAGATGACATAATTGTTCATGTAGGAAACAAGAAGTGTTTCACAATACCATCTGGGAACAACAAACAATTTCAGCAAAGGTAAAAAATCAACACAAAAAAGCACTTGTTCCTTCCTAATCTAACAAGGAATATGAATGAATATGCTATATGAAATAACAATGAATAAAAATTTAAAAAGAATAGAATGACAAGCACTATCAAATGTAAACTAGAATCCAAAAGAGTAAGTATGTTAGGCAGGGCAGTGACTCTCACAGTATGGTGCTTGCTGTGTAAGCTGAAGACATGAGTTCATTTCCTAGCATCTATATACTCCAACCACTTCTACAATCCCAGTGCTAGGGAGGCAAAAAAGGGAGGATGCTCGGAGTTGCTGGTGAGTCAGTCTACCTCAATGAGTGGGCTCCAAGTTCAGAGCAACATTGTCTCAGCTGATATGGTGGAGAGGGATTGAAGAAGACATTCAACTTTGACCTGACTTCAAACCAAAAATGAGTATGTACATACATGTTGAAAATTGGGTAGCCAATACTCCAGTCCTTCTTAATTGGGCAACTCAAGCCACTGGCAAGCTGGCAACACTGCTTAGACTTTGTAGGGACCCAGGCCTACCTTGGGGATAAGGAAGCCCAGCACTAAAATGTCATGAAATATCGTCTGTGGCAAAGTCTTTGGGGCAGTGTCTGCAAATCGCTGAACCTCATAAATGACAACATTGGTGTAGGGCATGAGGGCCTGGTCTTCCATCTCTGGATGCTGGGCCTGCCCTATGACTTCATCAATTTCCTGATGTACTCTGCCTATATAGACAGCATGCCCTCAGTTAAGGTGATTGAGGAGGGTGCCCCTTGTCCCTCCATTACCTCTCTTTTATGACTGGGTCCCTGGGGGAAAATGGCCGTCATCCTCACTGGAGTCTGGGTTCAACCAGTGCTGAGAGCCACAGGTGTCGAGAGTAAGCTTAAGGAGTTTGTCTCTACCCTTCTCCTCCTTCCTTCCCAGCCCAGCCAGGCTCACACTGCACACCCAGATGCAGGATCATGAGCAGCAGGGCCCAGGTCAGAGTGATTGAAGTTGTCACGATCCCAGCACCAAACAGGTCAAGGACAACCACACATAGATTTGCTACTATCAGGGTTCCACTTTGCCTAGGACACAGTGAGACAGCAAATTTAGTGTAGAGATTAGAATGCCCCATAATACCGTACAAAGGACTCAAGGTGGTTGCACTTTTTGTGTCACTCTGTTATTCACAGCACAAAACACACCAGATACCATATAGTCTCTCATCTTCTCTTTCTCAACCAGAAAGGCATCAGTCAGGTCTCGAGGTGGCTGCTCAGGGTCCCAGGTCCTCTTGTGCTCAGTCACCAGCTTATCCACCATGGTGACAAGTGTCTTTTGCCCAGGGAAGACTTTGTCAGCCAACCCTGGAATGCGCAGTATTGGGAATGTCTTCAGAACCTGTATAAGCCATAGAATGTTCTAGGATTTCTGTTGCATTTAATCTAATGAGTTGAGTATATAAGATTTCCAATAATAATAATCATTATTGTTTCAATGTGTGTTCATGTGCACATGGTGTGAGGAATGCTGTTGCCATGACAAAATGTTGAGGTTAGGGAAAAGCATAGAGATTCAGTGACCTTACTACATGACTTCCTGGAATGAAACTCAAGTGCCATGCTTGCCTGGCAAGCTTCTTACCCACTGATCATCTGGCTCCAGAAATGGTCTGAGAATCTTGTTGCGGGGAGCCACTTAGTTGGTTCAAGGATTGGTCACATGCTGGCCTCAGTCTCTTATTCACCCTTTGCTTCTTGGTGGTTCAATCTCTCCTGGCAACAGTCTTCCACATGGGCATAGGAAAGGTAGAAATCACCTCAATCCAGAGGCCTGTGGTCAGGCTGAGAAGACTTGAGAAATACACAAAGATGATTTCTGAGTCTTCCAACAAATGGTGCTGTGCTGGGCACTGCTGGGGACACTGCACATGCCAGTTCATCATTCACTAGAGTCAGCGAAGCCTGAGCCGATGTCCTTGCTGGATTCAGAGCTCTGAAGACCAAATGCTCACAAGTCCCAGTGGAACCCAGGCAAGGTCTCTCTGCTGCACCTTTAGTGTGGCAGAAGGGAGGCAGGGGCTGAACAGAGACCACACCATGCAGCCTCACAGCAAGGACTACACATGGCTCTCCTCTTCTCTGCTGTCCATGCCACACTTGCACTCACCACCTCTATGTCACTGGAGCCTGTGGGTGACTCCATGCTTATTGCTGGCCTGAAGCCTCTAAGCCTGATCCCTCTTTCTGTCCATGATTCTCGGCCCTGCCAACCCAGTTCCATAGAATGGCACAATACTTTGGGTCAATGAGAAGGGTCTTTCTTGAGCCCCAACTTGGCCTGCAAAAAAGACTTGCATGGCAGTCAGTACACAAGCATGGATCATGGTCACAAAGGGGATTAAAGAGACAACTTGCTCAGGTCACTGACAGACTCAAGCTGTTGGGTTCCTCTTGGTTTGCTCCAGGACCCTTCCAGGGTAACTTCTGGTGTCTGATGGTTAAACCTGCTTGTCAGTGCTGGGACAACACCCTCACACTCTCATCTCTAACTGTCTGTGTCATACATGACATTATCAAAGAGAAGCAGTGGTGCTGACTGGGTGCTGTCCCCAGTGGGGAATGGGCTGGCTCAGGTTGGATTTTCTTACCAGGTAAGTGAGCCCTTGTGAGGTAATTGGACAGACAGATGAGAGATGTCACACACTGTGTGCTGTAATGGGTTTCCTCTCTATCTCCAGCTCTTGAGAGAGGACCTGGATGTTCTGCTAACCATCCGTCTGCAAGCACTGCTCACTTCCCTGCATCTTCAGTCCATGTCTTCTCAGTCATGTGAACAACTGTGTTTTGTCAGGATCATGTGACTTTAGGTATATTGAAGTCTGGATATTCAAATCAGCAGCAAGGATGTGCCAGGTCCAAAACCAGAAGCTAAATCCTCAGCATCATGAGGCAGAGGGTCTCCTATGTTTACAATGCTCTGCAATCGTGTGTAGAGATAATTGATTGCTGTCTTTTGGACTCACTGGAAGAGGACAGATAGATCCTGGGTATGTTGCTCCTAGACTTTGTCCTTTGCACTGCTTATTTCCCTTTCTTGCCTTTGATCTGTCTTGATTCATTGAAATGAGGACCAACAGAGAGTCTCAGAGCCATCTCTAGGTCTTCCTTCTTTTCCTAAGTATTGTGGGAAGTGGAAAGTGACTCATTTGGAGGATTGTGACTCTTTTCCTCGGGAAAGCTTAGTTAGAACAAAGAATGGCTGAGATTAGCTATGGTTGGTGACACTTTCATTCCTGTATGGTTACTGTACCCTTTACAATGTAAGGCCACTATCATCCATTACCATAGTCAGTTACCCATGAAATCTCAAACCACAGAACCAATGCTTGAGATGATTTTCTTGGTATGTAACAAAATATAAAACATTGAGAATCAACCTCATATATAATTTCTGGAGGAGTATTTTGTGTATTTTTAAAATGCACACAAAAGGAACAGCTGAGCAGGAACATGACACTGACCAACCTTCATTTCCACCTCCAACACTGAAGAAGTAGCTGGGGTTTGTAAAACTTTTCTTGGATTCAAATATATTTCTGGTCACAAAGAACATAGTCTGAGTGGCCAAAGCATCATAGAACTAAACCCAAACAGGGTTATTTTTATACTTCTAACTTTCGTGTCACAGGTTACTTCCTGGCTGCTGAGATGACTTGGTGGGTAAACACCTGCAACCCAGCTGAACAGTCTGAGTTTGAGTTCTTGGAGCCACATAGTAGAAGGAGTGCCTTAACTTCTTGTGGTTGAACAAACTTCCTCTTATCTCTGCATATATAAGTGGCATAAAGCCCACACATACACATAAATAAAAAAAAAATACCAAATACCCTTTTAAAGGGTCACTGTTAAAAGGAAGGAAGAGGAACAAACTATAGGATAAAGTAAGCAATGGCAATCCAGAGATCTGAAAAAACTGTAACAGTCAGAAATAAATTTAGATATTAGGTATCTGCAGCAAGCATGAGTCAATGGTGTACATAGACACTTGTACAAAGTGCACAGACAAGCAGCCAACAAGCACATAAACATGCATACTGTCACTCATTATTAGGATAATGATGCCAAAACCACACTTTGTGGTTTTATCAAAACAGCCCTGGAAACACAGACTTCCAGGGGTTAGAGCTTGTAAAGCCTTGTGCATTCTTCATAGAATATAAACAGGAAATGAGAACAAATGTACAGGAATTTCTCGACCAAAATACTAAGGATGCTATCACCCAGGAGTTCCCCTATGAGAACACAAAGAGAAGACAAAAAGCTGCTCCTCCCTGAAGGGATATTGGACATCCATGCCCACAGCCACATGGTTCACAGGTGTACAATGACTGACAGACAAACAAACAAAAAAGGAACAGTAGTAGTCAGTCCTCTTTTCCATGGTACCAAGCTCCACAACCACTCTAAGATGGCTGATAGAACTGAACTACAAAATATGCTATGACTTTTCCAATGGGACTGAAGAGAGTGCATGTGTGTCAGGTAAGGTTTTACTGCTGTGAGCAGACACCATGACCAAGGCAAGTCTTATAAAGAACAACATTTAATTAAGGATGGCATACAGGTTTAGGAGTTTAGTCCATTATCATCAAGGTGGGAGCATGGGGGAGTCTGGGCAGGCATGGTGCAAGCAGAACTGAGAGTTCTATATCTTCATCTGAAGGCTGCTAACAGAATACAGGCTCCTAGGCACCTAGGATGAGGGGTTATTTTTTGATGAGGGTTTTAATGTCCACTACCACAGTGACACACATGATCCAACAGAGCCACAGTTTCTAATAGTGCCACTCCATGGGCAAAGCATATACATTCCACTCCCTAAACCTCATAGGCTTCTTCAAACAAATGAGTCTATGGGAGCCATACCTAAACATGGCATTATGCAAAATATATTAGGCCACCTTCAAAGGCTCCCATAGTCTATAGCAGTCTCAACAATGTTAAAAGTCCAAAGTTCAAAGTCTCTCCTGAGATTCATCCAATCACTTAACTTTAATGGATTTTTTTTGATGCTCTGGATACTGCATATAAAATTATTCATGGCTTAAGATCAGTATTTCCATCTTGGTCAAGCTTCCAGAATGGATTATATAGCTAAATCATGCTAGCCCTTCTTGTCCTGGGAATACTTTTATTCCTGCCCATTGTGAAAAAACTTGTTTTTCACACCATTAGTATTTTGATAGCCAAAATCCATGGCTTGAAATTAAAAATGGATCCCCAAACAGAATTATTAACTTAACAGGCTGGCAGTCAACGATGGGTAAGGTTCTGCACAGTACCTTACCAACTTAAGAGAGTTATGCATTGCATTTGAAAATGCATATTCCAAGATGGGCAAAGAAGGCATTCTTGTCAGAACAACCTAAAACAGACATAGTGTTGTATATGAAATAAAAATGGAGAGATGTGGAGAGTTTTGGGGGCTGCTTCTAGAAATTTGGCAAGTACTTCTCACTGGCTCAAGGAAGTAGGCTCAGATAAAAATATTCACATTTGGGCTAAGACAAAAGCTCAAGGTAAATTCAGCCAAAAAATGTATGGCATTCCTTTTATCTTGCTCATCCTAATAAGCCCTAGAAACAGTGACCAAGAGGCTTTGTTTGTTGCCTAGTTTCATCTCTTTGTTTACTACATTGTTTGATTACTTTGTCTTTGATCTAAGGACTGACAGCCTTCTCTGCAAGTACCTACAATGGTATAAAAGCTGACTGGGAAAAAATAAATCCACTTCTGCTTCACTACTTGCTGAATTGTGTTATAATGTTATCTAATTGTCTTCTTCTTTTCAATCCTCACTTTCTCCCTTGAGACCCTGTTGGCTAACTGAGTTAGCTTAGTCACTCACTAAACTCAATTAAATATTCTTGAACACAGGATTCAGCTCTGTTTCAATTCCTGATTCCCCTTAAATACTCGAACCATATACTTTATATTTTTTATTGCTCAGCTCTCTATTCTTGTTTAAAATGTACTGCATGTGATTTAAACACAGAGCAAAGTTTCTGCTGTTTTTTTTTTTTGAGGTTTCCTTAATGTAATGAATATAAATCTCTTTACCTTAGCATCAGGTAGACTCTTCAGACGAGGACAAAGAACAGCCACATTCTTTACCAAAATATAACAAAAACAGTCTCTAGGCCACATACTGAAATTCTTCTCCAGAAAACCATCTTGGGACAGGACTGCACTGTTCAAATCAATCTGAGCAACAATGTTCTCCATAGTCTTACTAGGATGCGCCATGAAGCCCCACATAAAACATTCCATTGCTTTTCAAATCCACAGTCCCTGAATCCACATTCTTCTAGACAAAAGCATGGCCAGGCCTAGCCCAGCAATACCCTACTCCTGATACCAACTTTTGTCTTAGTTAAGGTTTTACTGCTGTGAACCGACAGAATGACCAATAATCTTATACTGAAAAACATTTAATTGGGGCTTGCTTACAGGTTCAAAAGTGTAGTCCATTATCATCAAGGTGGCAACATGGCAGTGTATAGGCAGGCATGATGCAGGGAGAGCTGAGATTTCTTCATTTTTATTTCTTTCTTCTTTCTTTCTTTCTTTCTTTCTTTCTTTCTTTCTTTCCTTATTTGTTTATTTATTTTACAGTCCAGTCTTCATCTCCCTCCCAGTCTACACTTTGACGATTCCACACTCCATACCTCCTCCCCCTTCTCCAAGAGAATGTCCCTATCCACAAACCTCTGACCCACTAGACCCCGCCATTCTTTGGGGCCTGAGGTCTCTTGAGGATTAGGTGCATCTTCTCTCACTGAGTCCAGACTAGACAGTCCTCTGCTGTATATGTGTTGGGGGCCTCCTATCACCTGCTGTATACTACCTGGTTGGTAACTCAGTCTCTGAGCGATCTTGGGGGTTCAGGTTAGTTAAGACAACTGGTTTTCTATAGAGTTGCTCTCCTCAGCTTCTTCTAGCTTTTCCCTAATTCAATCACAAGGGTCACCAGCTTCTGTCCATTGATTGGGTGTAAACAGCTGCATCTAACTCTTTCAGCTGCTGCTTGGGTCTTTTGGAGGAATGTTAGACTATGTTCCTCTTTGTAAGCACACCATAGCATCAGTAATAGTGTCAGGCTTTGGGGTCTCCTGTTGAGCTGGCTCCCAATTTTGGCCTAGCACTGGACCTCCAGTTTCTCTCAGGCTCTTCTCCTTTTTTGTCCCTGCAGTTCTTTCAGACAGGAACAATTCTGGGTCAGAGGTTTTGGCTGGGGTATGACAAACTCATCCCCTCACTTGATGTTCTGCCTCTCTACTAGAATGGACTCCACAAGCTCCCACTCATTACTTTAGGGGATTTCATCTATGGCCCTCCCCTTTATTCCTGAGAGTCTTCACTTCCCAGATCTTTGGTCTATTCTAGGGGGCACCCCACCTCCTACCTCCCGAGATTACCTGTTTCCATTTTTTTCTGGTGGCCCTCTGGGCTTCAAGTCCTGTTCCAATGCACCAATACATAATCACCTTTCCGTCTTTCTCTCCCTGTCCTCTTTCCCTTCACAGTCCCTCCTTTCCTTACCCCTCCAATGAATGCTTTCATCTCCCTCCCAAGTGGGATTGAGGCATCCCTACTTGGGCCTTTCTGCTTGTTAACCTTCAGTTCTGTGGATTGGATCCTGGGTATTTTGTCCTTATTGGCTAATATCCACTTATTAGTGAGTAAATATCATTCATGTCCTTTTGGGTCTGAGTTACCTCACTCAGGATGATATTTTATAGTCCCATCCATTTGCCTGCAAACCTCATGATATCCTCGTTCTTAAATATTATGTATTATTACATTGTGCAAATTAACCACATTTTCTGTATCCATTCTTCTGTTCTAGGAATCTGGGCTGTTTCCAGCTTCTGGACATCACAAACAAGGCTATTATGAACACAGTGGAACAACTGCCCCCATGGCATTTTGGGGCATCTTTGGGGCATATGTCCAACTATAGTATAGCTGGGTCTTCCAGTATATCTATTTCCAGCTTAGTGAAGAACCTCCAGATTGATTTCTAGAGTGGTTGAACCCATTTGCAATCCCAGAATCAATGGAGGAGTGTTTCTTTTTCTCTACATTCTTGCCAACATGAACTGTCACCTGAGGTTTTGATTTTGACCATTCTGACTGGTGCAAGGTAGAATCTCTGGGTAATTTTGATCTGCATTTCCCTGAACACTAATGACTTTGAACATTTCTTAAGTGCTTCTCAATGATTTGAGATTCCTCTGCTGTGAATTCTCTGTTTACTTCTATAACCCACTTTTTGATTTGCTTGTTTGGTTTCTTTATATGTTTTGAATATTAGCCTTCAATCGAATGTGGGGTTAATGTAGAATTTGTTCTCAGTCTGTAGGTTGCCGATTAGGATCACACAAAAACATAACAAAAGCAACTTACAGTCAACCAAGAACCAATATCAAATTAAATAAAGAGATACTTGAAGTAATCCCACTAAAGTCAGGACAAGACAAGGATGACCACTTTCTACATATCTATACAATATAGTACATGAAGTTCTAGATAAAGCAATAAGACAACAAAAGGAAATCAAGGGGATACAAATTGGTAAAGAGGAAGTCAAGGTGTCACTATTTGCAGATGATATGGTAGTATACTCAAGTGATCCAAAAAATTCTACCAGAGAACTTCTCCAGCTGACAAACAACTTCAGTAAAGTGGCTGGATATAAAATTAACTCAAATAAATCAGTAGTCTTCTTCTATACAAACAATAAATAGGCAGAGAAAGAAATTAGACAAACGACACCCTTCAAAATAGTCACAAATAACATAAAATATCTTTGGGTAACTCAGTCTGAATAAGTGAAAGATCATCATGACAATAACTTCAAATTCCCCAAGGAAGAATTGAAGATCTCAGAAAATGGAGATATCTCACATGCTTATGGATTGGCAAAATTAACATAGTAAAAATGGCCATCCTACCAAAAGCAATCTACACATTCATCTCAATCCCCATCAAAATCCCAACACAATTCTTCAAAGACACTAAAAGGCAATTCTAAAATCCATCTGAAAAGGCAAAATATCCAGAATAGCAAAAACAGTTCTTAACAATAAAGAACTTCTGTGGTAATCACCATCTGAGACCTCAAGCTCTACTACAGAGCAATAGTGATAAAAAACTGGATGACATTGGTGTGGAAGCAGACAGGTTGATCAATAGAGTAGGATTGAAAAACCAAAAATTAAACCACACACTTCCAGACACTTGATCTTTGATAAAGAAGTCAAAAATATACAATGGAAAAAAGAAAGCATCTTCTATAAATGGTGCTAGTCTAATTGGTAGTCTTTATGTAGAAATTGAAAATAGATTCATATTTGTCACCTGGCACAAAGCTCAAGTCCAAGTGGATCAAGGACATCAACAACAACAACAACAACAACAAAACATATCAACTGAATCTTATTAAAGAAGAAAGAGGGAAAGGTCCTCAAACTCTTTGATTGACACAGGGAGAAATTTCCTAAAATGGGATCTCGTGAAACTGGAAAGTTTCTGTAAGGAAAAGAACATAGTCAGAGCTGAGATTTCTACATCTTCAACTGAAGGCTGCTACCAGGTTTTTGGCTCCCAGGCAGCTAGGATGAGGGTCTTAAAGCCCACATCTACACCTACTCCAACAGGGCCACAACTTCTAACAGTGGCACTCTCTGGGTCAAGGATGTTCCAACCACAACAATATGAAAGCAAGACAAGAGCCACATGTGGATATCCTTGCTCACACGTGGATACTGTTCACACCATTTACCAGGTCAGTTGGTGAAGTGGGCAAGACACAGGATGATAGTGGACTGACTCATCAGTCCCTCACTGCGCTAGTGATTTCTTGGACAGTCATGACTTGAAAACATCACCACTGCTCTTGCCTACAAGCCCATAAAGTGGGAAGAAAACACCTGCACACTCACATTATGGATGTAACCAAAAATATCCAGGTGATCTGTCCTCTGTTATCCACATTCCTTATTTCCTGTGGGTTTCTCAGGGTCCAGTTCCACCCACAAGTTCCCCCAAAATACTGCTGCCACACACCTGCACATGACCCTTGTGTCCTTCTTGAAATAAGTGACTTTCCCATGATGACCTGGTCAGGTAGCCCTGCCACTGGGACTGACCTGCTGCTTCCTATGCCCCATGCCCATCATTGACCAACTCTGCTCACAAAATCTCTTAACTTCAGAGCTGAGAAAGAAGCCAGGGTGGTCAACGGTGGACACTGACAGATGGTTTGCACCAGTGTTTTCTGTAGAAACCTCTGTCTATTGATCAGAACCTCCAGATTAAAGACCCATTGTAAATAGGACACATCTCTGCAGTGTTGTAGCAAATAAGGCCAAGGGTCAGAAGACCTCCAAAGAAGAGGTCAATCAGATTTCAACAATCATGTTTGGCACACAAGACTCTATGTATTTTCTCAACACACAAAGCTCCTTTTCTTGTGTGTTTGGTACTTATTGTACCCAGGCCCTCAGGGGTGTTGGACAAATGCCCTATCACTGATCTACATTCACATCCTGAGATCTGGACCTTGTGTCTAGGAATGTCACGTATTCTAGGTCATCTCAGATATGACCACCCGGCTGTGACCTTATCAGAGCCTGGAAATGGCCATTGGACCTCTTAACCTCCTACTATATATAAATTAAGTCAGGTGTCTTGAGCCAGACAGTGATGTCTTCAACCACACAGTGTCTTTCTCTCTTTGATTTCTTGACTGAAATGATACATTAAACCCTTATCCATCTTCCATACTCTCAAGACTTTATTAGTGAAAGCAAAAGACACTTGAGTCTCCATGCATTCTGCCTTGTGCAACCATAGACCAGGCCAGCTCTCATGTCCTGCCCCACTTCCTGGTGTTTCTATTTACACTTTATACTGAGAAACAGCAATGTCTCCTCACACCCTGCAGTACCTGTCACCAGGAAACTGCTAAAGCTGTGTCTTCAGCAACATTGTGTGTTGCTACAGGTGCCATAATCTCTGTTGCCCTTCATTCCCACCTCTTCTCTCTCTCTTTGAGTTCAAGCCATAGGGCATTCTCTCTGAAGTCACACTGCGTGTTGCCATGCATGTTTTTGACTGTGGCCTGGAGGCAGCTGGAATTCCAAAACTTGCATCAGTGCATCAGGTCAACCAGAAGAAGGAAGGTGACATGAATATGACCCCAGTTCATCTCCAGTCAGCTACCTAATGAGTACATCACTGCTCTTAATTCTTTCTGGAAACATATCAACCACCACAGCCACCTAAGATCAGGAGGGAGACTTCTTACTGCACCCTGGCATTTGATCTCCAATAAAGGAGGTAAGATTGTCTTTTGTCTTCTGCCCTGACTTGAGCTCCTGTGTTTTCTCTCAGTCTGGGTGCTGGAAGAGGCCAGAGTCCTCTAGGAAGGTTTGCCTCCTAGTTCCTCTCCTCTTCTCCTTTCCCACCCCTGGTGTTATTCACTGAAGGATATCAGATATAGAGCTGACTCAACAGGAAGTATGTAAACTAGTTATTTTAAGATGACATTGTGAGCATAAGGCATGAGTGTCCAGTGGACCCCCTGTTCCAAGGGGCAGGATCATGAGCCACTCATCTGACAGACCACACACAGAGCTTTAAGGAGCTAAAGGACTTTACCTCAGACTAGAGTAAGAATTTCCAGCACCTTTAAGAAGGGGGAAAAAGAAGGCTGTAAAGATTATTCATCAGTGAAGAGCACTGGCTTTTCTTCCAGTGAACTCAATCTTGACTCCCAGCACCCACAGGATTTACACTTAAATACAACTCAAGTCCCTGGGGATCTTATACATTCCTCTGTGCATACTGCACACATGCAGGCAAATAACATGGATATACAGTAACAATAAAGGGGAGTGGTGGGACCAAGTGGAGTGTATGATGAAAAGATATGATTATTTCTGTAGGCACAAGGAGGGGCACTGTAAAGGATACTTTCTCCAGCATGGTTACTGTACATTCTACAATCCAGTCTGTGACCAGTGATGAGCTGTGGGAGGAGCCTCCTTAATATTCCTACTTAAATATAACCCATAGGGGAACATTTTCTTTTTTACAAAAGCATAATTAATATCAGTGTCTGCACACAACTGTGTTTCAAGGCAGGCCATATAGGTCGTGGTCTTGGGATGCTGTAGTCTGGCCTCAGATTATATGGAGTCTAAAATGAGCCTTGTGGAGTGTCACGGGCCTCTAAAACTGTCCTCTCTGGCCCCACCAAACCCACACATTTTCTTTTTTTTTTCTCTTTCTTTTTTTATTGGATATTATATTTATATTTCAAATTTTATCCCCTTACCCTATTCTCCCCACCACCCAAGAACCCCTTATTTCATCCCCCCTCCTCCTGCTTCTATGAGGGTGTGCCCCCACCTACCCTCTACTCCCACCTCCCCACCCTCGAATTCCCCCACACACACTCAGTGTTCAGCCTTCATGGGACCAAAGATCTCCTCTCCCACCTATGCCCAGCAAGGCCATCCTTCATGTACAGATGGAGTCATGGGTCCCTCCCTATGTGCTCCAAGGCTGGTGGTTTAGACCCTGGGGAGCTCTGGTTGGTTGGTATGGTTGCTCTCCTCATGGGGCCACCAACTCTTTCAGCTCCTTCAGTTTTCTCTCTAACTTCTCCATTGGGAACCCTTGATCAGATCAATAGGTAGCTTCAAGCATACACCTCTGGATATGTCAGACTCTGGCAGACCTCCGAGGAGACAGCTACATCAGGCTCTTGTCAGCATGCACTTCCTGACATCCATATCAGTATCTATCTTTGGTGACTGCACATGGGATGAATACCCAGGTGGAATGGTCTCCAGATGAACCCTCCTTCAGTTTCTGTCCTACACTTTGTCTCCATATTTGCTCCCTTGGGTATTATGTTGCTCCTTCTAAGTAAGACCTAGACATCCACACTTGTTCTTCCTTCTTCATGAGCTTCATGTGGTCTGTTAGTTGAATCTTGGCTCTTTCAAGCTTTTGGGCTAATATCCACTTATCAGTGAGTAAATACCACGTGTGTTCTTTTGTGATTGGATTACCTCACTCAGGATGATATTTTCTAGTTCCATCCATTTACCTAAGAATTTCTCAAATTCATTATTTTTAATAGCTGAGTAATATTCCTTTGTGTGAATATGCCACATTTTTTTTATTCATTCCTCTGTTGAAGGACATCTGGGTTCTTTCCAGCTTCTGGCTATTATAAATAAGGTTGCTATGAACATAGTAGAGCATATATCCTTGTTATATGTTGGAGCATCTTCTGGGATATGCCCAGGAGTGGTATAGCTGGATCCTCAGGTAATGCTATGTCCAGTTTTCTGAGGAACTGCCAGACTGATTTCCAGAGCCACACACTTTCCAGACTCCAAAATACTTGAACTTTCCTAGTGAGTAGCATAAACCACATTTGTCACCCATGGTTGCAGGGAGGACTCTTCTCAGTCTAGAAAGGTATTGCAGGGCAGAACAGTGGATCTTGCCCGTATTCCAGACGTCTGACCTGTCCCTTCCTGATTCAGCAGATTTCTTCCACATCCTTGTCTTCAGCAAGACTGAGTTTGAAGAAAGCAGCTTTTCTACTTGTGAGAGCACTCTCATCCACCAGTTGTGGCTCTTCAGTGTCTTGGGGACCTATGTCAACATTGTCACTGGAACAAAAATTGTTTTCTTTGTGTGATATAGGGTCAAGTACTGAACATCAGCACAACTAACTCTCCTCCTTCTTTTTCTGGATTTTTCCCTCTCTCTTCCCTTTCATTCCCTCCTCCTTTCTTCCATCAGCACTTTCTTATGACTACCCACCTCTTCCCTTTCTGAGACAGATTTTATAAAGTAGTCCAGGCTATGTAGCCAATGCAGGCCTTGAATTTGCCATCTTCTTGCTTTGTCCTCCCATATGCTTTGCTGAAGACCACTGCTCCTGGAGTAATAAACTCTATTCTCAACACATTAAAGTTGTTTATAGGTTGGCCTGAGACAGAAGGGCAAGAAGGTTTATAGACTGTTGTCTTAAGATATAATCAAGAAAAGGCTGTGTGTTAGACCAGGAATCTGTGTTGCAGACACAGTGTTGTGTTGGAAGTGTGGCTAGCGTCTGGAGAGACCATATCAGGCCAAAACAGCATGAGATGAGGTTTATTGTAGGAGAAAAGGGCAAAGGTGGCAGCAAAAAAAAAAAAAAGAGGGGGAAAGAGAGGGAGAGGTCAGAGGGGTCTGCCTTATATTCGGATAGTGTCATAACTGCTTGCAGGTAAAGGTGGAAGGCGAGCTAAATGGATTCTGGGAACATGTGGTAGTTGCCTTGGCAACAGATGTGTGGTTCCTGTCTCCTGGGTGTGACATCACTGGGTTCGGAACCAATCCTGATACCAACATACCTTCTTTTTTCTTATCATAAAGAGAACAAAAAAGAGAAGGGGAAAACCGATGGTGAAGGGGTAATGAGGGCACCCTGTCACTTTAACTAATTCCTGCTGTTTTAAGGGCATTGTCAGTTTTGTGGTGTAGCTGAGTTTCACCATCGGGGTCCACTTGGTAAACATTCGCATCAGGTTTCTCTGTGGACAGTGGCTCCTCTGTGGACAGCGGGTGGTAATCCTGTAACAAGAACTGATTAATACTTTGGTTAGAATTTTTTGTATTTGTCACTGAAGGAATGTAGAAACGAGATTACTGATGCAGGGGATGAATAATAGAACCAGGAAGATGACTAGGAGAGGTGTTACAAAAGGGAGTATCCACTTCCATATAGAGTTTTCAAAAATCCCAGATGCTGGGGGCCAGCCTTGGCTTGGGGTGATGATCGTCTTTCTTTTTGGTTCTTCTTGAGGCAGCAGAGGGGGACGAGCATCCTCAGGGGTAAGATTTTGTCTTACGAGAGATTTATGGTTGCTGTATAATAAAAGTTTACTTGTCTAAGTTACTCTGCTATTGTAGCTGACCTGCCTTCTGTGATCCTCTGAGGCCAGAAACTGCAGTTTCTGGCACTTTATCACCTCATTCTAAAAACAGCAAAGGTTTATGTAAATAGTCTTTGTACTATCTCAGCAGGAACTGCTGGGCTCTAACTTACTAGAATTTCATGAGCTCTAACCTGCTAGTCTGAGATCCCAGGAAGAAAAGAATAGAGAAGTGATTATATTGTTAATTACTAAGTGTAAAAGGTTTCCTATGAAAGCTATCTAAGGGGAAAAGCAGAAAGATCCTAAGTGGTAAAAAGGAAAAAATTCTAATAAGGGAAAAATTCTTCTAAGGGAAAAATTACTTCTAGGCTGGGGAAAAGGAAAGGAAGGGATGAGCCTCTCTTTGTTTTTGTCTTCAGTACTTATACATCTTTTAGAATACATGATCACATGTTACAAAGTTCACCACAAGTTCACACCAAAAATCAAATCATAAATTGAAATAGAAGGTTACAACAGAGAATGTTTATATGCATATCCATAAGAGTAATTATCTGGCTAAACATCCATCACCTGTTAGCTCCACAGGTTCACTGAAGTTTTAAAACGATAACTAAGTTATTAATGAAGTTTTGTATAGATAAAGTCAGGCAATATTTTATCTTCTGACTTACCAACTATAATAAGTCATTAGTTCCATTTTTATAACCTTTGGTTAATTGTTTTACAACCTCTTGGAATGTGCTCTGAGTAGGAGTCTGGTTACTATCTAAGAGCAATTAACTGGTGACACTTGGGGGACTAGGAGAGTTCTCATCACAGTTTAGAATATCAGAAAAAGACCTAATAGCAGTCTCATTATAAAAGAGCTTAATAATTATTCATGTAAGTTTAGGAATTCTTATAGGATAATCATTAAAACTTAAGAAGTCAACTATTTGTCAATATAGCATTACTATAAGACAGTACATCTTTGTGGATCTACAGAGATCTGCTACAAAGGGGTGTGCTATTGCTTAGTGATTGTTATATATGTTTAATCATAATAGGAAAAGCATATTAATAGCAGGAATCTTTCAGCCTTGCTGAATAAGGGTGCACCTGTCGCAGCTTACATAATAATCCAAGGGAAGCCATTTCAGGATGATTACCTGCTAGTTATTAGTTTGTCCCATTATGACACCCAGAACTGGAAGTCTCATGTTCCCTGAAATTCTTTTTTTTTAAGATTTATTTATTTATTTTATGTATATGAGTACACCATTGCTCTCTTCAGACACACCAGAAGAGGGCATCAGATCCTATTACAAATGGTTGTGAGCCACCATGTGGTTGCTGGAAACTGAACTCAGGACCTCTGGAAGAGCAGTGGTGCTCTTAACTGCTGAGCCATCTCTCCAACCCCTCACTGAAATTCTGTATGTCTAATTGTAGCTCCTGGATTTTATTTCTCACTATTCAGGATTCGTTGACATAGAAAGAGCATTTTTCTTGGAGGAACAGGCAAAG
This sequence comes from Rhabdomys pumilio, assembly GCA_030674055.1. Classification (NCBI taxonomy): domain Eukaryota; kingdom Metazoa; phylum Chordata; class Mammalia; order Rodentia; family Muridae; genus Rhabdomys; species Rhabdomys pumilio. The sequence goes on along the minus strand of JANHMN010000012.1, from coordinate 20,096,310 downwards.
ACCATCTTCTTTAGCTTTCCAAACATCTAGCCCCTGTTGGTTCTGAAGCACCACAGCTGCCAAAGAATCAGTCTGTTTCTGGATAATAATCATGGTTTCAGATATTTTTTGAAAACTGCTGTTATGCTTGAAAGTGAATTTTTTATATTAGGTCATGGAAGTCATTATTCCTGCAGTTCCAGTACCAGCACCTATGGCTATTCCCACAGTGACCAAGAGTGGCACAATCTGAACTGCCCTCTTACATTGAGCAGCTATCATATCTACAACTGAGATCGGCAGGAGCTCGACTCCCTGGATTACTCCTAGTTCAGGGAAAAGGAGTACCAACGTGCAAACTCCTGACCAGCTGGCAGGTAGGTGATGATATACCTGAGTACCACAGAGAATTGGCATGTTTTGGACTGCAGGGCATTGTGGCAGAGATGATATATCAAGGGTTGTGGTTCTGTTGCAGTCTAGGGAGCTTAGCATTCCTACAGAACATGTCCTGTAAGTCTTCAAAGTTTGCCATGCCAAAAAGAAGGATAGACAAAAGGTAAAGAGTCATGGCAACATCAGAATCAGGGCAGCTGGCCAAAGGTGAGGTAAGGTTACTTGACAGAATCACCAGAGAGGCTGTAAGTGGCAATTGTGAGTTGGATCCAGGAGGTACACATAACCAGCAATCTTTAAAGCAACCAGGTCTGGTGACATTAAGGAGTTGGTATGCTGAGGTCAATGTCTGAAGCAAAAGGAGAAATGACAAGTCAGTGCCATTTATGAGGGGTGATATCAAAGAGGTAAGAACCTCAGAGGAATGTGTGATTACTTCCCCTACTTTTCCAATATCTAGAGGTTGGGCAGTTGAGACATATTTTCTCTGGATGTGGATGGTAGTTACTGGGGACCCGGGTTGATTTTTATACTAGTGCTTACCAACAACTCCTGTCTCCCTACCTGGAATCCCATGGATCTTGTATGTAAAAAAGAATGTCTCACGGTGTTGATAGAAGAAATGATTGATCCGAGATCCTAGCATATGTATCTGACAAGACCAATATGGGCAGCCTCCATATTCATCTGGCCATTTTTTATAATAATGCTTTTTTCTTGTCAAAGAGAAAGCAAGTATAGACATCATAATATTTAGATGAGATAACAGATCCAAGAATGACAGCAATTGGGATTAGTTTCTGGAATCCAGTTATGGAGCTGTATCCTGACCCTATTTGGAAAGACTTTTATCTGTGAGGGTCTGTTGAACCTCAAAACTCGAGATGTAAGGGCTGACTTAAATAAAAACAAGCGGCAGGGGAAGAACGAGATATCCATGTCTAGTCTGGTGAGGTCTAGCTCGACTGCTGGAGTCCTTTCATTTTCTGGAATTCAGGCCAAGATGTGTGGTCTCAGCATCCTCTGGAGCTTGACGGACCATGGTCCTGTTAGGGTCGACATGTATAAAGAGGAGTCATTTTTGTGTGGAGGGATAAAATGTTTGAGGTGAGACAGGTGGACCCAATGAGAGAGTCCTTCAAGTTTAGCAACTGTAGGGGTCACAAGAATTACCTTAAAATGGCCCTGGCACTTGGGAGAGACTGTGAGGGATGATGATTTGAAAGGGAGAGAAGGACTTGGTCTCCAATGTTGTCAGGCAGTGGACAGGAGACAGTGTGTGGTAGATGGTGGCCAGCAAAGCTCAAAAGGAGAGAACAGAGGTGGCAAAGTAATAGGGTGCGTAGATGATTGGGGAGGGGAGGGAATATAGGTGAAAGACCAGGAGTTAGGACTGGACATTTATACATGAATTCAAAGGGTGAGATAAGGAGAGGCTGTTTGGGGAAAGAAAGTAGCCTGAAAAGAGCCAGAGGTAGGAGTTTTACCCAATCAAAGTGAAGTTACCTGTGACTGCTTAGCAAGAGTGGTATTTAAAGAGTGGTTGGTTCTTTCTACCTTACCTGAAGATTGAGGGTAGTGGGGAATATGAAAATGCCAGGGGATGTCTAGGGCCTTAGATAGAATTTAAGAAATCTGGGAAGTAAATTCAAGACCATTGTCTGAGTGAAGGGAGGATGGGACACCAAATCAGGAAATGATCTCTCAGAGAAGGAGATCAGAGACTGTCTAAGCCCTCTTGTTAGTTGTGGGGAATGCCTCCACCCACCCTGAGAAAGTGTCCACAAAACCAGGAGGTACTTGGTATGTTTGACAGTAGGCATGTGGGTAAAGTCAAGTTGCCAGTCAGTTCAAGGAAGGGAACCTCTAGCCTGATGGGTAGGAAAAGGGGTGCTATGACAACTTGAGTTGGAGTCTGACATCTGACAGATTTTGCAGTGACAGATTTCAAGAAACTTAAGTCTTCATAAGTAGGCTGTCGGTGAGTCTTAACAAAATAAGACAACACTTGACTGTTAGGATGAAAGAGTTGGTGAAGATAGGACAAAGTTTGATGAGTGTCAGGGGGTGTAGGTGGGGATGTGGGTTGCAGTGTAAGGATGTCCTGAGGAGGGTAAGATGAGTCTAGGCTCCTAAGGGCTGCAGCTCTAGCTACCTAGTCAGCTCAGTTGTTTCTCTTGGAGACAATAAAGTCATCTGTCTGGTGGGATCTGCAGTGAACAATTCCAATAGCTGTGGGGGGGATGGGAAACCTTTAGCATGGCTGTAATTTGGTTTGCATTAGTTACTGATCCTCTTTTTGTGGTAAGTAACCCACACTCCTTCCAGATAGTTGCATAGGACAGGAGGATACTAAAAGCATATTTGGAATCTGTGTAGATGTATCAGTGCAGGAGTGAGATAGGGAATGATTAGTATTTGGTTGATGAAGGAGATAGGAAATATTAAGAGGTGGCCATGATTGGAAGGTGATGTGGAGTCTTCTATTAGGGCTACCTGAAGAGAAAGAACCGTGGGTGGGAGGTAGGGTCTGTAAGCCTTTGTAAGATAGGAACTGTAACAGGTTATAAGAAGAGAGGACAGTCATAGGTGACCCCAATGTTAGTTTGACTCTCGAATAAGGAGTTCAGCAGCTGCTAAGGTAGGATTACAAGGTGCCGATCCCTGGACGGTTAGATCTAGCTTTTGTGACAAGCATGCTACAGGTGCAAAAGAGGGTCCCAGTTAGTGGGCAAATCTGTCTTTTTCAGTCATGTAGAGAGAAAAAGGATGAGTCAGTTTTGCAAGGCTAGGACCTTAAGAAGAGTCTATTGGAGCCTTTGAAAGGGCTTGGTAACAGGTTTAAGAAGAGGTTCGTGGGTAGGACCTAACACTGTTTCGATATAAGTGGTGACAAAGGAAGAAAAGGGAAAGAACCCAGGAACATAAAAAGCTGCCCATTCCTAGGAATAATAAAATCTCTTCCTTTGCAGAAGGAACAGTTAGAGACTGAATTAAATTCTTTCTATCTAAGGTAAGATCCTGGTGGGGTGGGGTAATTGTTAGTCCAAAATAGGTGACTTGAGAAGTGGACAGTTGGACTTTAGAAGGTGAAACCCTGTAGCTTCGACTAGAAAAGAAATTTAGAAGAGCAGAGGTGTCAGCTTGGCTAATCTCTAGAGAGGGATACAGAGAAGGACATCATCTATGTAAAGCACAATCTTAGATTTACGGAGAGATAAAGAGAGTAAGTCAGAAGCCAGGGCCTGGCCAAATAGGTGTGGGCTGCCCCAGAATCCCTGAGGTAGAACAACAGTCCATGTAAGTTGGGTAGAAAAGAGGGTGTCAGGACTTGTTCAGGTAAAGGCAGATATGTTCTGTGACTGGAAGTCTAGAGGGATAGAGAAAAATGCATCCTTGAGATCTAGGAATGAGAAGTTGGAAGTTCCCGGGGGGATAGTGGAGAGGAGTGTATAAGGATTAGCCACCACAGGATGGAGAGGAACCACTGCGGAATTAATGCACCTGAGGTCTTGAACCAGGCGATAGGTACCATTAGGTTTCTTAACTGCTAGTATAGGGATGTTAAAGGGGTAAAAGGTGGAACTAGGGAGTGTTTTCCTTCAGAGGTCAGAAATGATAGGCTTAAGTCCCCTGAGGCACTTAAGAGAGAGAGAAAGAGAGAGAGAATAAATTGAGCTTGGGTGATGTTCCTGGTAGAGTCCAGTAATTGGATGACAACAGGAGAATGATGTAGGTTGACTGGCTAGCTTGGGTTTAGGCGAATTGGGGGAGCAAAGAAAATAGAGACTCCCAAACTAGCTAGAAAATCCCTTCCCAATAAGGGAACAGGCCATGTTGAAACTACCAAAAAGGACTGGGTGAGAGGTACACCCCTAAAAATGCAACTAGTGGTGGGGTCTGGTGAGGAAGGTAAGGTTATCCTCCTACGTAGATGATTTAAAAATGCAAAGAGGAGGTGGGTCCCCAAAACTCCATCAGGACTGAGTAAGTGGCCCTAGTGTGCAAGAGGAAGGAGATGGGCCACCCACATACCATGATAGCTACCTGGGGCTCCCTGATAGTGATGGCAGCAGTCAGGTTGAGAGAGGTTGGGCCTCCTCAGACATCTATAGCCAAGCCTAGGAGATTGGCTGGAGGGTTACCTGGTAGTGATGTCCCTCTGTCCTGCACAGTGTCAGAGCAATCGATACCCTGATGTTTCTCCTGATGGCACCTAGGACATGGCCCACTTGGTTTGCACGAAGTAGGGCAAGCCCTCACCCAGTGACCTTGATGACCACATCTATAGCAGAGGCCTCGTTTCTGAGTCTTAGAAGACCATGGTAGTAGCTGATGCTGGTCAGACAGACTTTGCTGACATGTGATATTTTTGTTTTGAGGCTGTCTCATCTCTCTCATGGTATACCTTGAAGGCCAGTGCCAAGATTTCTGCCTATGGAGTTAGGGGCCCCCTCTCCAAAAGCCTAAGTTTAGCTTTTTATGCCAAGGTAACTCTGGGGGAAAAAATTAGGTAATCAGAAGTTGCTTAACTTCTGGGTTTTCAGGGTCCAGATTAGTGTATTGCAATAAAGCCTTTGTGGACCATTCTAAAATTGAGATGGATTTTTCTGATTTTCCTGGGTAACCTCTTGGAGTTTTTCAAAATTTACTGGCTTTAAGGCTGCCTTTCTTGGGTCATCCAGAAGGCACGTTATAAATCTATCTCTGGCTAAAATACCACCTGCGGCAATTATAGTGACATCGAGGATCCTGGCCAGGCACTGCCTCGATCTGATTGGAAATGCTCTGTTTGATGAATGCATGCATTCTTGCCTCTTCCCAAACTCATCTGCGTTCATCAGGAAGTAATTTATTAGTAAGGATCATATGTGCATCCTGGAAAGTCAAGCTATAAGACTGAGTAATGTACTGTAACTTGTAGGAGGAACTAAGGTGGGAGGAGTAAGGAGAGGAAGAGGAGGAGTAAAGAGAGGAGGAGAAGGAAGAAGAGGAGGAGCTAAGAGAGTGATGGAGGACAGAAGGGGACATGGAGGCTGATGTTTGTCTGGTGAGAAGGATAAAATGAGGCTGCAGTTTGGATTTTCAGAGGCATGGAAACAGATCTGTGGTGGGAGGGAGATGATTCGTTTGCTGGAAACATGTTTGCAGCATCATCTAGTGGTGTTGTGTAGGTTTCATGATTAAGAGAAGTTGGACTGGGGAACGAGCAAAACACAAAGAGGAGAGGGAGCAAAGATAGATGAATGCTTGAACATAGGGGACCTCTTTCCATTTACCAGACCCCTGGCAGTATGTATGAAGGTCCCTTAAAATAACTGGATCTAGTGTGTCATTAAGTGGAGATTTGGAGCTATTACCTAGCAGGTACTGAATCCAGACCTTATTGCAGAGCTGTACCAATTTTGATGCCCTCAGGTCAGGCTTTAACTTCAGGGATTTGAGATTTTCCATGAGACATCCCAGTGGGGTGCCTGGTGATATGTTCAAAGACAATTTAGCACTTATTGGGTGATGGGGTTGTTACTGAACTATTCGTACAGGTGTCCCGAGAGTTCAGTACCAGATCATGAGTTTATAGCCAAGCTTGATATTCAGGTCATCACATGAATAACGGAGGCTACAGCAGATGTCTTGGAATTGTCAGAAAGCGGTCCACCTAGATCTAGGAATTCTGGACTGGCTGCAAGAGCCCAAGGGATTTATGAACCGCTTTTGAGAAGGGAAGTCACCCAAGGGTCTAAGTCCTCTCTTGTTGGTCAGCCAGAAGGCCAGTTATAAAGACCACAGCATTGAAATACCAACCCCTTAACCCAGAAAAGGCTGACCAGGCCCTATCTGGGCATTTAGGGTCCCTACCACCGACTGGAGAAACACCTTACCAATCAATATGAGAGTGTGTGTTTGCAGGCATTTGCAGTCTGGTAGCAGGAAATGTGCAACTGTATGGTTAGTGTGGACCTGGCCATCTGCATAACCCATGTGGCAGAGGCTGGCTCCACCTGGTGGTGGACCGCAGCAGCACAGCTCACATGGAAGAAGTCTGTGAGTCTCACAGTGGCAGGAGGCTGTGGTCAACCTTGGCAGTGGAAATCCACTAGGTGTGACAATGGCAGTGGAAGTATAAGCTGAATAATCCCTTTCCTCCCCAACTTACTGCCTGATCATGATGTTGGTGCAGGAATGGATACCCTGACCAAGGCAAATTAGTATCAGCATAGTGGGGTATTCCTGTGAACCAGACCATGTTTGGGGGAGGACTGTGGAAGGACTTTGAAACTTTGAGCAAGAAAAGCCTTTGGGATGTTAAGAGCTCTGTGGGATGTTCTGTAGGAGCTTGGAACATATATTGAGAACAGTGCAAACAATGGAGGCCTGCCTTGTGAAATTTCAGAGGGAAGATTAAAGACTCTTATCAGGGCTGTTGCTATGTTGATTGTGAAGATTCTGTGGTTTGGTTAGCTGGGGCTGAAGAATCAGCTGTGATTAACAAGATACCAGAACTACTAAAGTGAAACCTTTACATTACTGGGACTATTGATGCTGGTTAGCTGGAGCTAAGAAATTAGTGGTGGTTAAGAAGAGACCAGCATCATTAAAGTGATATCTTCTGGGAAGTGTTTTCTGAGAGCACAAAGAGGCTGTGTTCCACAGAATGCTAAGGTTGTACCTCCTGCAGCATCTGTACCTGGTAATATGTAAGAGCCACCCAGGTGGTACTGGTTTTGAAGGCATGAAGGAGTCATGAAGAGCAGCTGAGGCTCTGCACTGTGAGAGGCCATGGAAGGCCATTGGTGAAGGTGCAGCCTCAGTTACAATTGATGCTCCAGGACTGAAGGGGTCACACAGAGGAATTGATGCTTGGTACCATGAGGAGAGTCTATGAGAGGCTACTGTTGACACCTAGTTGCAGAGGAAGACAACAGTGTTTTGGAGGTGCCAGTACCATGCAATGACCATCAAGAACAGCAGCAGCAGTGGAGTAGAGGGAGCTGGAGCTACAAGACAATGTGTGTGCTACTAAGGGCAGGGCTGGAAAGTGACCAGGGCCATTAGAGGAGCTCAGAATATCATGAGTGGATCCCTGACATTGGAGAGTGGAGTTTGATTTTACTTTTGATTGTGACTGTGCCCTGATAATATTTTCCCTCTTGCGGGAAGAAAGTGTTTTAGAGGAGCCCATAGTTGAGAGACGTTTAATTGTAAAAGGACTTTGAATTTTAAAAACATTGGATATTTTAATGATTGAAAATTTAATAAGTAACACTTATTAAAGACTATGGACTTTTAAAGATATTTGGATCTTGAGGATGATAAAGAAGGTTTGGGTCAAGGCTTTAGTGATGTGCTTGTGTGTCAAGTTGACAAGGGGTCAATTGTTCTGGCTGGTTTTGTGTCAACTTGACACAAGCTGGAATTATGACCAAGAAAGGAGTTTCAGTTGAGAAAATGTCTTTATGAGATCCAGCTGTAAGGCATTTTCTCAGTTAGTGATCAAGGTGGGAGAGCCCCTTGTCGGTGGTACCAACCCTGGGCTGGTAGTCTTGGGTTCTGCAACAAAGCAAGCTGAACAAGCCAGGGGAAGCAAGCCAGTAAGTAACATCCCTCCATGGCCTCTGCATCAGCTCCTGCTTTCTGACCTGCTTGAGTTACAATCTTGACTTCCTCTGGTGATGAGCAATGATGTGGAAGTGTAAGCTGAATAAATCTTTTCCTCCCCAACTTGCTTCTTGGTCATGATGTTTCTGCAGGAATAGAAACCCTGAGTAAGACTGTGGTTCTACCATGAAATCAGTACTTGATGACCTGATCACATAACACAAGCACTGGGCACTGACCTGTTGTTTCCTACATCCCACACCCATTTCTGCCAACATGACTTTTTGAGTTCAAAGCTATGCATGATGCCTTGGTTGTCAACTATGGACACTGATGGATGGCTTGCACCAGTGTCTGATGCCGAAACCTCTGTCCATTGTTCAGAACCTCCTCCTTAAAGGCTACCTGTAAGGGGGACACATCTCTTCAGTGTTGTAGCAAACAAGGCCAGGGGTCAGAACACCTCCAAAGTAAAGGCCAATCAAACTTCAAGTACCAGGCTGGGCACACAGGACTCCATGTCTTTCCTCGGCCCACAAGGCTCTTTTTCTTGTGTATTTGGTACTCATTGTTCCCAGGCCCTCACGTGTATTGGTCAAATGCTGTATCACTGATCTACATTCACAACCTGATATCTGTGACTAGGAATGTCACATCTTCTATGTCTTCTCAGGCATGACCACCCGGCTGCGACCTTAGCAGAGACTGGAAACTGCCGTTGGACCTCTTAGCCTCCTACCATGTATAAATAAAGTCAGGGATCGTGAGGCAGACAGTGAGGTCCAAGACCACGCAGTGCCTTCCTTCCTTTCATTTCTTGACTACATGGACCCTCATCACTCTTCCATACCTTCAAGACCTCATCCATTGGAGGAAGCAGAAGAGACTTGAGTCCCCCATGTCCTCTGCCCTGTGTAACCAAAGGCCAAGTCAGCTCTCATGTCCTGCCCCACTTCCTGCTCTTTCTGTGCACACTTTGCACTGAGAAAGAGCAATGTGTCCTCAGACCTTGCAGTGCCTATCACCAGGAAACTGCTAAAGCTGCTACTTGCGTGTGCAGCTCCCTATGTGTCCTGTGGCTTCAGCACCATTGTGTGTTGCTTACAGGTGCTGTGTTCTCTGTTGCCCTTCATTCCTACCTCTCTCTCTCTCTCTCTCTCTCTCTCTCTCTCTCTCTCTCTCTCTCTGTGTGTGTGTGTGTGTGTGTGTGTGTGTGTGTGTGTGTGTGTGTGTGTACAAGTCATATGGCATGCTCATTGATGTCACACACTGCATGTTGTCATGCATGTTGTAGCATGGGACCTGGAAGCAGCTGGAATTCCAGAACCTACATCTGTGCATCAGGGTATCAGTGCATCAGGCTGACCAGAAGAATAAAGGGGCCATGAATATGACCACAGTTCATCTCCAGTCTGCTACCTAATGGGCACATCACTGCTTGGAAACATCTTATATCAAACACCACAGCCACCTAAGATCAGGAAGAAGGCTTCTTACGGCCACCTGGCATCTGGTCCCCAATAAAGGGAACTAGGCTGGCTTTTTTCCTCTGTCTTGAGTTGAGCTCCTGTGTTTTCTCTCAGTCTGGGTGCTGGGAGAGGCCAGAGTCCTCTAAGAAGGTTTGCCTCCTAGTTTCTCTCCACTTCTCCTGCATTCCCCACCTGGTGCTGGTTCACTGGAGGGCATCACATATAGAACTGGTTCCACAGGAAGTATGTAAACTGTTTATTTTAAGATGACATTATGAGCATAGGGCATAAGTGTCAAGTGAACCCCCTGCTCCAAAGGGCAGGATCATGAGCCACTCATCTAACAGACCACACACAGAGCTTTAAGGAGCTAAGTGACATTACCTCAGACTAGAGTAAGACTTTCAAGCATCATCAAAAAGGGGGAAAGAGGACAGCAGAGACTGTTCAACAGTGAAGGGCACTGGCTTTTCTTCCAGTGGTCCCAGGCTTGACTCCCAGCACCCACAGGATGATTTACAACTAACCGTAGCTCAAGTCACTGAGAATCTTATACATTCCTCTGTGCACACTGCACACATGCAGGCAAATACCATAGATACACAATAACAATAAAGGGGAGTGGTGGAACCAAGTAGAGTGGGTGGTGAAAACATGTGGCTATTTCTGTAGGCACAAGGAGGAGCTCTGTGAAGTATACTTTCTGCAGCATGGTGAGTGTTTGGTCCTGTGTTGGGCGCAACTTTGCTTATACATTAATGACCTAAGTCAGCTGTAAGCCTAAGTCAGCCATAGGCCTAAGTCAACCATACATGCCTACTGACACAAAGTCTTGGTCTCTGTGGGAAAGCACTAACCCTAGAACAGATAGCTATAGATCTTATAGAGGTAGCCCTGGTGGGAAAGTACCAGCCTAGATAAGAACAAATAATCATAGATCTTATGGACAGGCAGCTTTGGTGGGAAAGTACTAACTTAGATAAGAATACATGACCAATAGATCTTATGGACAGGTACATAGTGACCTGCTCTGCCCTACTTCTTCTGTGAACTCTTCACCCAGCCAATATTCTGTTCTGGAAGACATCTGTACTCCCCCTAAGAACACCTGAGCTCTCCATAAACAAAGAAGACCCCACGTCATCCCCCTCCCCACATCCTGCTTCTATGTGTAACCCCCGTGTGAAAAAAAATTAAAATTACAGCTTGATCAGACTCTAGACAAGCCATCATTCTTTGTGTACCCCTGTCCTCTAGTTTTCTATTCCAGGTCCTCGGGAACCCAGTTCAATGCCCTGTGGAACTGAGGCATTCTGGTGCCTTGAACAGGGACCTCCAGAGATCGAGGAGGAGGGAATGCCACTCTGCAGAGAAGGGTAGGACAACCTAGTTTTTTCAGATAGTTGAGGGTGACTACCTGGTGTACCTAAGGGCACTCTGCATTACAGAGCAATGTTTTGAGTAACTCTCAAAGGTGCTGTGAGTGAGCACTCTGCATTTCTCAGAGCATCCAAGAGAGACAACTACCGAAGTGTTTGAGAGCACTTCCCATTCAGAAGGATGCCACAGTCCAACCTGCTGTGAGACAGTTCACGTGGAGAATCAGAGTGGACAGACCTTGAGAAAAGGGATGGGACCAGCATTTTCTAAATGTTCACTCTTTGTGACATGGCTCAAGGAGCCTATCAGGACTTGAGGAAATGGGGTTAAGAAAAAAGGATCTTTAAAAATCCTTTGCTTTGAGTATTTTTGCATCAATATTCATAAGTGAGATTGGTCTGTAGTTCTCTTTCTTTGTTGGGTCTTTGTGAGGTTTAGGTATAAACATAATTGTAGCTTCATAGAACGAATTGGGTAGTGTTCCTTCTGTTTCTATTCTGTGGAATAGTTTGAAGAGAATTGGTATTAGGTCTTCCTGGAAGGTTTGATAGAATTCTGCACTAAAACCATCTGGTCCCGGACTTCTTTTGGTGGGGAAGCTTTTAATGACTGCTTCTATTTCTTTAGGGGTTATGGGATTGTTTAGATGGTTTATCTGCTCCTCGTTTAACTTTGGTACCTGATATCTGTCTAGAAAATTGTCCATTTCATCCAGATTTTCCAATTTTGTTGAATACAGAGCTAAACAAAGAATTCGCAACTGAGGAAATTCGAATGGCCGAGAAGCACCTTAAGAAATGCTCAACATCCTTAGTCATTCGAGAAATGCAAATCAAAACAACCCTGAGATACCACCTCACACCAGTCAGAGTGACTAAGATAAAAAATTCAAGTGATGGTAGATGCTGGCGAGGATGTGGAGAAAGAGGAACACTCCTCCATTGTTGGTGGGAATGCAAGCTGGTATAACCACTCTGGAAATCAGTCTGGAGGTTCCTCAGAAAATTGGACATAGCACTACCTGAGGACCCAGCTATACCACTCCTGGGCATATAGCCAGAAGATGCTCCAACATATAACAAGGATATATGTTCCACTATGTTCATAGCAGCCTTATTTATAATAGCCAGAAGCTGGAAAGAACCCAGATGTCCTTCAACATAGGAATGGATACAAAAAAAAATGTGGTACATTTACACAATGGAGTACTACTCAGCTATTAAAAATAATGAATTTGAGAAATTCTTAGGTAAATGGATAAAACTAGAAAATATCATCCTGAGTGAGGTAACCCAATCACAAAAGAGCACACATGGTATTCACTCACTGATAAGCAGATATTAGCCCAAAAGCTTGAAATAGCCAAGATTCAACTAACAGACCACATGAAGCTCATGAAGAAGGAAGACCAAGTGTGGATGCCTCAGTCCTTCTTGGAAGGAGTGACAGAATGCTCAAGGGAGCAAATAAGGTGACAAAGTGTGGGACAAAAAGGCAAGAATGGGCCTTCAGGAGACCACTCTACCTTGATATCCGTCCCGTGTGCAGTCACCAAAGATAGACACTGATATGGATGCCAGGAAGTGCATGCTGACAGGAGCCTGATGTAGCTGTCTCCTCGGAGGTCTGCCAGAGTCTGACATATCCAGAGGTGTACGCTCGAAGATACCTATTGATCTGATCAAGGGTTCCCAATGGAGAAGTTAGAGAACTGAAGGAGCTGAAAGGGTTGGTGGCCCCAAGAAAAGAGCAACAGTGCCAGCCAACCAGAGCTCCCCAGGGTCTAAACCACCAGCCTGGGAGCACAAAGGGAAGCACCCATGACTTCAGCTGTATACTTAGGGGAAGATGGCCTTGTTGGGCATGGGTGGGAGAGGAGATCCCTGGTCCCATGAAGGCTGAACACCAAGCAGGGAGGAATTCGAGGGTGGGGAGTGGAGAGTGGGGGTAGGTGGGTGCACACCCTTGTGGAGGCAGGAGGGGGATATGGGATAGGGGGTTCCTGGGTGGTGGGGGGAATAGGGTGAGGGGATAAAATCTGAAATGTATTTTAAATAAATAAATAAATGAAAAAAGTCTATGAAATGTAGAGATATGACTAGACATTGTATAAGAATGAAATAAACCAGGTTATAGCTAAGACTACATTTGCCAGAAAGTACTGTAGGATTTTATCTACTGAAAGATATAAATGAAATTCAATTTAGGTGAGCAATATGAAATTCTTCTCCTAAATATGCCTAATATATTTATAACTATTAATGTTCCCTTTTTGCAATTTTCTTGAGCCTCAGCAATGTGCTGTTATCTATTTTAATTGCTGCATTTTCATTGGTGAGCTTGATTCTAATTAAAATTTGACTTAAATTTTGAAAATTTTTCTATTTTCATCATTATTCTTATTCTAGAACTTCCCATTTTATTGATGAAAATACAGATGAAAACTTTTATTAGGAAAGCATCATTCAAATTTTACGATATTTATTTATCTTTAGGAATCAGATATGATACATAAACTTCTAGTATATAGAGGAATTTTGATCTAGCAACATGACTGTTCTGGCAAGGGATTATATCCAAAGACCTTCTAGGTCTGTGTGATCTGGCTGGAATGATGGACTTTTAATCCCTTTGGATGGAATACAGACATACCCTTAGTACACCTTTAATCCCAAACAATGAAGGTAAAGTTAGATTGTAGAAGGAAGTAGCCATGCTTGAAAGTGACATCTAATTGAGGGCCACACAAAGTGACTAATCAGAGAAAGATTTGACAAGAAGAGTCAAAGGTATGATATACCCAGCTCTTAAGAGAACAGCATGGAAAAGAGAGACAACTTAAGAGAACAGTCCAGAGAGAGAGAGAGAGGAGGGGAAGAGAGAGATAGAAAGAGAGGAGGGAAAGAGAGAGAGAAAAAAGAAGAAAGAAGAGAAAGAGAGGAGAAAGGGAGAGAGAGAGAGGTTTTATTGGGACAGTTTTACAAAGACAGGTTGCTGGTGATGAGTGAATGAGCCAGAGAATGAGATGGAACCAGAAAGTTCTAACAGATTGCCAGGGTTAGTTTGAGGCTAAGCAGAACAATTCAGTCATTCAATCAGAAGCCAAGGGAAGTCAGTTTGACTCAGTCAGCTTGGAAGATTAAATTGAATTGAGGCTAGAAACTTCTAGGCCTAGAGATAGTTAAAGCAGAGAAGGAAAGGACCTGGTCTCAGCCCAAGCCATGTATTCACACAGCTTGGTTATGGCTTTCATCTCAGCACTACATTGGTTAGTAAAAAAATACATTTTTACTAATATTAAGCATCCTGGAAACAGACTATACCTAAAACCAATTCCAATAGACAAAATATAAAATAGGTCAGTCTCAAAAGTATATGTATAGCCATATAATATATACTTCCCTTGTATATCATATATTCTAAATGGTGTTGTTGGGAAGATAAATTTTCTTACAGTTCCCACATAACCATGCAATAAATAAACACAATTTAAAAAGTTATTGAAAAAATTCACTTCAAATACCTTCAAGAAGCTTAGTTATTATCCATTATTTCTTATCATGTATTTTGATCTATTTATTTTCAGACACTCCAGTTGTTCATAGTTCCTTTTTCAGCTGAGAAACTGAAGGCACTTATGTATACCACCCATCTTAACCTGATGCCTTTCAAGTAGTGCCTTGTTTTCTACTGCTAATAACCAGATATTTAATAAATGTCTAAGTTAAGGGTACTCAGTGTTCTCAAGAAGTGTGTAGTGGAAAATACATATCAAGGTTAATGTCTCTTTCAGTGTCTCAGGTTTTTTCTGTTTTATCTTGTGTTGAGGGAGGTCTTCCTATTTAAACAAGAGAGGTTAATACATTAGCAAACAATGATTGGTGTTTTATGGGCTACAAAATTATACCTAATAACCACGATAAAATAAAACTTTCATCTTGTTTTACATGTAAAAAAATATCCTTTGCTTTCATTATTGTTGTTTTCCCAAAAGGGGACTATTGATTTTAAAAAAAAAAAAAATACTGTACCTCCTAAGGAGGAGATTAAAAAGTTAAACCTTGAAATTGAGAGAGAGAAAGGGCTAAAACAGTTGTCCCCTCTCTGGTGTGTTAACAAAAGAAAGAAAGAAAGAAAGAAAGAAAGAAAGAAAGAAAGAAAGAAAGAAAGAAAAGCCTATTTCAGAGCCCTTCTGGGAGCAGAAGAGAATTCTCTTATCTCTCTGGCTCCTACTGGAGAGATTCTCTGTCAGGGACAGCCTTGCTTATACACTGAAGGCCTAAAATTAGCCATAGGCCTAAAATCAGCCTGCTAGCACCAAGTCTTGTGTCTCTGTGGGAAAAAAATGCTGGAACAGATGGCTAGAAGTTATTGTAAACAAGCAGCTTTGGTGGATAGTTGCCAGGCTTTAGTCATAGACCTTGTAGATAGGAGACCTTGGTGGATAGTACCAACTTAGATTAGGACAAGTGAACCATAGGTGGAGTCTTAGTGTCCTGTCTCCTGAACCTTCACCCAGCTGACACTCTGTTCTAGAAGATATCTGTACTCCCCCAAACACCTACGCTCCTACATCAGCCCCTTCCCCACATCCTGCCTTTTTGTGTATATAACCCCTGTGTGGAAAAGTAAAAATTATCTTTTGATCAGCCTATTGACAAGCCATGGTTCTTTGCATTTGCCCGTTTTTTCCCCCCCGCTCTCTTTTAGGTAATCTCCCTGGACCCTGTTTAATGCCCTGCTGCACAGGACAATTCTCAGTTTTGCTTTCTCTGTCTATTGTGTGTCTCTGGCATGCCAACCTGTCCGTGTGTGTTAATTGTCTTTGTTTCATTGTTTGAATGATTGTTGTTCTATGTTTCATGTTCAAAAGAAAAAAAGGTTAAAACTGCTTGCTATTTATATGTAGTTTGTCTCTACCTTCCTCCTCCTTCCTTCCCAGCCCAGCCAGGCTTGCAGGACCCAGGTCAAAGTGATTGAAGTGGTCACAGTCCCAACAGTAAACAGGTCAAGGACAAGCAGACGTAGATTTGCATCATTGAAGCTACTCTCAGGGTTCCACTTTGCCTAGGACACAGTGAGACAGAAGGTTTAGTGTAGAGATTAGAATGTCCCATAATACCCTACAGAGGACTCAAGGTGGTTACACTTTGGTGTCACTGTGTTATTCACAGTACAAAGGACACCAGATCCCATAGTCTCTCACCTTCTCTGTCTCAGCCAGAAAGGCATCAGTCAGGTCTCAAGGTGGCTGGTCAGCATCCCAGGTCCTCTTATGCTCAGCCACCAGCTTATCCACCATGGTGAGAAATGTCTTTTGCCCAGGAAAGACTTTGTCAGCCATACCTGGGATGTGCAGGAGAATTGGAAATGTGTTCAGAAACTGAAACAGTCATAGAAAATGTTAGGCATTCGTGCTGCCTTCAATGTCATGAGTTGAGTAAACAAGATTTCTAATAAGAATATTCATTATTATTCCAATGTGTGTTTGTGTATGCATGACACGAGTTGTTCTGTCGCCACAAGAAATATGTTGAGGTTCAGGAAAATCACAGAGTCAGTTTACACTTTTCTACATGGCTTGAGAACTCAGGCACCATGCTTTCCTGCAAAGCTCCTTACCCTCTGACCATCTCTCTGGCTTATGGGTACATAGGCTTAGTGTTGATCTCAGTCAGTCTTAGTTTCCAGCCTCTTCCATAATGGACACAGGCCCTATTTGTTCACACCCATCACCGTACTCCTTTTTAGTTCTAGCCTTCAGACCCTTGCAGACCCATGATAGACAATACAGTATTGTACTGGGAAGTATAACAGGCATTGGTGTCTTCCATTTCAGCCAAGGACCCAGCTTCTCAGCTTCTAGAAGCTCTGAGCATTGTCCACTTCTACCCTTTTATGACTTTAGGCTTGTCAAGCTCCAGGCTTCTATTCCTGTGTTTGACAGTTCTAGATGTCTGTTTTCCAAATCCCATCTCTACAGCTCCTTTTAGACAATGAACATCACAGAAGACAGTCTGCAGGCTGTCCTTGAGCCTCCTACCTCAGAGATCAAGCCAATTTTCTCCCTTTTGTTTTCTATCAATACAATTAGCATCTTGATTAAATCAGTATCTCCATACCTGAAGCAACAGGCATTAATGAGAGATGCAATCACAATGCACAAGACTTTGTCCAGGAGATGGTAAGGATTGAGAGCACTCCTGGGAGTGTAGATACAAGTAAAAGGTAGGATATTGCTCCTAGTTCCCTACTTGCAGTCCACATCCATCACTCACCAGCCTGGGCAGTGAAGGCATCACAGAGGTGGCCAGCCTCCTCTGTCACACACTACTCCAGCGATTTCTTGCCCAAGCCAAAGCTGCACAGAATGGACACAGAGAATCACCTCTGCTCTCTCCACTCAGGCCCATAAGGTATAAGGATTACACCTGTAGGTATATCTTTGTGTAAGCAAAGACATCTCACTGTGCTGCCTTCTCCTCCCTTTATTTCTCTTCTCTTCTGGAATCAGTATACTCCATAACCTCATCCTTCCTGCAAAACACATCTCTACCACCCTCCAATGTGCTAAGGAGACTCCACAATGGATTTCAGGGACTTTCTTTTGGAATGCTTAAGTCCATTACCACCTGCATTATGCACTGACTTTCCTCTGCTCACTATCCCCCTTCTGTAGCTCAGATGCTATTTCTGTACCCACACAGCATTTTTCATTTAGCTTCTGGCCCACAGCCTATGTGGTGAAGCATGGGAATTTCAGGGCTGTCAGCAGTGTCCTCTCCACAGGTCACCAGCACACCCCAAACTGCTTTCAGTCCTTTGATTATGACCATGGGCTTCCAGGCCATCTGCAGGCTGAACACGTCACCATAGTGGTTTTGAAGCTGAAGTAGAGGGACAGAGAACATAAGAAGTGGATGTCCCCAGAGATCATGCAACCAGGCTCACTGAGCAAACATGGGTAAGGTATTGGATGTGCACATGTGAGTTCCAGTGTTTATGTGTGTGTTGTGAGAATAAAATTTGAAAACAGATTGAAACAATAACAAGAAATTCATGGTCAGTAAAGACCACCAACAGCATATTAAATATAGTCATAATAAAAATATTAAGTCCCTCCAGGAGCAGGGTGACCAAAAATGAAAAGTCATGCAAAGACGTGCCCAGACAAGTCCAAACAAGCCCAAGTGAGTAACGGGTTATCGTGTGTTTACTTTTCTCTTCTCCCTGTCTGGGAGATCTGAGGTTTCATGGTCAAAAAATAACTAGTCATCCTGCCAGCTCAAATGATTGCTTATGCAAATTGCTGATGTTTAAAATATCCAATCACATGTAACCTCGCCTAATTTTCCGGCTCTCCCCAACCTCTATCTATAAATATCCCAAACTTCTTGGGGTCTTTGTCAAATCCTCTATCTCCTGCGTGAGATACGTTTTGACCCAAGGGCCCTTGCCATTAAAATACCTTTTGCTATTGCATCAAGAAGGACTCTCATGTGTCCTTGGGTGCGCGCTGATCTGGATTTGAGTGAGGGTCTCCCCTTGGGAGTCTTTCAGTGTGAACATGTTGGTGTGCATCAATATGCATTTGTGTGAATGTATGTGTGCATGGGTACGTGTGTGTGTATATGTGTGTGTGTGTGTGTGTGTGTGTGTGTGTGTGTGTGTGTTGCTTGTTTTTGAACCCTGGTTCTCATATATCTTGGGAAAATGCTCTTCACTGAGCTCTATCTCCAGCATAAGGATGCCTACTACTGTGGAATCTAATGTTTTAAGTTCAGTAAAGAAATCACAGTAGATGTGACATCCCAAGTGTTGTGGATGGCTCTGGTGCTGCCTGTATTTTTATGTTAATTCACCTTTCCCAGGAAGGTCTGTCTTGAATGAGGAATGAGTCACTTACTCAGGTGACTTATTGTGAACCTTCCCTCAATGAATAAAGAGACCAGTCACTGGGTGAGTAGGCAGGACTTCTGTGTTGGACTGAAGAAGAGAAGAAGAAGGAGAGAGTTGGGTCCTATTGGACAGGGATAGCATGAAAACAAGATGTATCTACTAGTGTCTCCTGATTTATGGAGAATCTGCCAGAAGGATTTAGATTTAATATGGCTTCCAAGATTAGGATTCTAGTTGTTGTGCCCAGAGATTGAGTTACCATTGTTTCTAAATAAGCTTGTGTGGTGTTTCCCTTCTAACAGTGGACTTGACTGGGTTCCAGAGAGAAAGACACCATGGCACAGCTTGGGTTTCCCTGAGGTGCAGCACAAAAGCCCTGGGGATCTTGAAGCAGGGGGCTGGTGTGGTAGCCACCTGCCAGTGGGATCCTAGTGAGCTGGGTGGAGAGATTTTGAAGCTCTGAGTTAGAGAGTCTCCATGAAATAAGAACTGGCCAGCAAGACTGCTGGGGCTAAGAGTAGTTGGATATAGCTTGAGAAATACACCCTTCTTTTTTAATATTTTTTGCAACAGATGGCACCCAATATGGGGCAAGAATACACTTGAAATTTAAGATTATTAGCCTGAGAGTTATAGTATTATTTTATTTTGTTTTGTTTTTGGTTTTTTAAATATATTTATTTACATTTCAAATATTATCCCCTTTCCTCATTTCCCCTCCCAGACACCCCCCTATCCAATCTCCTTTCCTCCTGCTTCTATGAGACTGTGTCCCCACTCACTCACACACTCCCACCTCCCTGCCCTCGAATTCTCCCATACTGGGGTGTCCAGCCTTCATGAGACCAAAGAACTCCTCTCCCACTTATGCCCAACAAGGCCATCCTCCTTTACTTATACAACTGGAGCCATGGGTCCCTCCCTGTGTGCCCCCAGGCTGGGGAATTAGACCCTGAGAACTCTGGTTGTTTAGTATCATTACTCACGTCCTGGGGCCTCAAACCCCTTCAGCACCTTCAGTCTTCTCTCTAACTCCTCCATTGGGAACTCCTTGATCAGTTCAATAGTTAGCTTCAGGCATCAGCCTCTGTGTATGTCAGGCTCTGTCAGAGCCTCTAAGGAGACAGCTATATCAGGCTCCTGTCAGCATGCACTTCCTGGCGTCCACAACAGCATCTGCCTTTGGTGACTGTCCAGGCCACCTGGACAATCAAGTGGGACCCTTAGACCCTGTGGAGAGGACTGAGATGCCAGAGAAAATAAGGAGGCTCAGCAAGTTAAGAGGTCTGATCAAGCTGGCAAATTTTTTATTGTTCATACAGGTTATATACTCTAAAAACAGGAAATGGGGACGGGTAGGAAAGGAAAGAGGGCTTTGCAGGTGGAAGAAGCTAGCTGCAGCTGTGAGGGTCTAACTAAGTTATTCTCACAAAGCCTTTCCATTACCAGGGGTTCTAAAAACATCTATCTAGCAGGATGTTGTCTAAATCTAGAGATCAGGAGGAAGGGTAACTAAGATGGGTTGCTATGAGGCCTTGTTTGAAGTTCTGAGAACTGACAAGGGAATCATGGAAGGTAGGCAGAAAGAATAGTAGATAGGAGAGCCAAGGGTGAATGTTTGCCAAGAGTAAGGCCTTGCCATGGCTTCTCATAGGTGACTAAACAGGGAATGGGTACCCAGGTGGAGCCGTCTCCAAACGGCCCCTTCTTCAGTTTCTGTTCCACACTATGTCTCCATAGTGAGTATTTGCTCCTGTGAGTATTTTGTTACTCCTTCTAAGAAGGACCAAAGCACACACACATTGGTCCTCCTTTTTCATGGTCTGTGAGTTGTATCTTGGGTATTTCAAGTTTTGGGGCTAATATCCAATTACAGTGAGTACATATTGTGTGTGTTCTTTTGTGATTGGGTTACCTTACTCGGGATGATATCTTCTAGTTCCATCCATTTCCCTAAGAATTTTATAAATTCATTGTTTTTAATAACTGAGTAATAATCCATTATGTAAATGTACATTTTCTGTATCCATTCCTCTGTTGAAGGTCATCTGGGCTCTTCCCAGCTTCTGGCTATTATAAATAAGGCTTCTATGAACATAGTAGAGCATGTGTCCTTGTTACATATTAGAGCATCTTTTGGGTATATGCCCAGGAGTGGTAAAGCTGGGTTCTCAGGTAATACAATGTACAATTTTTTTGAGGAACCACCAGACTGATTTCCAGAGTGGTTGTATATGGGGAGCCGACAGAAGGCGGATATCATCCTTGCAGCCATCTTAAGTCATATACCCTGATAAGAGACTTGATTACAACAGCCTACAACAGCTGAGCACACTCTGATAACATCTCGTTTTAGATACCCAGGATCTTCCCTTGGGTGTGTGAGACTTAAAGGTGTGTGACTTAAGGGCGTGACTTAGAGATCAGATTTAGAGACAAGACCTAAGGGCATGACTTAAAGGCGTGGCTTAGAAGTGAGACATATAAAAGACAGAGGCAGACAGAAGTCAGTTAGTTATTAGGCATTAGGTATTAGGCACTTGGCACTTGGAGGAAGAACAGATTAGTAGGTATTAGGGACTTAGAACTTGGAGGAAGAATTAGAGAATTAGAGCATTAGACAGTAGGCACTTAGCACTTGGAGAAAGAACTTGGAACTGGGAAAGAGACTAGCAACTGGAACTAGGATTAGGTGCTAGGAACTAGGGATTTGGAACTAGGGATTTGGAGAGAAGAGAAACTGAAGAATAAACAGGATTGAATCACACTCTGTCTGGTTTCCATTCTTCAAGTCCGTCCTCACTCTCTTGCTGAACCCTGACCCGCAGACCGGAGCAGCCTGGGGCAGTGCAGGCTCTAACAACTTAGCCCCCAAGGCTTTTGGCAGTACAGGTTCCTACATTGATAGAGCGGTCCCCGACATTTTGGCCCCCAAACATGGGGTAACTCAGGCCGCAACAGTTGTATCAGCTTGCAATCCACCAATAATGGAGGAGTGGTCTCCTCCATTGTTCTCCACATCCTTGTCAGCATCTGCTATCACCTGAGTTTTTGATCTTAGCTGTTTGACTGGTGTGAGGTGGAATCTCAGGGTTGTTTTGATTTGCATTTCTCTGATGACTAAGGATATTGAAAATTTCTTTAGGTATTTCTTAGCCATTCAAGTTTCCTCAGTTGAGAATTCTTTGTTTAGCTCTGTATCCCATTTTTAATAGGGTTATTTGATTGTCTGGAGTCATGAGTTCTTTGTATATATTGGATATTGGCCCTCTATCAGATGTAGGATTGGTAAAGATCTTTTCCTAATCTGTCAGTTGCCATTTTGTCCTATGGACAGTGTCCTTTGCCTTACAGAAGCTTTGCAATTTTACGAGGTACCATTTGTCAATTCTTGATCTTATAGCATAAGCCAGTGGTGTTCTGTTCAGGAACTTTTCCCCTGTGCTCAAGTATTTGAGGCTCTTAACCACTTTCTCTTCTTTAGTTTTACTGTATCTGGTTTTATGTGGAGGTCCTTGATCCACTTGGACTTGAGCTTTGTACAAGGAGATAAGAATGGATCGATTTGCAATCTTCTACATGCTGACCTCTAGTTGAACCAGCACAATCTGTTGAAAATGCTCTCCTTTTTTCACTGGACGGTTTTATCTCCTTTGTGTCAAAGATCAAGTGACCATAGGTGTGTGGGTTCATTTCTGGATCTTCAATTCTATTCCATTCATCTTCCTGCCTGTCTCTGTACAGATACCCTGCAGTTTTTATCACTATTGCTCTGTAGTACCGCTTGAGGTCAGGGATGGTGACTCCCCTAGAAGTTCTTTTATTGTTGAGAACAGTTTTCGCTGTCCTGGGTTTTTTGCTATTCCAAATGAATTTGAGAATTGTTCTATCTCTGTAAAAAATTGATTTGGAATTTTGAATCTGTAAATTGCTTTTGGCAAGATTGCCATTTTTACTATATTAATTCTTCCAATCTGTGGGCATGGGAGATCTTTCCATCTTCTGAGATCTTCTTTGATTTCTTGCTTCAGAGACTTGAAGTTCTTGTCATACAGATCTTTCACTTGCTTAGTTAGATTCACGCCAAAGTATTTTATATTGTTTGTGACTATTGTGAAGGGTGTCATTTCCCTAATTTCTTTCTCAGCCTGTTTCCCTTTTGAATAGAGGAAGGCTACTGTTTTATTTGAATTAATTTTATATCCAGCCACTTTGCTGAAGTTGTTTATCAGGTTTAGGAGTTCTCTGGTGAAAGTTTTGAAGTCACTTAAGTATACTATCATATCATCTGCAAGTAGTGATATTTTTGCTTCTTCCTGTCCTATTTGTATTCCTTTGACTTTCTTTTGTTGCCTAATTGCTCTGGCTAGGACTTCCAGTACTATAGGTAGGAAGAGAGTGAGCAGCCTTGTCTAGTCTCTAATTTTAGTGGGATTGTCTCAAATTTCTCTCCATTTAGTTTGATGCTGACTACTGGCTTGCATTATATTGCTTTTACTATGTTTAGGTATTGGCCTTGGCGTCCTGATCTTTCCAGGACCTTTTCCATGAAAGGGTGTTGAATTTTGTCAAGTGCTTTCTCAGCATCTAGTGAGATGATCATGTGAGTTTTTTTCTTTGAGTTTGTTTATATAGTGGATTATGTTGATGGATTTCCGAATATTGAACCATCCCTGCATTCCTGGGATAAAGCCTACTTGATCATCATGGACAATTGTTTTAATGTGTTCTTGAATTCAGTTTGCAAGAATTTTATTGAGTATTTTTGCATCAATATTCATAAGTAAGATTGATCTGAAGTGCTCTTTCTTTGTTATATCTTTGTGTGACTTAGATATGAGCATAATTGTGGCTACATAGAACAAATTGGGTAGTGTTCTTTCTGTTTCTATTTTGTAGAATAGTTTGAATAGAATTGGTATTAGGTCTTTCTTGAAGGTCTGATATAATTCCTCACTAAAACCATCTGGTCCTGGGCTTTTTTTGGTGGGGATACTTTTAATGACTGCTGCTATTTTTATAGGAGTTATGGGGATGTTTAGATGTTTTATCTGCTCCTGATTTAACTTTGGTACCTGGTATCTGTCTAGATAATTGTCCATTTCCTCCAGATTTTCCTTTTGTTGAGTATAGGCTTTTGTAGTAGGATCTGACGATTTTTTTTTTTTAATTTCCTCGGTTTCTGTTGTTATTTCTCCCTTTTCTTTTCTGATTTTATTAATTTGGATACTGTGCCCTTTGGTTAGTCTGGCTAAGGGTTTATTGATTTTTTATTTTCTCAAAAAAAAAAAAACCAGCTCCTGGTTTTGTTGATTCTTTATATAGTTCTTTTTGTTTCTACTTGGTTGATTTCAGCCCTGAGTTTAATTATTTCCTGCCATCTACTCCTCTTGATGTGTTTGCTTCTTTTTGTTCTAGAGCTTTCAGGTGTGTTGTCGAGCTGCTAGTATATTCTCTCTTGGTTCTTTTTGTAGGCACTTAGAGCTATGAGTTTTCCTCTTAGCATTACTTTCATTGCATCCCAGTGAAAGTTTTGTTATTATGTACTTTCGTTTTCATTAAATTCTAAAGAGTCTTTAATTTCTTTCTTTATTTCTTCCTTGACCAAGTTATCTTTGAGTAAAGCATTGTTCAGTTTCAACATGTATGTGGGCTTTCCATTGTTTTTGTTATTATTGAAGACCATCCTAAGTCTGTGGTGATCTGATAGAATGCAAGGGATTACTTCAGTCTTTTTGTATCTGTTTTGTGACCAATTATATGGTCTATTTTGGAGAAGGTACCATGAGATGCTGAGAAAAAGGTATATTCTTTTGTTTTAGTAAATTTTTTCTTTGATGAGTATGAAGTGTCCTTCCTTATCTTTTTTTGATAACTTTTGGTTGAAAGTCAATTTTATGTGATATTAGGATGGCTAGTGCAGCTTGTTTCTTGGTACCATTTCTTGGAAATTTGTTTTCCAACTTTCTACTCTAAGGTAGTGTCTGTCTTAGTAACTGAGGTGTTTTTCCTGTACGCTGCAAAATGCTGAGTCCTGTTTACATATCCAGTCTGTTAGTTTATGTCTTTTTATTGGGGAACTGGGTCCATTGATGTTAAGAGATATTAAGGAAAAGTGATTGTTACTTCCTGTTATTTTTGTTATTAGAGGCAGAATTATGTTTATGTGGCTATCTTCTTTGGGGATTGTTGAAAGATTACTCTTTTGCTTATCTAGGTTGTAGTTTCCTTCCTTGTGTTGGAGTTTTCCATCTATTATCCTTTGTAGGACTGGATTAGTGGAAAGATGTTGTGTAAATTTGGTTTTGTCATGGAATATCTTGGTTTCTCCATTTATGGTAACTGAGAGTTTTGCTGGGTATAGTAGTCTGGGCTGGCATTTGTGTTCTCTTAGGGTTTGTATGACATTGGACCAAGATCTTCTGGCTTTTATAGTCTCTGGTGAGAAGTCTGGTGTAATTCTTATTTGTCTGCCTTTATATGTTACTTGTGCTTTTTCCCTTACTGCTTTTATTATTCTTTCTTTGTTTTGTGCATTTGATGTTTTGATTATTATGTGTCAGGAGGGATTTCTTTTCTGCTCTAGTCTATTTGGAGTTATGTAGGCTTCTTGCATGTTCATGGGCATTTCATTCTTTAGATTAGGGAAGTTTTCTACTATAATTTTGTTGAAGATATTTATTATCCCTTTAAGTTGGGAATCTTCACTCTCTGCTATATCTATTATCCTTAGGTTCAGCCTTCTCATTGTGTCCTGGATTTCCTGGGTGTCTTGGGTTAGGAGCTTTTTGCATTTTGCATTTCTTTGACAGTTGTGTCAATGTTTTCCATGGTATCATCTGTACACAAGATTCTCTTCTATCTCTTGTATTCTGTTGGTGTAGCTTGCGTCTATGATTCCTGATCTCTTTCCTAGGTTTTCTATCTTCATGGTAGTCTCCATTTGTGATTTCTTTATTGTTTCTACTTTCATTTTTAGGTCATGGATGGTTTTGTTTAATTCCTTCACCTGTTTGGTTGTGTTTTCTTGTAATTCTTTAAGGGATTTTTGTGTTTCCTCTTTAAGGGCTTCTACCTGTTTACTTGTGTTCTTCTATATTTCTTTAAGGGAATTATTTATGTCCTTCTTAAATTCCTTCATCATCAACATGAGAAGTGATTTTAAATCTGAATCTTGCTTTTCCACTGTCTTGTAGCATCCAGGACTTGCTATGGTGAGAGAAATGGGTTCTGACGATGCCAGGTAACCTTGATATTTGTTGCTTATATTCTTGTCAGAACTGTTTTGGGTGAGTGTTGCTGCTGAGGTTAGAGCTCCCAGGAGCCCCACCTCCTCTGGGTTTTGTGGGATTGGGTGCAGAGCTGAAGCCCAAGATCTGCTCAGTGTTCAGGCATAGACCAGAAGGAACCAGTGCCCCTGGCCAGGAGCGAATTTCTGGGTCCCAGTGGGTCACAGTTACTCCCTGTTTGGGGCAGGTGTTACTGTCTCCTTACCTAAGATACTGCCCAGGTTAGAGGTCCTGGGAGCCCCGCCTACTCTGGATTTTGTGGAATTAGGTGTAAAGCTGAAGCCCAAGATCTGCTCAGTGCTCAGGCACAGACTCGAAGGCATATTTTTTTCATTTCTAAGCTTGTTATGCTTATTTAAAATGCTCTTCATGAGATTAAACCAGAGAACAAAGTCTCTGCTGTGGTTTTTTGAGATTTCCTTTGTCAATTTAATTAATGTAAATCTCTCTACCTTAGCCTCAGGTAGACTCTTCAAACATGGACAAATTGCAGCCACATTTTTCACTAACATACTACCAAACTGTCTCTAGGCCACATACTGAAATTCTTTTCCTCTAAACCATCTGGAGCCAGGACTTCACAGTTCAAATCAATCTCAGCAACAATGTCTTGCACATACTTACTAGAATAACCCATTAAACTCCACGTAAATCATTCCACTGCTTTCCAAATCCCAAGTCCCAAAATCCACATTCTTCTAGATAAAAGCATGGTTAGGCCTATAATGGCAATAGCCCAGTCAGTCCCTGGGCCCAATTTCTGTATTAGTTAGGAATGTACTGCTGTTTGATGTTTATTGTACCCAGGCCCTCATGGGTGTTGGACAAATGCTCTATCACTGATCTACATTCAGAGCCTGAGATCTGGACCTTGTGTCTAGGAATGTCACATCTTCTAGGTCATCTCAGATATGACCACCCGGCTGTGACCTTAGCCATTGGGTCTCTTAGCCTCCTACTATGTATACATAAAGTCAGGTGTCTTGAGGCAGACAGTGAGGTCCAAGACTACACAGTGCCTTTCTCCCTTTGATTTCTTGACTGAAATTCTATATTAGATCCTTATCTCTCTTAAATACCCTCAAGACCTCATCCATTAGTGCAAGCAGAAGAAACTTGCATCTCCATGCCTTCTGCCTTTTGCAAACATAGGCCAAGCCAACTCTCGTGTCCTCCTTCACTTTCTAGTATTTCTGTGCATACTTTGCACTGAGATAATGGAAAGTGTCCACAGACCCTGCTGTGCCTGTCACCAGGAAACTGTGCAGCTCCATGTCTGTCCTTTGGCTTCAGCACCATTATATGTAGCTCCAGGTGCTGTGATCTGTTTCTCTTCATACCCACATCTTTCTGTGTGTCCAAGTCATATGGCATGCTCATTGATGTCACACACTGCATGTTGTCACGTATGGTTTTGGCTGTGGCCTGGAGGCAGCTGGAATTCCAGAACTTGCATCAATGCATCCAGTGGACCAGAAGAAGAAAGGGGCCATGAATATGACCCCAGTTCATCTCTAGTCAGCTACCTAATGGGCACATCACTGCTCATAGGTCTCTCTGGAAACATCTTATATCAACCACCACAGCCACCTAGGATCAAGAAGGAGACCTCTTACTGCCACTTGAATGTGATCACCAATAAAGGAGGTAAGGTTATCTTTTGTCCTCTGCCCTGAGTTGAGCTCCTGTGTTTTCTCTCAGTCTGGGTGCTGAGAGAGAACAAAGTTCTCTAGGAAGGTTTGCCTCCTAGTTTTTCTCCTCTTCTCCATTCCCCTCCTGATGCTGATTCATTGGAGGGCATCAGACACAGAGCTGAATCAACAGGATGTAAACTGGTTATTTTAAGATGACACTGTGGGCAGAGGGCATAAGTATCCAGTGAACTCTTGCTCCACGGGGCATAATCATGAGCTACTCATTTTACAGGCCACGTTGTGACCTTTAAGAAGCTAAAGGAAATTACCTCAGACTAGAGTAAGACTTTCCAGCACCATTAAAAAGGGGGGAAAGGAGGTCTGTAGACAACATTCAGCAACGAAGAGAACTGGCTTCTCTTCCGCTGGACCCAGGCTTCACTCCCAACACCCACAGGATGATTAACAACTAATTGAACTCAAGTTTCTGGAGATCTCATACTCTATTCTATCCTCTGTGCACACTGCATGCATGCTGGAAAATACCCATCGATATACAATAACACTAAAGGGGAGAGGTGGGATGAAGAGGAGTGTGTGGTAAAAATATGTGACAATTCTGTAGGCATAAGGAGGGGTTCTGTGAAGTAGGCTTTTTCCAGCATGGTCAGAACATTTTGCTCTTCACAAAAGCAAAAACAAAATCAGTGTCTATACACAATTATATTTCAAGGCAGGCTATATAGGTCAAAGTCTTGGGATGCTGTAGGCTGGCCTCAAATTATATGGAGTCTAAAAGGAGCCTTGTGGAGTGTCACATGTCTCTCGAACTGTCCCCCACAGCCCCACCAAATCCATAATCTTTCAAGACTCCAAAATATGTGAACTTTCCTAGTGAGTAGCATCAACTACATTTGTCACACATGGTTGTGTGACCCTTCTCCATCTACACAGATATTGCCAGACAGAACAGTGGGATCTTTCCCATCTTCCTGAAGTCTGACTTGCCCCCATTTGCTACAACAGATTCCTCCCACATTCTTTGACTACAGCAAGCAACAGTGTGATGACATCAGCTTTTCTAGTTTTGAAAGTGGTTTAAACCACTATTTTTGGCACATCAGTGTCATGGAAACCTATGTCAACATTATCACCAGAGCAAGAATTGTACTGATTTCCAGCACAAGCCACTCACATTTTCCTCACTGTAACCCTTGAGTCTGACTTCAGTTTGCAGTGTGTGACAAACCCAGCAGCCATAGGTAGCCATTGTTTTTGTGTCATATAGTGTCAAGCCAAGAACATCAGCACAACTACCTCTCCTCCTATTTTATCTGAATGCTTCCCTTTCCCTTCCCTTTCATTCCCTCCTCCAGCCTACAACATCCCATATCCTACATACAATCCTTTCAACACTCCCTCACGATGACCTACTCTTCCCCTTTCTAAGAAGGGTCTCATTAAGAACTCTAGGCTATGTAGCCAATGCAGGCCTTGAACTTTCATTCTCCTTGCTTTGTCTTCCCATATGCTTTGCTGAAGGTCACTGCTCCTGGAGTAATAAACTCTATTCTCAAAACATTAACGTTGTTCATAGGTGGGCCTGAGGCAGAGGGGCAAGAAGGATTGTAGACTGGTGTATTGGACACAGTTGAGACAAGGGTGGGGATTGGACCGGGAATCTGAGTCGCAGACACAGAACTTGTTTATTAGACATCAGTAGACCACACTGGGTGGAAGGATGGAGCCACTGCTTCCGCTAGCGAGCCTCTGCACAGAGCTGGTAAGGCTTTGGAGTAGCTGGCAATGCATAGAAACCATGGTCACTGGGCCGGGGCTGTCCTGCTGGCACCGAGAAGCTAAAGCGTTGCAGGAGGCATGTGAAGAAGAGGAAGAGCTCCATGCGAGCCAGGGGCTCCCCCAGGCATGCCCGGCGACCTGTGGGTGGTAGAGGGGCTCAGTCAGTTTGGCACTTGATTGGGACTCCACTCTCCAAGGCACCCTGGGGACACACAAGCAGCCAAGCACCCCAGAGGCACCTGCTGAGAATGGCATGAAGGCCTCATGCTTCACAAAGTGGCCCTGGGCATCCAGGAAGTGTTCAGGATGGAAGCGGAGGGGCTTCTCCCAGACAGTCTCATCCTTCAGCACGGAGGACAGGTTGGGGATGATGGTTGTCCCCTGGCAGGAGGCACATGTTGTGAACAGGACTGGAGTTCAGCTGCCTAGACCCTGGTCACCAGGATCATATGCGCAATCTCTACCACACACGGGATACTTTCATATAAATTTAGCCCAGGATGCTTCTCAGCTTTCATTAATACTATGACAGGGATAAGTGACAAGTGACAGATGTACACACACTGTCACCTATATTGCTAGGTCATGGCTGTTATAACTACTTCTGTCATATTTCACCTTAATTGTCTTTCTAGCAGTGGATTCTACTGTACAGTTCTTGCTGTTGTTTCTCTTCCCATACTTAACACAGGGGAAGTTGATTCTGTGGACTTGAGAATTGGGTTGCCTAAATTCCATTTCTTCTTAACTGGGCAGCTCAGGCCACTGGCTAGCTGGCAACACTGACTAGACATTGAAGGAACCCAGGTCTACCTTGGGGATAAGGAAGCCCTCCACTTCAATGTCACAAGAAGTCTTGTGTGGCAAGTTCATTGGGACAACGTCTGCAAAGCGCTGAACCTCATGGATGACAGCATTGGTGTAGGGCATGCGGGCCTGGTCTGCCATCTCTGGACACCGCGCCTGCCCTATGACCTCATCGATTTCCTGTTGTACTCGAGCTGGAAGGACAACATCCCTTCAGTTAAGGAACACTAGAGAAGTGACCTTTGTTCCTCCACTACCTCTTTAGTAATGGCTGAACCCATGGGAGAAAGATGGCCATCACCCTTGCTGGAGTCTGGGTCAAACCAGTACTGGAAGCCACAGGAGTCCCAAGAAGGCTTAAGGAGTTTGCGTCTTCCCTCTCCTCCTTCCTTCCCAGACCCAGGTAGACTTACTCTGCACATCCGGATGCAGGATCATGAGCAGCAGGGCCCAGGTCAGAGTGATTGAAGTTGTCAAAATCCCAGCACCAAACAGGTCAAGCACAACCATACGTAGATTTGCGTCATTGAAGCTACTCTCAGGGTTCCCCTTCGCCTGGGCCAGAGCAAGACAGTGGACTCAGAATAGAGAGTAAGAAGCCCACAGTGACCCTGATGACTCCACAGCACAATGGACACCAGATCCAGTTTCTCACCTTCTCCATCTCAGCCAGAAAGGCATCAGTCAGGTCTCGAGGTGGCTGCTCAGGGTCCCAGGTCCTCTTGTGCTCGGTCACCAGTTTATCTACCATGGTGACAAGTGTCATTTGCCCAGGCAAGACTTTGTCAACCAACCCAGGGATGCGTAGGAGAATTGGAAATGTGTTCAGAACCTGTAACAGCCAGAGAAAGTGCTAGGACTTCCTGCTGCCTTTAATTTAATGAGTTGAGTAAATAAGATTTCTAATAATAATCATTATTATTTCAATGTGTGTTCATGTGAACATGGTGTGAGAACTGCTGTTGCCACAACAAAGATGTTTAGGTCAGGGAAAAGCATAGCGAGTCAGTGACCGTACTACATGGCTTCCAGGAATGAAACTCAAGTGCCACCACTGACCATCTCTGGCTCCTGAGTACATCGATGTAGTGTTGATCTCAGCCAGTCTTAGTTTCCGGCCTCTTCCATGGTGGACACAGACCCTATTTGTTCCCTTCCATCACCTCACTCCTCCTGAGTTCTAGCCTTCAGGCTCTAACCCTGTGGTGGACAAGAGACTATTTTACAGGGAAATCTCACAGGTGTTGGTGGCTTTTATGTGGGCAGAATGCCAGGTTTTCTGCTTTTAGAAGCCATGACCTTTGTCCACGTCTCCCCTCCCATGACTCCAGACTTGTCAAGCACCAGGATTCTATTCCTGTGGTTGACTCTTCTAAATGTCTCCTTTTCAAGTCCCCTGTCCACAATCTCCTCTGAGAAGCAGGGATGCAGGCTGCCCTTGAACCTCCTACCTCAGGGATCAAGCCAGTATTCTCTCCCATGTTTTCTTTCAATACATTTGTCATCTTGATAATATCATGGTCTCCATACTCAAAGCGATGGGCATAAATGAGAGAGGCAATCGCGTTGCACACGGCTTTGTTCAGGAGGGTGTAAGGATTGAAGGGACTCCCTGGAAGTACAGATGTGAGTAAAGGTCAGGATATTGTTCCTATCTCCCTGTCCCCACTTGCTGTCTACAGCTGTCACTCACCAGCCTGGGCGGTGAAGGCATCACAGAGGTGGCCAGCCTCCTCTGTCACCCACTGCTCCAGCGATTTCTTGCCTAGTCCAAAGTTGCGTAGCATGGACACAGAGAATCGCCTCTGCTCTCTCCACTCAGGCCCATAAGGTGCGAAAGCCACACCTGCAGGTACATCTGTGTGTAAGCAAAAACACCTGGCTGTGCTCCCATCTCCCCTCTTCATTTCTCTTCTCTGGGATTAGTGTCCCCCATAATCTCACCCTTCCTCCCAATCACAGCTCTATACCACCATTGTCCAGGATGCTCAGGAGGTTCCACAGTGGATTTCAGGGAGTTTTGTTGGATTGCTTAGCTCCATTACCGCCTGCATCATGCCCTGACCTTCCTCTGCTCACTGTCTCAAATGTCTGGTTATGATCCCATCTCTGCCCCCACACCATTTTGCCTTTTGCTCTGTGCCCATATCCTATGTGTTGAAAGATGGGCATTTCAGGTCGGTCAGCAGTGTCCTCTCCACTGGTAACCAGCACTTCCCGGACTGCCTTCAGTCCATTAATCACAACCACAGGATTCCAGACCATCTGCAGGCTGAACACGTCACCATAGCGGTTTTGAAGCTGAAGTAGAGTGACAAGGAACATAAAAAGTAGATGTCCTCACAGGTCATAGAACCAGGCTCACTGTGCAAACATAGGCAAGGTGATGAGTGTGCACATGCGGGTTCCAGTGCATATGTGTGTATGGCATGTTGGTGTCCATCTACATGCAGGTTTGTGAAGGTATATTTGCACGTGTTTCTCTCTGTGTGTGTGTATGTGTTTGTGTGTGTGTGTGTGTGTGTGTGTGTGTGTGTGTGTTTCTTGCTTGTCATTAAAACCTTGATACTCATATATCCTGGGAAACTGCTCTTCACTGAGCTCAGTCCCCAACATGTGGATGGCTGCCACTGTGGCATTTTATACTTTAAGTTCAGCAAAGGAAGCATTGTAGATGTGACACTACATGGTGACCTTGCCAGAGCCAGAAAACTGTATTGGGGCCCCTTAGCATGTCAACACATATGAAGAAACTCTGATTCCTCCAGATTGGGAGTGTGGCCAGAGAGCACACAGCATCAAGGGATTTCAGGCAGCCACAGCACCTCTCTCCACTCGGTGTCCTGACTGATATGCTGTACTAGACCTCCCACCATGCTTAGACCGCATCTTTGTCAGGACCATAAGGTACTTGGGACCTCTATGACTGCTGCCCTGTCCAACCAGACTGAACCCTGCTGTCACATCCTGGTTCACCTACTGGACTTTGATCTGTAAAACTTTTGTCCTAGAAAGTCCCAGTGGTTGCCATGAAAAAATTGTTATGCCTGTCTGCTCTTGGGGACTGGATTTCTGTCTGACCTGTGGCACTACCCTGAATATGTGCTGCTATGGACACCATACCCTCAGTTACCATCCAGCACTAAGTCACTCACCTTGTACAGGCTGTATGGCATGTTATCTAGGTCCACCTGGAGCAGGTTACCCAGCACAGGCCATGGCACAGGGCCCGGTGGGTATCGAGAATGCCAGCGCTGGCGCCGGTGCATCAGGTCCACCAGTAATATGAAGATGACTGTGAATATGGCCAGAGGCCACAGACCAGTTCCAGTCAGCAGCTCCATGTTTGCTGTACTGCTGCCCAGACTTCCTAAAGACAAATGAACAATATTCTGCACAACACCCTGGATCTGAAAGCTGCAAGCTTCGATTCTACCACCTTATAAAGGAATGCCAGGGTTGCCCTTTCCTCTGTGTCCTGTGTATTGGTTGGCCAAGTGTAAGGAGGAGCCAGAGATGTTTAATCCCTCCCAAGTGCTGGGTATGATGGTTCTACTGGGCTGAACCTAGTAGGCAGATGACTAGTTGACCTCTGCTTCAAGATGGATCATCTGATCATTGCATACAAAAAAAAAAAAAACCTTGTATGCTATTCATACAAATTTGGGAGGCTTGACATCATTGCCTGAGAGAGCAGTGAGACCTCCTGGACCTTCACAGAGCACTTTGTTGGCAGGAAATGTGGGGTGACAGGCACCATGTCAATGGCTTCTTTGTGTGTGTGAGCAGTGGGAAGCTGTTTCCTGCAGTTGAGGGAAAGAGGCTGGAACCCCTATGAGCAAACAAAGGGCTGTGAGACCATGAAAGGATAGCTTGGTTCCTGGTCGAACACAGGCTTTGAACCCCGGACCCTAATGGGACTGTGGTAGGTATTCAGCCACATCCCCAGACTCCAGGCTCCTGGCACGAGGAGCCCCTCTCCCCTCAAAACCTCCATTGAGCCATGTTTTTCAGTCACATAGAGCAATACAGCCCCTCCCAAAGAGAGGTTTGTGTCATCTAGGACAGGTAGAGGCTACAGGACTCAGGCCTCAAGAGATTTACATACTAATGAGATACCTGAAGGCCAGAAGACATAGCCCATTAAGCATTCCTTCTTGGACCCTCCTTCCTCCTCCCTTCCTATTTAACTCATATCTGCCCTGAGTTTCAGGGGGGTGCATCCAGATTCATCTACCTTCCACTATGAAAGTAAATGCATTAAAACCATGGACTTCCTCATGTCATTGGGGCCTGCCATTAAGAAGTGTGGAGGGGGCCTCAGAACTACTGAGCCGCTGTTTAATCTCCCGCCTAAGGACCTCTTTGCATTCTAGTCATGGAAACCAGCGATTCAACCAAACTAGCCAAGCCTTGATCCAGCCACTGTGAGTGCCAGTAACAGAGTCTCAACCCACGGGGCACTGTCAGGGCTTCTATCTCTCCCTTCGTTCCTCTCACATCTCTGTTTTTTTGCAGCTCCCAGTGGTATCTGGGGTTCCCGAGAATGGAGACTCCAGCCTCCGGGCTCACTCAAAGGCCTTGCCCCACTCCGGACCTCAGACTGAGTGATATATCTCTGGAGCCCCGAGAGGCTTCTCTCACAGCCCAGCGTCCAACCGGCAGAGCAGAGTGTACTCAAAACTCCCACACTTCTGCTGCCCAGAGCCACGGTCCTAGCTGACTGGGGCAGCAGACACTCGGGAACCACAATTGCTCAACAGGATCCCAAATTCACGCCAACGCCAACGTGCAAGCTATCAACCCTGCAAAGGGCAGTGGGGGAGGGCAGCTGGAATTCCAGTGGGTGAGTGAGGGACAGTGGGTAAGCGCAGCTGGAGTATGTGCCATCTTCAGTACAGGTCTGTGGTCATCCAGTTGATCAGGCAGCAAGACATACAACACAGGAGTTCTCAGACCCAGTCTGAGGAAGCTGGGAAATGGTTTGAGTGTGTTGGGGGCCCACTGAATTGATTCAGGGATTTGTCACATGCTGGCCTCTGTCTTTATTTTTTTTATCCCCTGACAACAGTCTTCCACCTGGAGATAGGAATGCCAGTTTGTTCCTCATACCAGATGCCTGTGCTCAGGGTGGGCAGCCAGGAGGAAATCAGTAAGATGACTCCTGAGCCTTCTAATAAATGGAGCTTGTGTGCTGGGCACTGCTGTGCACACAGCACATGCCAACTCACCAGGGTCAGCAGAGGCTCAGTCCATTTCTTCACTGGGGATTCAAACCTCTAAAGATCAAAGGTTCAGAAGTCCCTGTGGAATCCAGGCATGGTCTATCTACTGCACCTTCAGTGTGGCAGAAGGAAGGCAGGGGCTGAACGAAGACCACACCATGCAGCCCTACAGGAAGGACTACACAATGGTCTCCTCTTCTCTGCTGAACATGCCACCCCTGCATTTACCACCTCTGTATCACTGGACCCTGTAGGTGACTCCATGCTTCTTGCTGGCCTGAAGCCTCTAATCCTCTCCCTCTTCCTGTCCATGATTCTCGGCCATGCCCAACCTAGTTCCCTAGAATGGCACCATAGATTGGGTCTGAGTTAAAGGTCTTTCTCAAGCTTCAAGTTGGCCTGAAAAGAGACCTGCATGGGAGTCAGGACACCAGCGTGAATCATGATCAGAAAGGGCATTAGAGAGTCAATTTGATCTGGTCATTTACAGTCTAAGGCTGCTGGGTTGCTCTGGGTTTACTCCAGGACCTTTCCAGGATATGTTCTGGTACCTGATGATTAAGCCTGAGTGTCAGTGTTGGGATTACACAGTCAGCCTCTCATCTCTACCTGTCTGTCATGCATGATATTCTCAAAGAGAAGTAGCAGGGCTGACTGGGTGCTGGCCCCAGTGGGGGATGGGGCGACTTTGCCTGGACTTTCCTGCATCAGGTAAGTGAACCGCTTTGAGGTAAGTGCACAGACGGGTGAGGGATGTCACACACTGTGTGATTTCCTGTCTCCAGGTCTTGGATACTCGGCTAACCATCTGCCTGCTAGCATTGTTCCTTTGCCTTCATCCTCAATCCAAGTCCTCTCAGTCATTTGAACAACTGTGGTCTTTCAGGATTGTGTGACTTTAGGTGTACTGAGGTCTGCATACTCATGTCAACAGCACAGCTGCACCATGTCCAAAATAGGAACCTGAGTCGTGGGTATCAGGGGGCAGTGGGTCTCCCAAGTTTGCAATTCTCTGCAGTCATGGGTACAGATAATTGATTGCTGTCCTTTGCCATCCCTGGAAGAGGACAGATGGAACCTGGGCACATTTTTCCTGGACTCTGTCCTATGTACTGTTTAATTCCCTTTCTTTCCTTTGATCTGTCTTGTTTCGTTGAAATGATGACCAGCAGTGAGTCTCAGAGACAGCTCTAGGTTTTCTTTCTTTCCCTAAGAATTTTCAGAAGTGAGAAGTGACTCATTTGGGTGATTGCAACTTTTGAGTTCTGCCTTGGGAAAACCTAGTTTGGGCAAAGAATGGATAAGGTTGGCTGGTGTTGGTTACATTTTCATCCTTGAATGGTTACTCTACCCCTCATGGTACAAGGCACAGTGGGACTGTTGTCCATTACCACGGTCCATTACCTGTGAAACCTCAAAGTACAGAATCAGTGCATCAGGTGGTTCACTTTGTATGAAGTATAAAGTATTGAGAATCAACCTCACACATAATTCCTGGAGGAGTATTTTGTGTTTTCCTACAATGCACTTATAGGGGACTGCTACGCAGGATCACGACACTGACCAACCTATATTTCCACCTCCCACGCTGAAGAAGTAGTTGGGCTTTGTGAAACTGTTCTCAGATCCAAATAGACTTCTGTTTGCAAAGAACATAGTCTGAGTGGCCCAAGCATCAAAGAACTAAAGACAAATAGTTTTTTGTAATAGTTCAAAACATCCATGCCAAAGGTCGCTGCCTGGCTGCTGAGATTGCTTGGTGGGTAAACATCTGCCACCCAGCCCACTAGTCTGAGTTTGCGCTTTTGGAGCCACACAGTAGAAGGAGCATTTTAACTCCTTCTTGTTGAACCAGCTCCCACTTACCTTCACTTACACACGTGGCACCCACACCCACATACACCTAAACAATAAATAAATGACTAAAACAAAATGTTCTTTAACACAGTCACTGTTGAAAGTGAGGAAGGGAAACAAACCACAGGAGGGAGAGAGTAATCACAATCCAGAAGTCTGACAAGACAGTAAGAGTCAGGAATAAAATTATTTATCAGGTATCTGTAACAAGCATGAACCTAAGACTTGCACAGACATTTCTGCAAAATGCACAGACACGCAGCCAACAAGCACATGAACACTTATTATTAGGAGAATGAGACCACAGTGATAGGACACTTTGTGGTTCTGTTAAAACAGCCCTGGAGACACGGGCTTTCAGGTGGCACAGCTTGCAGAGCCTTCTGCATTCTTTGTAGAATGTGAACAGGCAATGAGGACAACTGTACAGAAATTCCTCAACAAAACTACTAAGGATGCTATCACCCAGGAGTTCCTCCTGAGAAAACATACAGAAGGCAAAGGAAGCTCCCAGAAGGGTCATTGGACATCCATTCCCACAGCCACATGGTTCACAAGTGTTCAATGACAGATAGACACACAAAAAGGGGACAGGAGTGGTCTGATTATCCATGGTATCAAACTACAAGACCACTCTAAGATGGCTGATAGAACTGAACCACAAAACCTGATGTGGCTTTTCCTATAGGGCTGAAGGGAGTGGTCATGTGACTGAGGTAAGGTTTTATTGCTGTGAGCAGACACTGTGACCAAGACAACTCTTATAAAAAAACATTTAATTGGGACTAACTCACATATTCATAGTTTCAGTCCATTATCATCAAGGCAGGAGCATGGCAGTGTTTGGGCAGGCATGGTTCAGGAGAAGCTGAGAGGTCTACATCTTCATCTGAAGACTGCTAGCAGAATACTGACTCCCAGGCAGCTAGGATGAGGGTCTTAAAGCCCACACCCACAGTCACATACCTACTCCAAAAGGTTGACACCTTCTAATAGTGCCACTTCCTGAGCCATGCATATACAAGCCATAACATTCTACTCGCTGGCTCTCATAGACCTATTCAAACATATGAGCCTATGGGAGCCATACCTAAACATAATATAATGCAAATTATATTTAGTCCAACTTCAACTGTTCCATACTCTATAGCATCCTCAACAATGTCAAAAGTCCAAAGTACAAGGTCTCTTCTGAGATTTCTGCAATAACTTAACTGTAATCCCCAAAGAATACAGGAAACCAGCTTGGCAAACTCCAAACTCTGCATTTCTTTGTCTGATGTCAATACAGTCTTCATATCTTCAGCTTAACTTTTACCTTTATTGACTACAGCAAACTTCTTTCTTCTGAACTGGTTCCATTTCCTATTAGCCTCTTTACTCAGCAGATATACCATGGCTCTGTCATCTTAAATAATCTTGGTGTCTCTAAGGCAACTTCAATGTTGCAGATTCTTGTTTCAGTGTCTGGGATCTACACATGATCTTCAAGGCTCCTCCAAAGAGCTGTCATCACTTCTCCAGCTATGCCCTCTGTACCACTCTAAGCACAGGTTGATCCATTCCACTGCTGCTGCTATTCTTGGTGATCATCCCATGGTAGTGACATCTCTAATATACTGTGGTATTCTGCTGCAAGTAGGCTTTACCAATAGAGCTCACAGACTCACTTCATAGTGCCAAGCCTCATCTCCTTTGCATAACCCCTTCAGTCTCGGCCATCAACTGCAACTAAGGCTGCATCTTCACCAATGGTCTTCCATGGCTTCTCACAATGCCAAGCCTCAGCTGCTCTTCATAACCCCTTCATGCCTTCCAAACTTGAACCATCACTTCCAACCACTGGGTGACTCTTACATATTACCAGGTGTAGCCGCCTGCAGCCAGTGACAAACTGGGTTCACCTGAAAAAGAGGCTGGAAATGAAAAAAGGACAGAGAGGCAAGAGAAGCATAAAGCCAAGACAACGTTTTCTGATCAAGGCTCAAAGTTTGATATTCAGCTCTTGTATATATAGGGATCATGTTGCATGGCAACCTCAGCAGGCAGTCTATTCTTCTAAGTTCCTATAGGAAGTTGTACATGCAGCCAAGGTGTATAACTCCACATAGGTCTTATTACTAGGTCTATTGTGGTAAACAAGGTCTTTCTGGCCTGCTCAAGGCTGGAGGAGGGCACAATTCTTCCTTATTAATTTTTTAAAGATGAGCAGAACCAATAACTAGATGAGGGCACAAGATTTATTTGTTTTCCATTATCCTGTCTAGGGTAAAGAGAGACTGGGCAACAGTGCCTGTCTTAGGTCAGTGACTACATTGCTCCTTATTAGCCATTGTGGGAAACATACATAGCATTATTGATGTATGCCTCTTTCTTAGGTCTATAGGAACTCAAGACCCCTCTTACCTGTCTTTGACTACCGGCCTTCTATGGCACACTCTTTCCCATACAGACTAAAGACACATATGCATTTAGACCAAAGGACCTATGAGCATTCACTCAATGCATTTCTTCATAGCAATGGATAACTGCCATGGTGAGTACCTGAGCTTGCTGAGAATGATCCTGTGTGAAGGCAACCAATCTGTTTAAGATACAAGGTTCAAAGGTTAAAAGCAACAAATTTATAATTAATTGTCCAAGCAGTGTAGAAAATAAAGTTGTAAGAGGGAATGTCCCAGGTATCTAATCCAGCTGCTAATTGGCAAGGAAAACACACAAAGTCTGGCCACCAGGTATATGGTGGGTAGCTTTAAATATTGATTAAAAAAACACTTAGTTTCCAGTAAGAGTGGGGACTATAGGCCAGGTTAACTCAGCTGACTGATAGGAATTTTGAGCCATTTTCATCATTAGTATCATAATCATTAGGCTCAGGATCTGTGTCCACTTGACAATCAATCTTTCAGGCAGCCATCAGGCTCCATTTTCTTTTTGTGAAAAAATGCAGACCAAACCATGACCCCAATTTAAAACAGGGGCAGGCCTATTCCATGTATTAGTTAGGGACTCTCTCCATTTAACCCTGGCATACGACCTGGAAGTGACTGGATGCCAATGATGATCTGCTGTAGACGTCCCTTTAGCATCAGTTTGCAAAAACATCTAAAACAAATAATATAAAGGCAAGATGTGCTTTGGAAAACCTTGGAGGGTATAACTCCACCTCTTTAGTTTTTGAAAGCCAATTTTTTAGAGTTTCTTGTAAAGCCAGGGCAGAAGCATCATAGCTGCTACCCCCTCTCTAAGAGAGTTATGAAGATATTATTTTAAAGTTGAACAATTTCTGTTTCATAATACCTTGTCCTTGAAGATTATAAGAAATCTCAGTAATATGGGTAATATTAAATTGTCAACAAAACATCTCAAATGTCTGACTGTAATAGCCAGTTCCATTATCTATCTTATTCTGATATGGAACACCAAGCATAGTAAAATAATGTAGGTAGTAACTAATTACATTTATAGTTGCTTCTCTTGTTAAAGCAGTCACAACTAGAGATGTCAAGTCCCAAGTACATATTTTAATTTTCTAAAATCAGAAATGAGTAAAATCTATTTCCCATAATTGATTAGATATAAATCCTCAAGGATTAACACCATTATGAGGAAATTGAGGACACTGAGAACACATTTTTGCAATTTGACTTGTACGCTCTCTAGAAATACCAAATTATTGTCTCAAACTATTACTATTTTGACGATGTAAAGAATAAGATTGTATGGCCAATTGTTTCTGTAAGGCCTATAACCTGCCTGGTATACAAATCTGCTGTGGCATTGCCCCGGGGTCCAGTCAATCAAGTATGAGCTCTTAAATGTCTTATAACGTTAAGGAACAGTACATGTTTCTTAAATTAAGCTATATTTGTAAAACTTGAGAATTAGCAATATCTAAAAAAAAAAAAAAAAAAAAAAAAAAGGAACAATTTCAAGCAATTATAAACCATGAGCTATATACTGGCTATGAGTATGCAAATTGAAAGCTTGATTTTTCAGCATTTCAAACAATGGCTACAGCACATAATTCAATTATTTGTGCTGAAACAGGGGAAAACTCAAGAGAATGAACATGTGATCCAATTACATATACTGCCTTCCCATTAGATGAGTTGTCTGTGAATATAGTAAGCATACTTTCTATGGGCCGCATGCATAAATTTAAAGGAAATACAAAAGCATGCATAGAGGAAAACTGTAACAACTTCTCTTTTGGATAATGATTATCAAATTTGCCTAAAAAGTTTGCCATGCAATAGGCCAAATATCAGTATTCTTCAATAAACAATTTAATTGCTGTTTGTAATAAGGAATATTTCATTAAGTTCTTTTTCGAAATACTTTTGTGATCCTGACCTACAATCCTGTATTAACACAGCAACAGCTTCAGAACTGGGTGTTAAAACTTCCTATGGATATGAAGAAATATGAACCCACGTTAACAGTTCCTTTTGCCAAAGGACTGCTGTCAGCACATGAGTAGCAATAATGCAAACAGCCAACAAGTGATCATAGTCTACATAATGTATCTGTTGATAACTAACAGTTTTCTCTATTTTCTGCAAAGCTATTCCTCCTTCATCAGTTAATTGTTGAGGGGAATTAGGATTTGCATCCCCCTTGAGAATGTCAAACAGAGGCTTAAGTCCTCTTGTGGTGAGCTTAGGCTGAGGTCTTAGCTAATTACTATCTCATAACAGCTTTTGAAAATCATTAAAAGTAAACCATTTTTCGCTTGTACATCTGCATGCCAGAAGAGGGCACTAGATCCCATTACAGATGGTTGTGAGCCACCATGTGGTTGCTGGGCATTGAACTCTTATATTTTTGGTTGTCAGCCTAGCCTTTAATGGCTGAGTCATCTCCTCAATGCTAACTATCTTTTCTTATTCGGATTTTCTGTGCCACAATCTGCTTAACTAAGGTTCCAAATATTGAAAAGATATTGCCTTTGAATGTTTTCTGAAACAACAAGCACTTCCCAAAATTTGAAAGCTCGTTGTATGAAAGCAAATGCTTGCAGTAAAACTCCTTCAGAGGGATCAGCTAATAAAATACCATACAATGAATAATATATACTGAAAGAGTCAAACTTTTAACTTCTTGTATTAAAGCAGCAACAAGTTTTTGCATAATATAACACTATTAGTTATTCCTTGAGGCAAAACTTTCCAATGATATCACTTCATGTGCTCTCCAAAATTACAAGCAAACTCACTGAATGCAAACCTTCCACCTTCACCAGGATACAAATGAATAGTAGAAAAACAATCTTCTAAATCCATAATAACTCTATATGCATTTTCTGGAATAGCAGCTGGAGTAGGCAAGTCAGGCTGCAATGCCCCATTAGTTTCATAAATCTTAAGTTTGAAATTTGTTTTGGTTTAATGGAATAATCAATTCCTTGTAGCTGAGTGAAAGTATCAGATAAAGGCCAAGTTAAAGGCCAATCTTGTACTCTCTTACTCTTTGAGCAATTCTTTTATTAGCAGGCACAGCTATAATGCCACGGAGGGAAGCAGACATAATTTTGATTTCTCCAGCATAATTATTATCTATAACTCCTGGCCCATAAGCTGTCTGTTGTGAATGTCTTTGGGTCTGAGACTGACCCCTCCTCAACAAGAAACAAGCAAGGCAATAAGCAAATTTCAGAAAACACTTTTCTAGTGGCTATTCCAGATGACCATAACAAAAGGAAGGTCACACAATCTTCTGCTGAGTTCACTCTGAGCCTTGTCTTAACTCAAATGTAAATGTTCTTAATCTGGGTTTAAAACAGTCTGCTAGTACCTTTGTTTCTGGGACAATCATTTCTAAAATGACCCAAATCTTCACATTTAAAACATCCTTTATTCCTTCTCTTTTGTGAAAGCATTGCTTACACAGTTGTCCCTTGTAAGGCAGCACCCATAGCCAGACACTGATTGTATAAGGGCCCAATTTCAACACAAAGAGGAATGTATCCAGGTAAGTCTGTCTTTGCCTTGTATGGCCTGATAGCTGCACAGCAGGCCACATTAGCATTTTTATAAGCCAATAGTGTAGCAAAAAGAACTCCTTCCACATGGTCTCCAAAAATTCTGCCAGCTGCTTTTAGCAATCTATCTACAAAGTCCTGAAAAGCTTCATCAGGGCCTTGTTTAATACCAGACAAATTCCCACTGAGGTCTGCTTTAGTAGGCAATTGATTCCAAACACAGAGGTCAGCCATTGCAATTTGTGCATACACTCCTGCAGGTAGACCGACCTGATTGACATTACCTTCATATTGACCTAGAAGCATGTTAATATCCCATTCTATATTACCTGACTGAGCATTCTTTATTGTGGTTCTCTTGTTCCATGCCATTTAGAGCTCTAAAGTAATCTCCTTCCAACAAAGTAGCCTCACATAGTTTTCCAATCTTGAAGGGTCCAATTTGCTTCTACTAGAATATCCAATAAAGCTTGTGTAAATGGGGCAGCAGGCCTGTACTGTGCTACAGCTGTTTTAACCTCTTTTATTCATCTCTAACTGCTCGATCCTCTTCTCAAATATAAACATGTTTCAGTAAAACAAAAATCCCCAGCTCACAATTGAACTGCCAAATGTAGCAAATGGAACATTGGCAGTTTAACTATATTTTTAAGCTTCTTCTGCAATGTTAGAGTATAACCATGATTTTGGGAAACAAAACCAGTTTGTAACAATGTAAACAGTCCATTCTCTCTAAAAATCAGCACTAAGTGCATTTCTTTCATGTTACAAAGTTTGGCTGCCAGTTCTTATATATGAA
The DNA here is from genome assembly GCA_030674055.1 of Rhabdomys pumilio. Classification (NCBI taxonomy): domain Eukaryota; kingdom Metazoa; phylum Chordata; class Mammalia; order Rodentia; family Muridae; genus Rhabdomys; species Rhabdomys pumilio. The sequence goes on along the minus strand of JANHMN010000012.1, from coordinate 20,052,194 downwards.
TGCATGATAGTGCAGCTTTTAATATCTCATTAAAGAAACATTGTTTTAAATCCTATTCTTTACACATCTGGTTTCTGAATAACTCCAATTCTGAGTTACCAGTTTTAAGCCAGCTTTCTGTTACCAAAGTTGCAAATTTTTAATCATACCCAATAACTTATAGGCCAATTATCTATAACCAAGACATGCAGAACATAATTATACTTTTAAAGCCAGTCAGAAACAAAAATAAAGTAGATACACAACTTATATATTTAGACTAAACAATTTTTTTTACTTTTTCTAGCTGTACTTTAAAGAGAAAATACCTTGTCACTTGCTGAATCCAATAAACATTGTCAGAGAGATTTTTCTAGGAAAAACAACTATCAGCTTTCTTATCATAGAAGCTAAAAAGCTGCTGGCCCCTCTAAGAGCAGCTTATGAAGAAAATCAGTTCCTGGAAAGGCTTCTCCAGCTGAGCTTGAACCCTAGTAACAGTGCAGGGTAACTTATCAGCTTCTGTTGTACAAACTGAGACTGCCTTTTAAACAAATTAAGCTAAATCAAGGGATGGATAGCTAGCAGATAAAGTTTTAACCATTTTTTCTTTTGAACATGAAACACAGAACAACAATCACTCAAACAATGAAACAAAAACAAACAACTAAATGAACTCTGTCGTCTACCACAGTAGCACCGGCTTGTCTCTGACAAGCATGGAGAAACTGCTCCCTTCTGTAAAGCAGGTTGCCTTGGCTCCTGGCAGGGGTCAGTAGGAGAAGTCTTTCCTCTACCTGTGGGCTCTCCTTTTTGGGTCAGTTAATTGCAGCCCATTGGGTAGGAAGTGTATCTGGACCCCCATCCTGGGGAGTAAGTCTCGACCCAACCAAATGCACAAGGCAGAAGGCATGGAGACTCAAGTCTCTTTTTCTTTCACTAATGGATGAAGTCTTAAGCGTATGGAAGATGGATAAGGGTTTAATGTATCATTTCAGTCAAGAAATCAAAGGGAGAAAGACACTGTGTGGTTGAAGACCTCACTGTCTGGCTCAAGACACCTGACTTAATTTATACATAGTAGGAGGTTAAGAGGTCCAATGGCCATTTCCAGGCTCTGATAAGGTCACAGTCAGGTGGTCATATCTGAGATGACCTAGAATACGTGACATTCATAGACACAAGGTCCAGATCTCAGGATGTGAATGTAGATCAGTGATAGGGCATTTGTCCAACACCCCTGAGGGCCCGGGTACAATAAGTACCAATCACAGAAGAAATGGAGCCTTTTGTGCCGAGAAAAGACATAGAGTCTTGTGTGCCAAACATGATTGTTGGAATCTGATTGACCTCTTCTTTGGAGGTCTTCTGACCCTTGGCCTTATTTGCTACAGCACTACAGAAATGTGTCCTATTTACAATTGGCCTTTAATCTGGAGGTTCTGATCAATGAACAGAGGTTTCTGCAGAAGACACTGGTGCAAACCATCTGTCAGTGTCCACAGTTGACCACCCTGGCTTCTTTCTCAGCTCTGAAGTCAAGAGATTTTGTGAGCAGAGTTGGTCAGAAATGGGCATGGGATATAGGAAGCAACATGTCAGTCCCCAGTGGCAGTGCTACCTGATCAGGTCATCATGGGAAAGTCACTTATTTCAAGAAGAACACAAGGGACATGTGCTGGTGTGTGGCAGCAGTATTTTGAAGAACTCATGGGTGGAACTGGACCCTGAGGAACCCACAGGAAATAAGGAATGTGGATAACAGAGGACAGATCACCTGGATATTTTTGGTTACATCCATAATGTGAGTGTGCATGTGTTTTCTTCCCACTTTATGTGCTTGTAGGCAAGAGCAGTGGTGATGTTGTCAAGTCATGACTGTCCAAGAAATCACTGGAGCTGTGAGGGACTGATGAGTCAGTCCACTGTCATCCTGTGTCTTGGCCACTTCACCAACTGACCTGGTAAATGGTGTGAACAGTTTCCACGTGTGGGCAAGTATAGAGGCACAACCTCTTGTCTTGCTTTCATGTTGCTGTAGTAGGTACATGCTTGATGCAGGAAGTGGCACTACTAGAAGTTGTGGCCCTGTTGGAGAAGGTGTGTCACTGTGGGTGTAGGCTTTAAGACCCTCATCCTAGCTGTCCAAGATCCACTAATCTGCTAGCAGTCTTCAGATGAAGATGTAGAAATCTCAGCTCTGACTATGTCTTTTGCCTTAGACAAGCTTTCCAGTTTCATGAGGTCCCATTTATCAATTCTTTTTTTTTTTTTTATCTTCCAACAGTTTATTAGAAAGAATGTAGACATTTAAAAAAATCCCCACTGTCATGAACATAAACTGAGGTTTTCCAGCCAGGGCATAAGCTGAAATCAAAACAGGAAATAAAAAAATCCAATAGTGTATTAACATTTTCCACTCATTTGCCATACTGACAGTGCAATACAAATCTGGTCTAAAATGTACATATTCTCAAGCAACAATGTACAGCTTTCTTTGTCCTCCACGCTAAGAGATGTAAGAGCTTAAGGGCCAAACAATACCAAATGTATAGGCTTCAAAAACCATCTAAATTAGGGCATCCACTAGTTTTAGCTAAAATACACCTGAACACTGACAAGTGATCACATACAATGATGTAAAGTACATTTTTTTTTGAAAAATAAACTTTAGTGGAGTAATTCTGAAAGGTGTCCTGGAAGAATGGCAGGGTATCAGTTTAAGATATTAGCCAATTTGTTTCCACCTCCTTTAAAAGTTCATGGTCTAGGATCTAAAACCTTTATCTTTCCCTAGTGTGTAAGTAACTGTGTTATGACGAAAGACGACTTAGATGAAATGGGATTGTTCATCAGAGCTGCTGTAGCAGTTGCCTAGGATCTCAACTGCCTCATGGAATCCTGGGAAATGGTCATGCATAAGGATATTGCCGTAGCTGACTTAAATTGCCCCATACAATGGTACATAATCAACCCTTAGTGAAGCCTTAAAAAGAAAAAAAGGTTGAAAAGTGGGTTTAAGGAGGCAAGTACAGCATATCTGCCTTTAGAGCTATCAACTCAGGGATTTTCTCAATTATGAAATCTTGCAGAAGTTATTCTTCTTTTTCAGAATCCAGGCGATGACAACACTCCTTACTCCAGATCTGGCATTTTTTCATCATCACTGTCTTGTGAATCATCATCTGCTCCATCTACTTCTGGTAAATCTACATCCTCATCACCACTCATGTGATCCATCATCTCAGAGAAACAGTCAAAATTAGACATGTCTTCATCTGAATCATCCTTCCAGTCTTTCCAATTATTGAAGTCCACACTAAGCCAATTAAGCTTTGCCCTTTCCTTTGTTAACCTAGGCCACGACTGGCCAGATTCTCCTTTTCGAAAACAACATAAAATTGATCTGTCCGTTCTTTTATGCTTGGAATCATTTGGATCAATACAGTGAAAAAGATCAATTTCATTTAAATGCTTAAAATTATCACTTCCTCCAAGACAACTGAAAGTAAGTTTGGATTTTTCAAAGTTTACATTAACATCTTTACTGTCTTCAACACAAAATTCAATGAATACATAGTCCCTTCGATCGTACCACTTTGCAGAAGCAGGCTGCATGGTGAAAGAGGTAGAGGGCCAGGCGAACGGGTGGGCGGACCTCGCTGGCGGCGGTAGGCTAGTCGACTCCTCTCCGGCAGTGACTCCGGCGGTCTCTGCCCGGTCGCGGCCTCTCCTCACTCCCCCTCAATTCTTAATTTATAGCCTGAGCCACTGGAGTTCTGTTTAGGAAATTTCTCCCTGTGCCAAAGAGTTTGAGGCTCTTTCCCTCTTTCTTCTTTAATAAGATTCAGTTGATATGTTTTTTTGTTGATGTCCTTGATCCACTTGGACTTGAGATTTGTGCCAGGTGACAAATATGAATCTATTTTCAATTTCTACATAAAGACTACCAATTAGACTAGCACCATTTATGGAAGATCCTTTCTTTTTTCCATTGTATATTTTTGGCTTCTTTATCAAAGATCAAGTGTCTGGAAGTGTGTGGTTTAATTTTTGGTTCTTCAATCCTACTCTATTGATCAACCTGTCTGCCTCCACACCATTGTCATCCAGTTTTTATCACTATTGCTCTGTAGTAGAGCTTGAGGTCTCAGATGGTGATTACCACAGAAGTTCTTTATTGTTAAGAATTATTTTTCCTATTCTGGATTTTTTGCCTTTCCAGATGGATTTTAGAATTGCCTTTTAGTGTCTTTGAAGAATTGTGTTGGGATTTTGATGGGGATTGAGTGGAATGTGTAGATTGCCTTTGGTAGGATGGCCATTTTTACTATGTTAATTTTGCCAATCCATGAGCATGCGAGATATCTCCATTTTCAGAGATCTTCAATTTCTTCCTTGAGGGATTTGAAGTTATTGTCATGTTGATCTTTCACTTGTTTGGTTTGAGTTACCCCAAGATATTTTATATTATTTGTGACTATTTTGAAGAGTGTTGTTTGTCTAATTTCTTTCTCTGCCTATTTATTATTTGTATAAAAGAAGGCTACTGATTTATTTGAGTTAATTTTATATCCAGCCACTTTACTGAAGTTGTTCATTGGCTGGAGAAGTTCTCTGGTAGAATTTTTTGGATCATTTGAGTATACTACCATATCATCTGCAAATAGTGATACCTTGACTTCCTCTTTACCAAGTTGTATCCCCTTGATCTCCTTTTGTTGTCTTATTGCTCTATCTAGAACTTCATGTACTATATTGTATAGATATGTAGAGAGTGGTCATCCTTGTCTTGTCCTGATTTTAGTGGGATTGCTTCAAGTATCTCTCCATTTAATTTGATATTGGTTGTTGGTTGGCTGTAAGTTGCTTTTATTATGTTTAGGTATGAGCCTCATTGGCAACCTACAGATTGGGAAAAAATCTTCACTAACCCCACATTCTATTGAAGGCTAATATTCAAAACATATAAAGAAACTAAACAACCGAATAAAAAAATAAGGTATAGAAGTAAACAGAGAATTCACAGCAGAGGAATCTCAAATCACTGAGAAGCACTTAAGAAATGTTCAAAGCCATTAGTGTTCAGGGAAATGCAGCGCAAAACTACCCAGAGATTCTACCTTGCACCAGTCAGAATGGCCAAAATCAAAACCTCAGGTGATAGTTCATGTTGGCAAGGATGTGGAGAGAAAGGAACACTCCTCCATTGCTGCTGTGATTGTAAACTGGCCAACCACTCTAGAAATCAATCTGAATGTTCCTCAGTAAGTTGGAAATAGATATGCTGGAAGACCCAGCTACACTATTCTTAATCATATACCCAAAAGATGCCCCATAATGCCACAGTGGCAGGTGTTCCATTATGTTCATAGGTGCCTTGTTTGTGATATCCAGAAGCTGGAATCAGCCCAGATTCCTACAACAGAAGAATGGATACAGAAAATGTGGTTCATTTACACAATGTAATACTACATAATTATTAAGAACGAGGAAAGATATCATGAGGTTTGCAGGCAAATGGATGGGATGCCTCAATCCCACCTGGGAGGGAGATGAAAGCAATCACAGGAGGAGTAAGGGAAAGAGGGACCATGAAGGGAAAGAGAACAGGCAGAGAAAGAGGGGAAGGTGATCAGGTATTGGTGTGTGGGAACAGGACTTGAAGCTCAGAGGGCCACCAGAAAAAAATGGAAACAGGCAATCTTGGGAGGTAGGAGGTGGGGTATCCCCTAGAATAGACCAAAGATCTGGAAAGTGATAGACTCTCAGGAATCAAAGGGAAGGACAATAGATGAAATCCCCTAAAGTGATGAGAGGAAATTTGTGGAGTTCATTTCTAGTAGAAAGGCAGGGCACCAAGTGGGGGGATGAGTTTGTCATACCCCAGTCAAAACCTCTGACCCAGAATTGTTCCTGTCTGAAAGAACTGCAGGAACAAAAATGGAGAAGAGCCTGAGGGAAACTGGAGGTCCAGTGACAGGTCCAAATTGAGAGCCAGTTCAAGGGGAGGCGCCAAGGCCTGACACTATTACTGATGCTATGGTGTGCTTACAAAGAGGAACATGGTCTAACATTCCTCTAAAAGACCCAACAAGCAGCTGAAAGAGTCAGATGCAGATATTTACACCCAAACAATGGACAGAAGTTGATGACCCTTGTGATTGTATTACAGAAAAGCTGGAAGAAGCTGAGGAGGAGAGCAAGCCTATAGAAAACCAGCTGTCTTAACTAATGTGGATCCCAGAGATCGCTTAGAGACTGAGTAACCAACCAGGAAGTATACAGCAGCTGATAGAAGTCCCCTAATACATATACAGCAGAGGACTGCCTAGTCTGGACTCAGTGAGAGAAGATGCCCCTAATCCTCAAGAGATTTCAGGCTCCAGAGAGTGGGAAGGTCTGGTGAGGAACAGGTTTGTGGATGGGGACATCCTCTTGGAGAAGGGGGAGGAGGTATGGAAAGTGGAATAGTCAAAGTGTAGACCAGGAGGGAGATGAAGACTAGACTGTAGAAAGAAAGAAGGGAAGAGAGAAAGAAAGAAAGAAAGAAAGAAAGAAAGAAAGAAAGAAAGAAAGAAAGAGAGAAAGAGAGAGAGAAAGACAGACTAGATGCTGCCATGCTCCCACCTTGATAATAATGGACTAAACTTCTGAACCTGTAAGCCATCCCCAATTAAATATTTTTCAGTATAAGATTTGTATTCATCATGGTGTCTGTTCACAGCAGTAAGACCTTAACTAAGACAGAAGTTGGTACCAGGAATGGGGTATTGCTGTGCTAGGCCTGGCCATGCTTTTGTCTAGAAGACTGTTGATTAGGTACTGTGAATTTCTTTTTTTTGTTTGTTTGCTTGCTTTTTTTTGTTTTTCGAGACAGGGTTTCTCTGTGTAGCACTGGCTGTCCTGGCACTCACTCTGTAGACCAGGCTGGCCTCGAACTCAGAAATCATCCTGCCTCTGCCTCCCAAATGCTGGGATTAAAGGCATGCGCCACCACCACCCGGCCAGGACTGTGGATTTCAAAAGCAATGAAATGCTTTATGTGGGGCTTCATGGGTCATCCTAGTAAGACTATGAAGAGCATTGTTGCTCAGATTGATTTGAACAGTGCAATCCTCTGCCAAGATGGTTTCCTGGAGAAGAATTTCAGTATGTGGCCTAGAGACTGTTTTGTCATATTTTGGTGAAGAATGTGGCTGCTCTGTGTCCTTGTCTGAAGAGTCTACTTGATGCTAAGGTAAAGAGATTTATATTAATTATATTGACTAAGGAAATCTCAAAAAAAAAAAAGCCCAGCAGAAACTTTGCTCTCTATTTAAATAACATGAAGTGCATTTTAAACAAGAATAGGGAGCTGAGCAATGAAAAATTTAAAATATATGGTTTGAGTATTAAAGAGGAACAAGGAATAGAAACGGAGCTGAATCCTGTGTTCAAGAATATTAAATTAAGTTTAGGGAGTGACTTAGCCAACTCAGTTAGCCAACAGGGTATCAAGGGAGGGAGTGAGGATTGAAAAGAAGAAGACAATTAGACAACATTATAACATGACTCAGCCAGTAGTGAAGCAGAAGGGGGTTTATTTTTTCCCAGTCAGCTTTTATACCATTGTAGGTACTTGCAGAGAAGGCTGTCAGTTCTTAGATCAAAGACAACGTAATCAAACAATGTAATAAACAAAGAGATCAAACTAGGCAACAAACAAAGTCACTTGGTCACTGTTTCTAGGGCTTATCAGGATGAGCAAGATAAAAGAAATGCCACACTTTTTTTGGCTGGGATTACCTTGAGCTTTGTCTTAGCCCAAATGTGAATATTTTTTATCTGAGCTTACTTCCTTGAGCCCAGTGAGAAGCACTTGCCAAATTTCTAGAAGCAGCCTCTAAAGCTCTCCACATCTCTCCATTTTTATTTCATAAAGAAGACTGTGTATGTCTTAGTTGTTCTGACAAGAATGCCTTCCTTGCCCATCTTGGAATATGCATTTTCAAATGCAATGCATTACTCTCTTAGGTTGGTAAGGCACTGTGCAGAACCTTACCACAGCTTTGACTGCCAGCCTGTTAAATTAATAATTCTGTTTGGGGATCCATTTTTAGTTTCAAGCCATGGATTTTGGCTATCAACATACTAATGGTATGAAAGACAAGTTTTTTCACAATGGGCAGGAATAAAACTATCCCCAGGACAAGAAGGGCTAGCATGATTAAGGTATATAAGCTATTCTGGAAGCTTGACCAAGATGAAAATACTGACGTTAAGCCATGAATAATTTTATCTGCAATATCCAGAGCATCAAAAAAATCCATTAAGTTAAGTGATTGGATGAATCTCAGGAGAGACTTGGAACTTTGGACTTTTAACATTGTTGAGACTGCTATAGACTATGGGAGCCTTTGAAGGTGGCCTAATGTATTTTGCATAATGCTATGTTTAGGTATGGCTCCCATAGACTCATTTGTTTGAAAAAGCCTATGAGGTTCAGGGGGTGGAATGTTTATGCCTGGACCATGGAGTGACACTATTAGAAACTGTGGCTCTGTTGGATCATGTGTGTCACTGTGAGAATGGGCATTAAGACCCTCATCCTAAGTGCCTAGGAGCCAATATTCTGTTAGCAGCCTTCAGATGAAGATGTAAAAATTTCAGCTTTGCCTGCACCATGCCTGCCCAGACTCTCCCATGATCCCACCTTGATGATAATGGACTAAACCCCTGAACCTGTACGCCATCCCCAATTAAATGTTGTTCTTTATAAGACTTGCCTTGGTCACGGTGTCTGCTCACAGCAGTAAAACCCTACCTGACACATATGTGCATCCCTTCAGTCCCATAGGAAAAGCCACAGCATGTTTTTTAGTTCAGTTCTCTCAAACATCTTAAAGTGGTTGTGGAGCTTGGTACTGTGAAAAAGAGGACTACTGCTGTTTCTTTTTTGTTTGTTTGTTTGTCTGTCTGTCAATCATTGTACACTTGTGAACCATATGGCTGTGGACATGGATGTCCAATGTTTCTTCAGGGAGGGGCCTCCTTTGTCTTTTCTCTGTATTCTCATAGGGGAACTTCTGGATGATAGATAGCATCCTTAGTAGTTGGGTTGAGGGATTCCTGTACATTTGTTCTCATTCCCTGTAAACATTCTATGAAGAATGCCCTGCCTCCTAGAAGTCTGCATTTCAGGACTGTTCTGATAAAACCACAAAGTGTGGTTGTGGCATCATTATCCTAATAATGAGTGACAGTATACATGTTTATGTTCTTGTTGGCTGCTTGTCTGTGCACTTTGTACAAATGTCTATGCACACCATTGGCTCATGCTTGCTGCAGATACCTGATATATAAATTTATTTCTGACTGTTACTGTGTTTTCAGATCTCTGGATTGCCATTACTTTCTTTATCCTATAGTTTGTTCCTCTTCCTTCCTTTTAACAATGACCCTTTTAAAGAGTATTTGGTATTTTTTTAGGAGTATGTGTGGGGTTTAGGCCATTTGTATATGCAGAGATAAGAGGAAGTTTGTTCAACCATAAGGACTTAGAACACTTCTTCTACTATGTGGCTTCAAGAGCTCAAACTCAGACTGTTCAGCTGGGTTGCAGGTGTTTACCCACCAAGTCATCTCAGCAGCCAGGAAGTAGCCTGAGACACAGAAGTTTTTAACTATAAAAATAACCTTGTTTAGGTTTAGTTCTATGATGCTTGGTGTAGAGAGCTGTGATCATGCTGGCACCTGACACGCGTGAGTAAACAAGTAAAACTGCGCATGTGCAGTGGCAAGGACCGCCTAATCACCGCCCAACCCGGGGCATCACATGGGAATTGAGCAAGCAGCCAATCAGATATGTCCATCCCACCCTAGGGTGTATATAAAGCAGCGCCATGTTTGATCTGGTCTCTCTCCTCCTCCATACTTGGGAATAAACACGTGCTGCAGAAGGATCCTATGTGTCCGCGTGCGTTCTTGCTGGCGAGACGATTGCGCGGGTCACAACTGGTGCCGAAACCCGGGAACCCAACATCGCAGGCACCAAAGGAGACCCTCCGTTCGCGGAGAGGATTCAGAACTGCAGCATAAAGATAAGCTCTGAGAGGTATGTTTGGTCTTGATTTATTTCATTTTCCTCCCCAATCGATAGAAACTCCGGTAGCTTTCGCTATCGCGCTAGCAGTGTTTACTTTCTTCCTTTTGATTTTACAGGAAAGGAAAAGCCACTCAAATATCGTGGCTGGTCAGGGAGTGTTAGAGGAGGTACAAGGCAGAGTGTCAGAAACAGGGCTGAGTAAGAGGCTAGCTACTCATAAAGAGAATAGGAAAAACTCCCGCAAAGATATAGGCCCTTCCAAAGACCTTCGGTCCGCAGAAGAGATAATGAGGGGAAAGAATGCCCTGGGAGAGTATTGTGAGAAGGGAGGCAGAGCTCCAAAAAAGAAAACTCTTTATCCGGTAAAGGAAATGGAGGATTTGGGGCTTGATGGCTTGGAAATAGGGGAATTGGATGTCTATGAGAAGGAAAGGTACCATCCGGATAGGCAGCCGCCACAACAAGATGGAGGGCTGGAAAAGGCAGGAGACGGGAATCGCGTGGCTTCTCAGCCAGTCGCGCACTCCCAACTTGCTGTCCCCAGCACACTTCCGCCTTATGCGGACAAGCACTGCTCAGACTCCTTCCTTTCAGAGGAAGACAAAAAAAGGATGTTACAAGCTTTTCCGGTGTTTGAGGCAGCGGAGAGAGGTCACGTACACGTGCCGATAGAGTACACCCCTATTAAAGAGCTTGCTGAATCAGTTAACAAATATGGAGTTGATGCTAATTTCACAGTCATGCAGCTTGAGAGACCCGCCGTTATGGCGATGACTCCGAATGATTGGCAAAATACAGTAAAAGCTGTTCTCCCTAATATGGGACAGTACATGGAATGGAAAGCCTTGTGGCACGGTGCTTCTCGGGTGCGGGCGGGGACCAGCCAGGCAGTGATGGTGCACGCCTTTAATCCCAACACTTAGGAGGCAGAGGCAGGCAGGATTTTTAATGCATCCCCCACAAAGATTATTGAATGGTATCCAGATGCAGTCGCTCAGCTTGCCCTTCGTGGGCTAAAAGCAGCTGTTACTCATTTTGGAAAGGATCCTAAAGTTTTAATAGTGCCATATACTGCACATCAGGTTCAAACATTAACTGCTACCTCTGATGTTTGGGCGGTGTTAGTCACTTCCTTTAATGGTCAAATAGATAATCACTATCCTAAGCATCCTATTTTACAATTTGCCTTAACTCAAGCTATTGTGTTTCCACGCATTATATCTCAGAAGTCGCTCCCAGATGGAGTGGTTGTTTACACAGATGGGTCAAAAACAGGTGTGGGTGCCTATGTATTTAATAATGAAGTCACAGCTAGACAATACCATGAGACTTCACCTCAAGTTGTGGAATGCTTGGTAGTATTGGAGGTTCTTGAAACCTTCCCAGGTCCTTTAAATATTGTTTTGGATTCCCTTTATGTAGTAAATGCAGTTAGGGTTCTGGAAGTTGCTGGATTAATTAAGCCCTCTAGCAGACTTACAAAAGTTTTTCAAAAGATTCAACTTACCCTAGTCAATAGGAGATCTCCTGTTTTTATTACACATATCAGGGCTCACTCCGGTCTACCGAGACCAATGTCCCATGGTCCCATGGAAATGACCTGGCAGACCGAGCCACAAAGTTAATAGCTGTCATCCTATCTCCAAAGTGGACCTTGGCCAAAAATTTCCATAAAAGATTTCATGTGACCGCTGAGACTTTATGTCGGAGATTTAACATAACCAGAAAAGAGGCTAGGGATATAGTGACTCAATGTCAAAATTGTTGTCAATTCTTACCAGCGCCTCGTGTAGGAATTAATCCACGAGGAATTCGGCCACTACAGATTTGGCAAATGGATGTTACTCACATCCCATCCTTTAGCAAATTGCAATATTTACATGTTTCCATTGATACTTGTTCTGGAATTATATTTGCTTCCCCATTGACCAGGGAAAAGAGCCCATGTTATTCAGCATTGCCTCGAGGCATGGAGTGCCTGGGGAAAGCCTAAAATTCTTAAAACTGACAATGGACCAGCTTACACTTCTCAGAAGTTTAGACAATTCTGCCACCAAATGGAGGTGATCCATTTAACAGGTCTACCGTACAATCCTCAAGGACAAGGTATTATAGAGCGGGCTCATCGCACTTTTAAGTCCTATTTAATAAAGCAAAAGGGGGAGTCGAGGAAGCTCTACTCTCAGTGCCACGAGTCACCGTTTCTATAGTACTTTTCACCCTTAATTTTTTAAATCTGGACAGTCAAGGCCACACGGCAGCTGACCGTCATTGTTTAGAGCCTAACAGGCCAAAAGAGATGGTCAAATGGAAGGATGTTTTGACTGGACAATGGAAAGGCCTGGATCCTATTTTAATAAGATCCCGGGGAGCTGTTTGTGTTTTTCCACAGGAAGAAGATAATACATTCTGGCTACCGGAATGCCTAACAAGAAGAATCTTGGAATCTCAGCTTGATCCTGCCCAGAGAAATGGGGACCCTCCTGCTGATGGCGATATTCTGGCTGACACTGCCGACGGTGGGACATGTGGAGCTGAGATGGGAGAGCATCCCTTTCTAGGTTTTGCTGCAGAACTGGACCCTAGAGTTCAAGGAAACGTTGAGAGATCTTCGGCCTTCTCCTTCTTTTAAGAATGGGTGGGAATAGGCCTGCTATTAATAAAGCTAAAAGGGAGCTTTTTAATAAAGCTAAAAAGGAGAGGTGTGGAGAGGAATAGGCCTACTTGGTATAGCCCTATGCTGTGGATTAGTGTACATATTATGGTTGGTATGCAAACTCAAAAACCCAACAGAAGTGTGACAAGGCGGTGATTGCCCAAGCATTTGCTGCTTTAAGAACAAGGTTCCTCCCCTAGAGTCTGGTTGTCTGTGCTACAAAAGTAGCTAGCGCTTGAGCCCTCAGCTGATGCACCCCACGGGTTCTATCCCATTGCACTGGGTCGGTGAGGCAAAAGCCCTGCTCTCTGCACGTCTCTGGGTAGAGTGTATACTGTGATATACAGGGGATGTTCCTCAGGGATAGATTCCTCAAAGGTTGCATAGAGGTCGAGTTGCCAAATCCTCTCCCTGTCAAAGGCAACGGGATGGGTAGATAAAAGTACACTCGTGGACTCAACGACCAGGGTGGAAATTCTTTACAATATCCCCACATTCTGCACAAGGGACTAGACCTCTACCTTCCTCTACAAGAGAGATGACTTAGAGACTTGCCAGACGACCTTACGGTCTCATTTAATAAAGCAAAAGGGGAGAGGTGTAGAGAGCTGTGATCACGCTGGCACCTGACACACGTGAGTAAACAAGTAAAACGGTGCATGTGCAGTGGCAAGGACCACCTAATCACCGCCCAACCCAGGGCGTCACATGGGAATTGAGCAAGCAGCCAATCAGATATGTCCATCCCACCCTAGGGTGTATATAAAGCAGCGCCATGTTTGATCTGGTCTCTCTCCTCCTCCATACTTGGGAATAAACACGTGCTGCAGAAGGATCCTATGTGTCCGCGTGCGTTCTTGCTGGGGAGACGATTGCGCGGGTCACAGCTTGGGCCACTCACACTATGTTCTTTGTGATCAGAAATCTATTTGGATCCAAGAAAAGTTTTACAAACCCCAGCTACTTCTTCAGTGTGGGAGGTGGAAATGGAGGTTGGTCAGTGTCATGTTCCTGCTCAGCTGTTCCTTTTGTGTGCATTTTAAGAAGACACAAAATAGCCAGGTGGTGGTGGCACACCCCTTTAATCCTAGCACTTGGGAGGCAGAGGCAGGCAGATTTCTGAGTTCGAGGCCAGCCTGGTCTACAGAATGAGTTCCAGGACAGCCAGGGCTACACAGAGAATCCCTGTCTCAAAAAAACAAAACAAAAAAATAATAATAATAATACACAAAATATTACTCCCAAAATTATATATGAGATTGTTCTCAATATTTTACATTTTGTTACATACCAAGCTGTTTTGGACCTGCTTTGGTCCACGGGTCAGGGTTCAGTGAGAGAGAGAGAGTGAGGGTGGATGCGAAGAATGGAGACCAGAAAGAGTGTGATTCAGTCCTGTTTATTCTCAAGTCTCTCTTCTTTTTTTTTACAAGTTTCTTGCTCCTAGTTCAAGTCTCAAGTCTCGAGTTCCTAGTCCCTAGTTCCTAGTCCCTAGTGCCTCCAAGTTCCACTTTTTCCCATCCCTCTCTTCTGTTTGCCTCTCACTTTTTATAAGTCTGACTTCTCAAGTCGCGCCTTTGAGTCACACCTTTAAGTCACACACACACACAAGGGAAAATCCTTCGTATATAAAACAAGATGTTATCAGAGTGTGCTCAGCTGCTGTAGGCTGTTGAAAACAAGTCTCTTGTCAGGGTTTATGGCTCAAGATGACTGCAAGAATCATAGCCACCTTCTGTCAGCTCCCCACAGGTCCCCCTTTTTAATTTTTTTTCAAAAGGGAAGGCTGAGAAAACTCATGGAAACTGTGCCTGCCTTAGGTTGGAACAAAGGACCCCAGCCTCCCTTTCCTGTCTTTGGATACTCAACAGCCATTTATTGAGCTCCTGTCTAAAGATGGTGAGGCCTCCTTTTTTTAGGGGCAAGGGTCTTGAAGTATTCTCTTACCCATCATTGACTATCCAGCTTAACACATAAGTTAGGGGTTAATCTTCATTAGTCTTGATGACAGAGGTTTTAAAATCGCCTACTTCCAGCCTATAATGATGGACCTGTATGGGTTTCATTTGAATAGTGTCTATCTGTTGTCGTACAAAAGTCATCAGTTTGTTGAACAGCATGGACCTGAGAGACAAGAGACTTAATGCCTGAATACTCAGTATAATAGCAACACTCTTTTTTAAGGGCAACATACAACTCCCTCTGTCCAAGGAGTAAAAAGTATAAGCCTCTTCTATTCTGTTTACAAATGTGTTATAGCACAATCTAAATCTATAGAAATACAGAACTGATCATAGCTTTGATCTTAACAAAATAAGTAGGGAAATCCCCATTCCTGCTCTACTCAATCTCAAACCCAGAAAACACCTATAGTAACTGTAGTGTTGGGTTTTCTCCTGGGTGTAAACAATGTTCCACACTAAATCATAAGTTGGTGAAACAAGAGTCCAATAGAGCCACCCTGGAGATGTGGGTGGTGATGTCTCCTTCAGCGTGGAGGACTTCCCAAGTCAGGTTTGCTGGTTGATCTGTTCCAGTTTGAAGGCAATTGAGAAGCATCTTCATGTTTCCTGCAAACAAAAAATACGCTTCTCAGGGGGTTTCTCTTCCCTGGGTTTGTTATTGTTGTCTATTTGTTTAATCAGTCTCTCTGGCAGCCAGCATGTGGCATCTGCAATTTGGGAGTATATGCAGACAGAACCTCTTCCCCCAGATAAGCACTGGATCTGGCCCATTCCAGGTTCCAGTTAATGGGTCTTTCCAGAGGACTGTTGAAAAATTCTTTTTGGTATCAGGATGCCAGAATCTGTCTGCAACAGATTTTCCTTCAGAATCCAAAGTTAAAAATTTAAAATAAAGAGTGTGTGATGAAGGATATTTCTGGGGGATCCCTTGGAAGGGTACCATTCCCTCTTTTTAATTTTTTCAAATTGATATTTAATGGTTCGATGTGCCCTTTTCACCATACCTTGGCCCTGTGGATTATATGGTATACCCGTTTTATGTAGTATTCCCAATTTTTCACAGAATTGGTGAAAACTGGAGCTTGCATAACCTGGACCATTGTCAGTCTTTATCTGTTTAGGCACACCCAATACAGCAATTGTAGCAAGCATATGAGTAATCACATGCTTGCTAGTTTCTCCAGATTGTAATATCACATAAATAAAACCATAGTATGTATCTACACATACATGTATATATTTTTGATTGCCAAATTCATTATAATGAGTAACATCCATTTGCCAGATACTGTTTGGTATCAGTCCCTTTGGATTTACGCCCAAATGAGGAACTGGTAAAAGTGTAACACATGATTGACATTGTTTAACAATTTGTCTAGCTTGTTCTCTGGTAATTTTAAACATAATTTTTAAAGTTTTAGAATTAAGGTGATGTAATTCATGAGCCTTTTTCAGGTGATGGGATCTGCACAATGCCTTAGGGGTACAGCTGAATCAGTAGCCCCCATCAAAAATACCCCAAGCCTCTTCTTCCAGTGTTACCATGAACCTGAACAGGATGAGTAATCCCTTATTCACTTTTTCCTAATCCTTTCCCTGGGGAAAATCCAGAGTTTACCATCTGAGCCATAATTACTTCATTAGTGCTACACATAATCAATTCCAACTGGGATAACAGATCTCTGCCCCAGAGATTAATAGGAAGGCCCAGCATGGCATAGGGTTGTATATTCCCTGTATTTCCTTCTTTATCTTTCCACATCAGCACCTTAGAGCTTTGTTGTGGATTTTGATTTTGGTCAATACCCCTTAGATTGGTTAAGGGTGGGGTCAGAGGCCAGGTGGCAGGCCAATCACTTTGTTTTAGGATAGTCACATCAGCTCCTGTATCAACCAAGCCTTGGAATGCCTTTCCATCCAGCCATAGTGTCATCATAGGTTTTTGTTTAGCTATAGGCTGTACCCAATCTGCATCAGAGAAACCAAAGCCCCTCTTAGGACTCTTATATTTGTGATTAGTAGGGAACAATGGAAGTAACAATAGTTGAGTTATCCTCCTTCCTGTAGGAATGGTGACTATATTCTGAATTGACTGTGCCATTACCTTAATCTCACCTTGATAATCATTGTCTGTAACTCCAGGAAAAAATTTGTAGTCCCTGCATAGTGGTACTGCTTCTTCCCACTATTAGGCCAAACACATTTGGATAGATTGGTCCAAACATTCCAGTGAGTAAGGCCTAGATCCCATTTCTGGGGTTAATACTGTGTGGGTGGCAGAACTGAAATCCAGTCCTACCTGTAGGAATTCTTCCTGGTGTTGCTCGACTAAGTTCTGAAAGGGATTGTTGTTTGCTGGTATAAAACTGACTGCTCCTTAAGCCTGTTTTGGCTTGTGTTGGTTCGGGGCCTGGAGCTGGCCCCTCTTCTCATTTTCCCTGATTATGGGAAAGGGTGTTTCCTTGTGCGTCTCTTTTGGACTTACATTCCCTAGCCCAATGCCTTCCACATTTGCAAAGTGGGCAGAGCCCAGGCTGTTTTCTGGGCTGTCTCTGGCTTAACTCATTTTCTGCCTCACAATCTCTTGCAAAGTGTCTAGGCTTGCCACATTTAAAACAGGCCTTTTGGTTTCTACTAGCCAAAAAATCTCTTACAGATTGTCCTTGCATGACAGCCGCCATAGCTAAGCCCTGTTGGTAGGAGGGACCTATGTCAGAACAGAGTCTGATATACCCCATAAGGTCTGTCTTTTTCCTGTAGGGTCTAATGGCCGCTTGGCAGGCAGGATTGGCATTTTCATATACAAGTTGTTTCACATAATCTACACCTGCCTCTGCATTACCAAAAATCCTCCCTGCTGTTGTCATTAATCGATGAACAAAATCAGAAAACCATTCATCAGGTCCTTGCTTGACTGCTGTTAAGGATGTACCACGGTCTCCCTTTGCTGGGAGTTTGTGCCAAGCCTTTATGGCTGCCTTCTGAATTTGAGCAAATAAGTCTGTGTCATATTGCATCTGGTTATCACTAGAAGCAAATTGCCCTTCGCCTACTAAGGCATCAAAGGACCAACCATTGCCTGCCTGAATGTTTTTCCTAGCTGTTTCTTTACAATTCTCATGATACTCTGATTTCCAAATAAGATAGTCACCACCGCTAAGAACTGCTTTCACTAATGTATTCCAATCGCCAGGAGTCAGCCACTCCTCTGCTGCAGACTCTAAAATTACAAGAGTAAAGGGAGCAGTGGCACCGTATTGTGATACTGCATTTTTTAATTCCTTAATAATTTGAAAATTAAACCCTGTGTGATGTCTCCAGGCAACCCCTTGATCGTCTCTGGTCTTGGATACAGGGAAAGCCTCAGTGTCTCCCTTCTCTGGATGATCTGTGACTAATCTAAAGCTAGATGATAGGGGCTGCCTTTGGACTCTGGGTTGAGGAATGCAAGGAGCCAGGGGATTTTTGCTGGAGACATCTTCCCTGTCTTTAATTTTTGTAACTGATTAACTAAGTCCTGATACTCTTTTTCCAACTCTATTTGTTGTTTAAGAAAAGATGTTTTTTCCTGTAACTCCCTTCTGAGATCTATAACCACCATCTCAATTGCAGGAGCATTTGGAGGTGGAGGTGCATAGGGAGGGGGTCTTTGGGAAGAGGGCCATTCAGGGTCATAATGTTCAGCTGCATCTTCCTCTAGGTCAACACAATCTGGCTCTGACAAATCGTCATCAACCTTTGGTTGTATTTTAGATTCTAATTTCAGATAAATATGTTTCTTTTTATTTTGAACATGAAAGGTAGCATTTAAGGAATGAAGCAAAAGCAGACAATTAACACATGTGAGCAGTAAACAGCAAAATAAAAACAGAGAGTTGAGTCCAGGCTGACTTATTTCTTGCCCCATTTTCATTATCATGACTTACCTTTCTCGGCATGGCAGATTTGTGATCACCTTCTGAATTTTCAGTCGACCCTTCTTCCAGTAATGTTCCTCACTGGGTCTCTCATTCTTGCTGCCTCTCATTAAGCGCCAAAATGTCCCGGCCTGAGCTGCTGCTCCGGTCCGTGGGTCAGGGTTCAGTAAGAGAGAGAGAGTGAGGGCGGATGCAAAGAATGGAGACCAGAAAGAGTGTGATTCAGTCCCATTTATTCTCAAGTCTCTCTTCTTCTCTCTTTCCAAGTTTCTTGTTTCTAGCCCAAGTCCCAAGTCTTGAATTTCTAGTCCCTAGTGCTTCCAAGTTCCAAGTTTTCCAGTTCCTCTTCTGTCCACCTCTCGTGTTTTATAAGTTTGACTTCTCAAGTCACGTCTTTAAGTCTCATCTCTGAGTCACAGACACCCAAGGGAAAATCCTGGGTATATAAAACAAGATGTTATTAGAGTGTGCTCAGCTGTTGTAGGCTGTTGAAAACAAGTCTCTTGTCAGGGTATATGGCTCAAAATGGGTGCAAGGATGGTAGCCAACTTCTGTCAGCTTCCCACAATCTGCAGTGAAAATTTTGGATGAACTCAAAAGAAAACACTATGAAGGTCATAGGGTGTGGCACAATTAAGCCACAGGGTAAGTGGACCTGGGGTGGGGGTTAGAAAGGCAAGGGAATCATTGAATCAATTAAATACAGGTGGTACAGTTTGAGGGTAATGACATCTGATTAATCTAGATAGACATTATATTTTCCTTACTAACATGTAACTTTTAGCTATTTGACTTTGGCAAAAGAGTTTATCTGTAGCTGGAAGGTCTGGATCTGTCTTCTGTAGGACTCAGAGTGTGTCTCTGGGTTTCAGCATGAGTCTCTGCAGTCTTCAGTAAAATGTGGTGGCTGGAAAAAGGTAGTTTGGCGTCCCAGGCAGGTTCCAGGAGGCAGCGTTGTCTCTGCTGAATCTCAGCGTGTCTCTGGAGTCTTTAGTGTGTGTCTCTGGATCTGAGCATGTGCGTGTGTGTATCTCAGCATGCATGTCTGGGGTCTTCAATCAGATGAGGTGGCTAGAAGAAGGCAGCTTTGTGTCCTAGGCAGATTCCAGGAAATGGCATTTTCTCTGCTGGTCTTGTGGGAGCACTGTCTCATGGAGAGGCTTTTTCTGTGGGAGCCAGCAGGGGGTGCTCTTTGAGCTGGCTTTGCACGTGTACTCTACCATCTCTAGGGAACAATGTAGGCTCATTTGCGGGCACACGTGAGCATGAGTCTCTGTTGTGTTGTGGGTCCATGCATCTGCCATGGTGTGGTCAATGGAATTGCAGCTCAGCATGGCAGAATCGTGATGGATCTTGGCTGAGTTTATTCTGCACAGCACCAGATGAGCACAGAGGGACCCTGCCTGGTGTGGGGAATTTTCACTCAGTCTGGTTCTGCAGGGGTGCAGAGTTCTTGGATTGGGGATCCCTAGGCCTAGAGGCTGCCAGGGACCAACTGGTCTCAAGCCCTTGGGCTCTCAGATGCCCGCTGAGAGGCTGTAGAAGGACCGAGACTGGGGGAATGTGGGTGCACCACTGGCAGGCCCATAGGCAAGAGAAATGAGGGGGGAGACCCTGGCAGCACCCTGTGGTAGAGACTCAGTTACTGTACTCACTTAGCAGATTCTGCAGCCCAGCTAGCTTGCTTGAAGAGGACTGTCCCTGTGGCTGGAATGCAGAGAGGTCCTCCTCGACAGCAGCACAATAGTTGAAACCTTTTCCACAATTATCCACAGTATCAGTTTCTGTAGTTGTGTCCTGCATTCCACATTGGTTGTACCACCTGCGGGTAGGTTGGCTGGGAACACTGAAAGTTCCTCCAGGCGGGAAGTTAGGTGCTGCAGCTGTGGCTACAGTGACTCATTAAAGGCCTTCTTCACAGTTCCTCATGGTGCAGCCCCAATGAACGAGAAAGTCCTTGCGTTTCCAAACCGGCTTTATTGACATGATGGATGATGGTTGAATCTAGAAGTAAACCCCCCAACTCATTTTCTTTAAAAAAAAAAAAAATACAACTTTCAGTCTCAGGTGAATAGACTTAAATTTCTAGTGAATTCGTGCTCGAACTTGGTGTGCCACTTTGTTGTAGTAGATACTTAAAATAGCCACTGCTCAAACAGACTATCTAAGCTGCAGCAGCTCTGCCTAGCTCAGCTGCCATTTTGCGTGGCCAGAAACCATGTGTGCACCACAGCTAGAAACAGCCAGCCCTGCCACCCACAAGACGCCAGGATGGGAGATGACTCTGCCAATCTTCCATGCTATCTGGGCAGTGCCTAGACCATCCCACCAACCACACAGGCTCGGTACAAATGAGACTCTAATGCTTAGATTATCCAAAGGCTTATATATTTAGTAATGATCAATAACAAGATGCCCTTACAATCAGAGGTGTAACCCAATACCCAACCTAGATATAACAACTACCTTTGACTGCTACAAACAAACGAACATCAGCCTCCATGTCCCCTTCTCTTGTTCTCCATCTTTCCCTTAGCTCCTCCTCTTCCTTCTCCTCCTCCTCTCTTTACTCCTCCTCTTCCTCTCCTTACTCTTTCCACCTTAGCTCCTCCTAGAGGAACTCTTTTATAAAGGAGTAGGAGTTACAGGTATAGGAACCCAGTTTGCTTTCTATTTGAGAAAGTTCACTTAGCAAGAAAGGAGCAAGTATTCTCAAAAGACCATCCAACCCAGCAACTTCCCTTAGAGGAATGACAGATGCTGGGTCAGGTATCCCTGGAGGAGAAAGACTTGTGGGTTTAACTGTGGCCTTAGAGTGTGTGATAGGAAGGGGAAAGGTTGGCATCAGTGCAGGGTGATTGGAGCGA
The DNA here is from genome assembly GCA_030674055.1 of Rhabdomys pumilio. NCBI lineage: Eukaryota > Metazoa > Chordata > Mammalia > Rodentia > Muridae > Rhabdomys > Rhabdomys pumilio. Next base: position 20,030,724 of record JANHMN010000012.1, on the reverse strand, counting down.
GCTGCAGCTGGCACAGAAGGAGAGGAAGGATCTGGAGAGGTTGAGCTAGTAGGCTCTGGTGTATCCTGGTGAGAAGGATAAAATAAGGCTGCAGTTTGGATTTTCAGAGGCATGGAAACAGATCTGTGGTGGGAGGGAGATGGCTCGTTTGCTGGAAACATGGTTGCAGCATCATCTAGTGGTGATGTGTAGGTTTCATGATTAAGAGAAGTTGGACTGGGGAACGAGCAAAACACAAAGAGGAGAGGGAGCAAAGATAGATGAATGCTTGAACATAAGGGACCTCTTTCCATTTACCAGACTCCTGGCAGTATGTATGAAGGTCCCTTAAAATAATTGGATCTAGTGTGTCATTAAGTGGAGATTTGGAGCTATTACCTAGCAGGTACTGAATCCAGACCTTATTACAGAGCTGTACCAATTTTGATGCCCTCAGGTCAGGCTTTAACTTCAGGGATTTGAGACATCCTAGTGGGGTGCCTGGTGATATGTTCAAAGACAATTTAGCACTTATTGGGTGATGGGGTTGTTACTGAACTATTTGTACAGGTGTCCTGAGAGTTCAGTACCAGATCACGAGTTTATAGCCAAGCTTGATATTCAGGTCATCACATGAATAACGGAGGCAACAGCAGATGTCTTGGAATTGTCAGAAAGCGGTCCACCTAGATCTAGGAATTCTGGACTGGCTGCAAGAGCCCAAGGGATTTATGAACCGCTTTCGAGAAGGGAAGTCACCCAAGGGTCTAAGTCCTCTCTTGTAGGTCAGCCAGGAGGCCAGTCATAAAGACCGCAGCATTGAAATGCCAACCCCTTAACCCAAAAAAGGCTGACCAGGCCCTATCTGGGCATTTAGGGTCCCTACCACCGGCTGAAGAAACACCTTACCAATCAATATGAGAGTGTGTGTTTGCAGGCATTTGCAGTCTGGTAGCAGGAAATGTGCAATTGTATGGTTAGTGTGGACCTGGCCGTTAGCATAACCCATGTGGCAGAGGCTGGCTCCACCTGGTGGTGGACCGCAGCAGCACAGCTCACATGGAAGAAGTCTGTGAGTCTCACAGTGGCAGGAGGCAGTGGAAATCCACTAGGTGTGACGATGGGGACAGCAGCAGCAGATGCAGTACACATGGTGCAGCAGTGGCAGCAGGCAGCTTCAGAGTCACACCAGGAGGCAATGGCCGCCTGGAATCCGCAGCTCTCCTGGATAGGGATAGGGATTCCTGGAGTCTTCCTCACCAATGTTATGTTGGAAGCGCGGCTGGCATCTTAAGAGACCACACCAGGCCAAAACAGTTCCATGTAAGGTTCTTTGTAGGACAAAAGGGCAAAGGTGGCATTGCGGAGGTGGGGAGGGAAAGAGAGAGAGACATCAGAGGAGTCTGCCTTATATTTGGATAGGGACATAGCCACTCAGAGGTAAAGGTGGGAGGTGAGCCAAGTAGATTCTGGAAATGGATGGCCATAGCCTTGGCAACAGATTTGGGGGTTCTTGTTGCCTGGGTGTGATGTCACTGGGTTAAGAGTCAATCCTGATACCAACACACAGAACATGTTTATTGGATAGCAATCAGTCCAGTCTGGGGAGAAAGATAGAGTCAGTGCTCCTGCTACACAAAGCTGGTAGGACTCTGGAGTAACTGGCATTGTATAGATGCCATTATCACTGAGAAGGGGTTGTCCAGTGGACACCGAGAAGCTAAGCCGCTGCAGGAGGCTGGTGAAGAAGAGGAAGAGCCTCATGTGGCCCAGGGGCTCCCCTAGGCATACCTGGCAGCCTTTAGGAGGTAGAGGGCTCAGTCAGTCTGCTAGTTGATTGGCACTCCACCCTCCAAGACACCCTGGGGACAGACAGACAGACAGGCCCCCCAGAGGCACCTGCTGAGAATGGCATGAAGGCCTCATGCTTCACAAAGTGGCCCTGGGCATCCAGGAAGTGTTCAGGATGGAAGCCGAGGGGCTTCTCCCAGATACTCTCATCCTTCAGCACCGAGGACAGGTTGGGGATGAGGGTCGCCCCTGGCAGGAGACACACAATGTGAAGATGGACAGGGTAAGGCTTCCTAGACCCTAGTCACCAAGTTCACAGGCACAGCCTCTACCACACACACTAGATGCTGTCATATAACCTCAGCCCTAGAAGCTTCTCAGCTTTCATTAATACTATGACATGGATATGTGATAAGTGACATGTGCACACACTCTCACCTGTATTTTTAGGTAGTGTCTGTTATAAGCACTCCTGCCATATTTTACCTTGCTTGCCTTTCTAGCAAGGGATTCTAGAGTACAGATCTTGCTCTTGTTCCTAGTCCTATATTCCCAGGGGAGTCAGTTCTGTGGACATGAGAATTGGGTTGCCTAAATTCCAGTCCTTAACTGGGCATCTCAGGCCACTAACTAGCTGGCAACACTGATTAGACATTGGAGGGACCCAGGCCTCCCTTGGGGATAAGGAAGTCCTGCACTTCAGTGTCACGAGAAGTCATGTGTGGCAAAGTTTTGGAGCAATGTCTGCAAAGTGCTGCACCTCATGGATGACAGCATTGGTGTAGAGCATGCGCACTTGGTCTACCATCTCTGGATGCCACACCTGCCTATGACTTCATCAATTTTCTGTTGTACTTGGCCTGGAAGGACCGAATCCCTTCAGTTAAGGAACACTAGAGAAGTGACCTTTGTCCTTCACTACATCTATGGTAATGGCTGGATCCATGGGAGAAAGATGGCCATCACTCTTGCTGGAGTCTGGGTCACACCAGTACAAGAAACCACAAATGTCCCATGTAAGCTTAGGGAGTTTGCATCTACCCTTCTCTTTCTTTTCCAGCTCCAGTCAGACTTACGCTGCACATCCGGATGCAGGATCATGAGCAGCAGGGCCCAGGACAGAGTGATTGAAGTTGTCACGATCCAAGCACCAAACAGGTCAAAAGCACAACCAGACATAGATTTTCATCCTTGAAGCTACTCTCGAGGTTTCCTGTTGCCTAAGACACAGTGAGACCGCAGACTCAATATAGAGACTACAATGCCCTATAATACCCTCCAGATGAGTCCAGTGGTTACACTTTAGTGTCGCTGTGTTATTTGTAGGGAGCCGACTTTAAGCAGAAAGCGGCTAGAAAGCAGCTATCATCTTTGCAGCCATCTGGAACCATTTACCCTGATAGAGACTTGGTTTTTCAGCAGCCTACAACAGCTGAGCACACTCTAACAAATATCTTGTTTATCCCACATAGCTTGTTTTGCTGTTAGTGACCCCAGCTGCATAGTGCACGTGGTAAAATGTTTTCACCTGTGTTGTCCTGCATGTGCTTATAAATACCCAGGATTTCCTTGTAATAGGGAAAAGATATATACAGTCAACAGAAATAAGTGAATAGAGTAAATAGAGTTAAGAGGAATGAACAAGAGTGAATATACGACAATAGAAGAGAAACAATAAAGGAGACTTGAGACTTGACTCCAGAACCTCTGCCTTGTCTCCATTCTTCGAGACCCTGACCCCTTGACCTGAACAGCAGCTCGGTCTGCAACAGTTATTCACAGTGCAAAGGACACCAGATCCCATAGTCTCTCACCTTCTCCATCTCAGCCAGAAAGGCATCAGTCAGGTCTCAAGGCGGCTAGTCAGCATCCCAGGTCCTCTTGTGCTCAGTCACCAGCTTATCCACCATGGTGAGAAATGTCTTTTGCCCAGGGAAGACTTTGTCAGCCAACCCTGGGATGCGTGAGAATTGGGAATGTCTTCAGAACTTGTAACAACCATAGAATGTTCTGGGACTTCCTGCCGCCTTTAATTAAATGAGTTGAGTAATAAGATTAGTAGTAATAATCAGCATCATCGTAATTTCAATGTGTGTTCCTGTATGCATAATGTGAGGAGTGCTATTGCCACGACTTAGTTGCTGAGGTCCGGGAGTCAGTTCTCACCTTACTACATGAGTTGAGAAATGAAACTCAAGTGCCATGCTTGCCTGGCAAGCTCCTTACCCACTGATCATCGCTCTGGCTCCTGGGTACAAGACTTAGTGTTGATCTCAGCCAATGTCATTCTCTTCTATGGTGGACATAGGCCCTATTTCTTCCCACCCACCACCTCACTCCGCCTTAGTTCTATCCTTGGCTCTAGCAGCTTCATGGTGAACAAAAGATATTCTACCAGGATATATCACATGCATTGATGACCTCCACATAAGCAGAGGGCCAGATTCTCAGCTTCTAGAAGTCATGACCTTGGTCCACTTCTCCCCTCCCACTACTCCAGGCTTGACAAGCTCCAGGGTTTTATTTCTGTGGTTGACACTTCTAGACATCTCCTTTCCAAATCCCCTATCTACAGCTTCCCCTGAGAAGATAGCACAGAAGTCACTCTGCAGGCTTCCCTTGAGCCTCCTACCACAGGGATCAACCCAATTTTCTCCCTCATGTTTTCTTTCATAACTTTTAGCATCTTAATCAAGTCTGGGTCTCCATACTCAAAGCAACAGACATAAATGAGAGAAGCAATCACATTGCACACGGCTTTGTCCAGGAGAGGGTAAGTATTGAGGAGACTCCCTGAAAGTGGAGATGCAAGTAAAAGTTACAATACTGTTCCTATCTACCTGTCCCCACTTGCAGTCCACACCCATCACTCACCAGCCGGGGAGGTGAAGGCATCACAGAGTAGCTAGCCACCTCTGTCACCCACTGCTCCAGAGATTTCTTGCCCAGGCATAGATAAGTTAGCCTTGTTAGGTAAGTGACAGATGAGGGATGTCACACACCGTGTGCTGTAATGGGTTTCCTCTCTGTCTCCAGCTCTTGGGAGAGGACCTGGGTGCTCTGCAAATACTCTGCCTGCTCGCACTGTTCACTTCAACCTCAGTCCATGTCCTCTCAGCCATGGGAACAACTGTGGTCTGTCAGGATCATGTGACTTTAAAGCCTGGGGTCTGCATATTCATATTCAGAAAGCTGAGTTCTGAGCATCATGAGGCAGAGGATCTCCCAGGTTTGCCATTCTCAGAAGTCATTTCTACAGTTCCTTGATTGCTGTCCTTTGGACTCCCTGGAAGAGGACAAATGGAACCTTGGCACGTACCTTTTAGACACTGTCCTGTGCACTGTTTATTTCCCTTTCTCACCAAGCATATACGAACCCTAACAACATTTAAGCAAGTCAAGAAGTTGTACCTCTATCTTTGCCCACATCTGGATCCTGTCCACACCACTTACCAGGCCAGTGGTGAAGTTGGCAAGAGATAGGATGACAATGGAGTAACTCATCAGTCCCCCGCTGCTCCAGTGATTCTTGGACAGTCAGGACTTGACAACATCACCACTACTCATGACTTTCAATCCCATAATGGGAAGACAACACATGCACACTCGTACACTGGAGCAAACCAACGATAGCCAGCTGTTCTGTACGGTTACCCACATTCCTTATTTCCTGTGGATTCCTCTGTGTCCAGTTCCCCCACAACATCTCCAAAATGCTGCTGTCGCAAACCAGCACATGTCCATCCTGTTTGTACTGGCTGGTTTTGTGTCAATTTAACACAATCTGGAGTTATCATAGAAAAAGGAACTTCAGTAGAGAAAATGCCTCCATGAGATTCAGCTGTAAGGCATTTTCTCAATTAGTGATCAAGGGGGAAGGGCATTGTGGGTGGTGCCATTCCTGGGCTGGTAGTCCTGGGTTCTATAAGAAGCAAGCCAGTAAGTAACATCCCTCCATGGCCTCTACATAACTCCAGCTTCCTGACCTGCTTGAGTTCCAGTCCTGACCTCCTTTGGTGATGAACAGCAATGTGGAAGTGTAAACTGAATAAACCCTTTCCTCCCAGCTTGCTTCCTGATCATAATGTGTGTGCAGGAATAGAAACGCTGACTAAGACAAATTGGTACCAGCATAGTGGGATACTCCTGTGACAACCTGACCATATTTGGGGGAGGACTGTGGAAGGACTTTGGAACTTTGAGCGAGAAGAGCCATTGGGAGGTTAAGAGCTCTGTGGGATGTTCTGTAGGAGCTTGGAAGATAATGTTGAGAACAGTGCAAACAATGGAGGCCTGCCTTGTAAAATTTCAGAAGGAAGATTAAAGACTCTTATCAGGGCTGTTGCTATGTTGATTGTGAAGATTCTGTGGTTTTGGTTAGCTGGGGCTGAAGAATCAGCTGTGATTAACAAGATACCAGAACTACTAAAGCAAAACATTTGCATTACTGGGACTGTTGATGCTGGTTAGCTGGAGCTAAGAAATTAGTGGTGATTAAGAAAAGACCAGTATCATTAAAGTGATATCTTCTGGGAAGTGTTTTCTGAGAGCACAAAGAGGCTGTGTTCCACAGAATGCTAAGGTTGTACCTCCTGCAGCATCTGTACCTGGTAATATGTAAGAGCCACCCAGGTGGTACTGGTTTTGAAGGCATGAAGGGGTCATGAAGAGCAGCTGAAGCTCTGCACTGTGAGAGGCCATGGAAGGCCATTGGTGAAGGTGCAGCCTCAGTTACAATTGATGCTCCAGGACTGAAGGGGTCACACAGAGGAATTGATGCTTGGTACCATGAAGAGAGTCTATGAGAGGCTATTGGTAAAGCCTAGTTTCAGAGGAAGACAACAGTGTTTTGGAGATGCCAGTACCATGCAATGACCATCAAGAACAGCAGCAGCAGTGGAGTAGAGGCAGCTGGAGCTAGAAGACAATGTGTGTGCTACTAAGGGCAGGGCTGGAGAGGTGACCAGGGCCATTACAGGAGCCCAGAATATCATGAGTGGATCCCTGACATTGGAGAGTTGGAGTTTGATTTTGCTTTTGATTGTGACTGTGCCCTGATATTTTTTCCCTCTTGAAGGAAGAAAGTATTTTAGTGGAGCCCACAGTTAAGAGACTTTGAATTGTAAAAGGACTTTGAATTTTAAAAAACATTGGCTATTTTTAAGGGATTGAAATTTTAATATGTAAGAGAAAATGCCTTTATGAGATCCAGCTGTAAGGCATTTTCTCAGTTAGTGATCAAGGTGGGAGAGCCCCTTGTCGGTGGTACCAACCCTGGGCTGGTAGTCTTGGGTTCTGCAACAAAGCAAGCTGAACAAGCCAGGGGAAGCAAGCCAGTAAGTAACATCCCTCCATGACCTCTGCATCAGCTCCTGCTTCCTGACCTGCTTGAGTTCCAATCCTGACTTCCTTTGGTGATGAACAGCAATGTGGAAGTGTAAGCCAAATAAACCCTTCCCTCCACAACTTGCTTCTTGGTCATGATGTTTCTGCAGGAATAGAAACCCTGACTAAGACAGTGGTTCTACCATGAAATCGGTACTTTCTCTTTATGACCTGATCACATAACACAAGCACTGGGCACTGACCTGTTGTTTCCTACATCCCACACCCATCCCTGACCAACTCTGCCCACATGACTTCTTGACTTCTGAGCTGTGCACTAAGCCTAGGTGGTCAGCTATGGACACTGACAGATGGCTTGCAGCAGTGTCTGATGCAGAAACCTCTGTCCATTGTTCAGAACCTCCTCCTTAAAGACTACCTGTAAGGGGGACACATCTCTTCAGTATTGTAACAAACAAGACCAGGGGTCAGAACACCTTCAAAGGAAAGGCCAACCAGACTTCAAGTACCAGGCTGGGCACACAGGACTCCATGTCTTTTCTCAGCACACCAGGCTCTTTTTCTTGAGTGTTTGGTACTTATTGTTCCCAGGCCCTCACGTGTATTGGTCAAATGCTGTATCACTGATCTACATTCACAACCTGATATCTGTGACTAGGAATATCTCATCTTCTATGTCTTCTCAGGCATGACCACCCAGCTGTGACCCTAGCAGAGACTGGAAACTGCCGTTGGACCTCTTAGCCTCCTACCATGTATAAATAAAGTCAAGGATCGTGAGGCAGACAGTGAGGTCCAAGACCACACAGTGACTTCCTCCCTTTCATTTCTTGACTACATGGACCCTCATCACTCTTCCATACCTTCAAGACCTCATCCATTGGAGGAAGCAGAAGAGACTTGAGTCCCCCATGTCTTCTGCCCTGTGTAACCAAAGGCCAAGTCAGCTCTCATGTCCTGCCCCACTTCCTGTGCACACTTTGCACTGAGAAAGAGCAATGTGTCCTCAGACCTTGCAGTGCCTATCACCAGGAAACTGCTAAAGCTGCTACTTGCGTGTGCAGCTCCCTATGTGTCCTGTGGCTTCAGCACCATTGTGTGTTGCTACAGGTGGTGTGATCTCTGTTGCCTTTATTCCTACCTCTCTCTGTGTGTACGAACCATATGGCATGCTCTCTGAAGTCACACACTGCATGTTGTCATGCATGTTGTAGCATGGGGCCTGAAGGCAGCTGGAATTCCAGAACCTACATCTGTGCATCAGGTCAACCAGAAGAAGGAAAGTGACATGAATATGACCTCAGTTCATCTCTAGTCAGCTACCTAATGGGCACATCACTGCTCATGGGTCTTTCTGAAAACATCTTATATCAAACACTACAGCCACCTAAGATCAGGAAGGAGGCCTCTTACTGCCATCTAACATCTGGTCCCCAATAAAGGAGACAAGGCTGGCTTTTGTCCTCTACCCTGAGTTGAGCTCCTGTGTTTTCTCTCAGTCTGGGTGCTGGGAGAGGCCAGAGTCCTCTAGGAAGCTTTGTCTCCTGATTTCCCTCCACTTCTCCTGCATTCCCCGCCTGATGCTGGTTCACTGAAGGGCATCAGATATAGAACTGATTCCACAGGAAGTATGTAAACTGGTTATTTTAAGATGACACTGTGAGCATAGGGCATAAGTGTCCAGTGAACCCCCTGCTCCAAGAGGCAGGATCATGAGCCACTCATCTGACAGACCACACACAGAGCTTTAAGGAGCTAAAGGACATTACCTCAGACTAGAGTAAGACTTTTGAGCACCATCAAAAAGGAGGAAAGAGGACAGCAGAGACTGTTCAACAGTGAGGGGCACTGGCTTTTCTTCCAGTGGAGCCAGGCTTGACTCCCAGCACCCACAGGATGATTTACAACTAACCGTAGCTCAAGTCACTGGGAATCTTATACATTCCTCTGTGCACACTGCACACATGCAGGCAAATACCATAGATACACAATAACAATAAAGGGGAGTGGTGGAACCAAGTGGAGTGGGTGTGGGAAGCCATGGCAAGGCCTTACTCTTGGCAAACATTCATCCTTGGCTTTTCTATCTACTATTCTTTCTGCTTACCTTCCATGACAAGAACCACTTGTCAGTTCTCAGAACTTCAAACAAGGCCTCATAGCAACCCACCTTAGTAACCCTCCCTCCTGATCTCTAGATTTAGACAACATCCTGCTAGATAGATGTTTTTAGAACTCCTGGTAACAGAAAGGCTTTGTGAGAATAACTTAGTTAGACCCCACAGCTGCAGCTAGCTTCCTCCACCTGCAAAGCCCTCTTTCCTTTCCTACCCCTCCCCATATCCTGTTTTTAGAGTATATAACCTATGTGAACAATAAAAAAATTGTCAGCTTAATCAAACTTCTTGACATGCTGTGTCTTTTTATTTTCTCATGCATCTCAGTCCTCTCTCCTCAGGGTCTAAGGGTCCCACTTGATTGTCCAGCTGGCCTGGACAAGTGGCGCCTAACATGGGGCTCTCAGACCCCTGGACCACCACCCCACCTTCAAGTGGCAGGGAAGCTGGCATTCAGGACTCTGGGAGTTCCCTGACACTGAGACGGGCATTTGGTGAGTAATCAGGTGGTGCATTATGCATCTCAGTCCTCTCCACAGTGTCTAAGGGTTCCACTTGATGGTCCAGCTGGCCTGGACAAGTGGGTAGTGAAAGCATGTGACTATTTCTGTTGGCAAAAGGAGGGGCTCTGTGAAGTATACTTTCTGCAGCATGGTGAGTGTTTGGACCTGTACATTCTACAATCCAGTATGACCAGTGATGACCTGTGGGGGGGAGTGTCCCTGATATTCCTATTTACATAGAGCCCACGGGGGAACATTTTCTTTTTCACAAAAGCAAAATCACTATCAGTGTCCGCACACAACTGTGTTTCAAGGCAGGCCATATGATCAGGGTCTTGGGATGCTGTAGTCTGGCCTCAGATTATTATAGAGTCTAAAATGAGCCTTGTGGAGTGTCACACGCCTCTATAATTGTCCTCCCCTGTCCCACCAAACACACATACTTTCAAGACTCCAAAATACTTGAACTTCCCTAGTGAGTAGCATCGACTACATTTGTTACACATGGTTGGGGGAGGACTCATCTCCGTCTAGACAGGTATTGCCAGAAGAACAGTGGGATCTTGCCCATCTTCCTGGAATCTGACCTGTTCCCATTTGCTTCAGCAGATTTCTTCCATATCCTTTGACTGCACCAAGTCCGAGTGTGAAGACAGCAGCTTTTCTAGTTGTGAGAACAGACTTAAATACCATTTGTGGCTCTTCAGGGTCTTGGGGACCTATGTCAACATTGTCACAAGAACAGGAATTATGCTAATTTCCAGCACAAGCCACTCATACTTTCCTCACCGTAACCCTTGAGTCTGACTTCCGTTTGCAGTATGTGACAAACCCAGCAGCCATTGGTAGGTGTTTTTGTGTGATATAGTGTCAAGCACTGAACATCAACTGCCTCTCCTCCTACTTTATGTGGATGCTGCCCTCTCCCCTTCCTTTCATTCCCTCCTCTTTACTTCCTTCGACCCTCCCTGATGATTACACACCCCTCCCTCTTCTGAGAAAGGGTCTCATTAAGTAGCCCAGGCTATGTAGCCCAACGGGGATTTGAACTTTCCATCTTCTTGCCTCATCCTCCCATGTGCTTTGCTGAAGGCCACTGCTCCTGGAACAATAAACTCTATTCTCAACACATTAAAGTTGTTCATAGGTTGGCCTGAGGCAGAGAGTCAAGAAGGATTGTAGACTGTTGTCTTGGAACACAGTTGAGACAAGGATGGCAGTTATACCAGGAATCTGAGATGCAGACACAGAACTTGTTTATTGACATCAGTCAGCCCACACTGGGGTGAAGGTTGGAGCCACTACCCCTGCTAGCGAACCACTGCACAGAGCTGGTAAGGCTTTGGAGTAACTGGCAATGTGTAAATGCCATAATCACTGGGCTGGGGCTGTCCAGGGGCCACCGAGAAGCTAAAGCGCTGCAGGAGGCAAGTGAAGAAGAGGAAGAGCTCCATGCGGGCCAGGGGCTCCCCCAGGCATGCTCGGCGGCCTGTGGGTAGAGGGGTCAGTCAGTCTGGGACCTGATAAGGGCTCCACTCTCCAGGCACCCTGGGGACACACAGACAGCCAGACCCCCCAGAGGCACCTGCTGAGAATGGCATGAAGGCCTCATGCTTCACAAAGTTGCCCTGGGCATCCAGGAAGTGTTCAGGATGGAATCGAAGGGGCTTCTCCCAGACAGTCTCATCCTTCAGCACGGAGGACAGGTTGGGGATAAGGGTCGTCCCCTGGCAGGAGGCATGTGGTGTGAATATGGAGTATGGTAGGGCTGCCTAGGCCCTGGTCACACACACGGTCTCTACCTCACACATGGGATCCTTTCATTCAACCGCAACCCCGGAGCCTCCCAGCAGCTTCTCTGCTACCATGCAAGGTCCTGTGACAAAGTTCCTGTCTGCAGTGCTTCCTAAAACCCCTGAAGCTCATTTCACTGGATTTGCTCTTCTCCAGGGAATCTTGGGCACTGGCTGCAGTGTACTCACATCCAGCTCGATCCTGTTCCCATGTGGAATTCCAAGGTGTGTTGGTCTTGGTCTTTATCACCCTTGTTTGCCTAGTGGCAATTCTGGGACCAGGGTGACCATACCTACCTTGGGGATGAAGAAGCCTTGGAATTTAATGTCACGGGATGTCATATGTACTACATTCGTTGGGACAATGTCCGCAAAGCGCTGCACCTCATGAATGACTGCATTGGTATAAGGCATGCGTGCCTGGTCTGCCATCTCTGGACGACGCACTTGTCCTATGACCTCATCGATCTCCTGGTGGACACGGCCTGGATAGATAGGATTTCTTCTGTGAAAAAGCAGCTCATCCTTGACCTTGTACCACTGACTTAATAAGGTAGATAAGGCTCTCATCAGACATGTGGAAGCCTATGTCAAGCTAATGCTGGGGCCACTAGCATTTCAAATGGCTCTTGTCCTCCCTCGCAGCCCCAACCAGACTCACACTGCACTTCAGGATGCAGGATCATGAGCAGCAGGGCCCAGGACAGTGTGGCTGAGGTGGTCACCATCCCTGCCATGAACAGGTCAATCACGACCATGCGTAGATTCTTATCATTGAAGCTGCTCTCAGGATTCCCCTTGGCCTGGTCCAGACAGAAAGAGTGGGCTCAGTAGGGAGAGGAAGGTTCATGTGGCCTCCCATTGTCCCCGGGGCAGCCCAGGTGCTGAGTTACGTGGTGATGCACAGGACCACATCCTTCTGGCTCAGAGCTCCCAGGACCTCAGCCCACAGCCCCTGGATACACCTCTTGGGGCTTCTAATCACCTTCTCCATCTCTGCTAGGAAAGCATCAGTCAGGTCTCGGGGTGGCTGGGCAGCATCCCAGGTTGTGTTGTGGTCAATTAACATCTTATCCACTAAGGCTATGAATGAATTCAGCTTGGGAAAGGCTTTGCCAGGGAGTCCAGGGATTTGAAGGAACATTGGCATTGCATTCAGTACCTGTGAAAGAAAGAAAACAGGTCCAGTTGCTTTTATTTCTTATTAAGAATTCATTATTTTATTTGTGTGCCCGTGTGTGTGCACAGGCATGTGCATGCATGTGCATGTGCTTGCATTACAGTATTGCATGTTTGATAGTTACAGAACAATGTATAGAGTAACTTCTATCCTTTATATAGGACTCAGGGGTCCAGCTCAGGTCTCCAGCTTGCTTGATAAGCTCCTTTACCCACCAACCATCTATGTCATTTGTCTCTGTCTGTTGCTTCTGCTCAGTGTTCACCTGGACCAGTCCCAGTTCTCAACCTCTTCCACAATGGACTCAGGATCTGTTTGTCCCCTACCCATGACCTGCTTTTTCCTCAGTTCTAGCCTGCATGCTCTTTTGTAGCCCAGGGTGAAGAAAACAAATATTCTACCATTTAAATGTAACAGGCTTGTGTGGTTTCCCTGCAGAAAGAGGGCAGAGGCTCACCCCCTTTCTAGAGCCATCAACCTTGGTCCACTCCTCCCCTCCACTTATCTGAGGTTTGTCAATGTCCAGGACTTTCTCCCTCCATTTGACTATCACACCACGCCCTGACCTAACCACCCTGAATTCATACTTTCTCTGATAGGTTTTATAGCATAGATGTGGCCATGCCCACTGCTCTGAGCCACATACCTCTGCAATGAAGCTAGTGTCCTCTCCAAAGCTTTCCTTCAACGTTTTGAGCATCCTGTTGAAGAAAGGGTCTGCATACTCAAATCGACGAGCATAAACAAGGGAGGCAATCACGTTGCTCACTGCTTTACTCAGGTGGGGGCTGGGATCTAAGGGATGTTCTAGGAACAGAGATGCAAGGAAGTCATGATACCTACCGCTCATCAGTCCCTGCCCACTCTCCATCTCAAACATCACCCACCAGCCTCCTTGGTGAAGGCGTCACAGAGGTGACCAGCCTCCTCGGTCACCCACTGCTCCAGTGATTTCTTGCCGAGGCCAAAGTCACGCAGGGTGGACACAGAGAACCGCCGCTGCTCTCGCCACTCGGGTCCATAAGGTGCAAGGATCACACCTGCAGGTACATCTACGTGTAACCAAGGGCAGCTAGCTACGCTGTCTCCTCTGTTCCCAACATTCTCCTGTGGTCAGTCTTAGCACTCAGTGACCAACACCTTTCTAGCACATATTGCCACCTTCCATTCCATAGAATCCACCCTCCAACCCAGGGTCTTTTCCTTGTATTGTCTGACATCATCTCCGTTAGGCCTGTCCATCTTCTGCTCACCCCTTTCAAGCCCTACTCCCCCTGCCTTGTCCACACCACAGAGCTTTGCCTTTTGATTTGTGCCCAAAGCCCAGGTGATTGTAGATGGGCAGTACGGGGCGGTCAGAAGTGTCCTCTCCATAGGTCACCAGCAGTTCCCGCACTGCCTTCAGTCCATTGATCACAACCACGGGCTTCCAGCCCATCTGCAGGCTGAACACGTCACCATAGCGGTTTCGAAGCTGAAATAGCAGAACAGAGCACTTGGGAAGTAAAGGTGCCCAGCAGAGTGGAAGATCAATGCTCCTCACACAAGTCTGTCTCTATAACTAACCCCCCTCTATCTCACTGTGTGTGTGTGTGTGTGTGTGTACAAATGCTAAGCAAATGCTCTATCATAGACCTACAGCCCCAGCCTGTGATGGGGGCACCTTGTTGCGTGGTGACTATATCTTCTCAATTCAGCAAAGAACTCATAGCCAATATTATCATTCAGCTGTGACTCAGCCTAAGCAAGGTCCTTGGGCCTCTTCATATTTGACCACACAAGAGGAAATTCAGGTCTCTGAGATGGGCAGCCAGACTTGAGACTACACAGCAGTAAGAGACTATTGAACACACAGCCCTCTCTCCACATTTTTCTCCCGAACAACCTTTTTTCTCATGAGGGCCATCTTCCTATCTTTCCTGTGGCTTCAGTATCACCACATGCTGCCTGGGACACTCTGACCTCTACTATATTCCACCACCACCTCTCTCACCTTGTATAAGCTATATGGCATGTTCTCAAAGTCCACCTGCAGCAGGTTTCCTAGCCCAGGGAGTGGCACAGGGCCTGGAGGGTAGTGGGGAGTCCAGAACTTGCGCCGGTGCACCAGGTCTATCAGAAGCAAGAAAATGGCTGTGAATATGGCCACAACCCATAGGTCATCTCCAATCAGCAGCCCCATGGCTGTTCTACTGCTTCCAGGCTTTTGAAGGAATACTTGTTCCAGACACTTAGAATCAGGAAAAATCCTCTTATGACACACTGGGAATCTGGTCCCTTATAAAGGGGAGAAGGCTGAACTTTGTTCTCTGCCTTGAGACAAGTAGCTGTGTTAATGTTCAAACAGAGCCTGTATGGGGGAAACGGGTGTCAGAAAAGTCCAGGGAAAGTCAACATCAGAGGTTCCTGCCCTTTCTTCTCTCCTGTGTTGTTTATCCAGGGCAGTGGCAGTGATATCTCCACAAAGAGCTGCCTAGTGGTTATGTTGGGCTGGACACTGTGAGCACAGTGGGAACATAACCGTGGACCCTGCCTCAAGGAACAATGGTCATGAGCTGATTTGCCACATTGCCAGAGATCCGAGGGGCCTGAGGGCATTGTCTCAGAATGGAACAAGACCTTTTGGAGGCTTCATGGAACACTTGGCTAGCAGGACATGACCTCTGACTGATAACATGGGCACTACCACTATGCAGCAAGGGCCACTGAAGTGGCTTGTGTGACTGGTGATGGGTATGAGGGAGAGGCGGTGTGAGGAAGGCAGCTCCAGCCTGTGGAGCCTTGAGTACAGGTGGGAGGTCATTCACCTCTTGAGGAAGGTCAAATTTAAAACCTGGGGACTTCTTAGCTCTCACCAGAGAAAGCTGAAAGGCTGTTACCAACTGTCAATAGAATCCTGGGGAGGCCAGCTAGATGTCCAGGTGGTTGTCACATAAACACCACTATCTAGTTTTATTTACTCTTGGCTTCTTTTAGGTCAAGCCCTGTGTTATCTTAAGAGGGATGGAGAGGTGTCTTCCTCATGCTACATGGGCAGTGTTTTTGAGATAAATACACTGGGGTAAGACACAATGAACTTACAGGCACTGCAGGACACAGCACCCAGCTGTGACAGCAAGTGCCACTGACTGGTTTTGTGGTGAGGGGCAGTAGGAAGAAGGTAGCTGCAGCCCCTGGATTCTTGTATTCTAGTCTAAGGTTACTGGGTTGATCAGGGAGCCAGACTCAGAACCTGGAAGCTTCTTAGGTCAGATCTGAGAAAGCTGAGAAACTGTCAACAATTGTTAAGAGTCCCAGGACCCATATGTTGAACCAGGTACTTCTCATATGGTGGCCTCTGTCTTTTTCACCCTTGGTTTCTTGGTGGGTCAGTCGTTCCCCTGACAGTCTTCCACATGGAGATATGTAAGTAAAGCAGTGCTTCCCTCATACCAGAGGCCTGTGGGCTGGGTGGGCAGGTTCCCTCCACAATCCCCCATCCCCAACTCACTGTATGTTCCTGCCTATTCCTCTTGGCCCTGCCTGAGTTATGATAAGATGGCAACTTGAATTGACAAACAAACAGGTTTTCTCTAGCTTCATCCTGGCCCATAAGGCTGCACAGTACAAGAGTCAACATAGGTACATGTCAGGGGTGAGAGATGGGACATAACTTAGATGTAGTTACTGAGAAGCTTAGGCAGGCAGGTTTCTTCTGAGATGACACAGGATCAGGTAAGACCAGGTTATGGAGGTTAATACCAGGACCATCCCTCCCTGTACCAGTCTCTACCTCTTTGTGGTGTCATATATGGTGCTGACTGCGTGGTGGCCTCTAATGTGGCATGGGACAACTCAGGCCTGATTTTCCTGCCACAGGTAAGTGAGCCCCTGTGAGAAAAGAACATAGACAGGTGCAGAATGTCACTCACTGTATGCTGTAAAGGGTTCCCTGGTTTCTCACCAGCTCTTGGGAGAGACCTGGAGCCTCTGCTAACCACTGTTCACTTCCCTTCATCCTCAGTTCATGTCCTCTCAGCCATGCAAACAACTGTGGTTGGTCAGGATCACGTGACATTAGCGGTACTGGGGTCTGAACATTCATGTCAGCAGCACTGGTATGCCATGTCCATAACAGGAAGCTGAGTCTCTGGCCTTCAGTGGGCAGCAGTGCTCTCAGGTTTGCAATTCTCTGCACACATGTCAACAGGTAATTGATTGCTGTCCTTTGGACTCCACTAGAAGAGGACAGATAGAACCTGGGTATGTATCTCTTGGACTCTGTTTATTTCCATTTTCTGCCTTCATTCTGCCTCGTTTGATTAAAATGACAACCAGCAGTGAGTCTCAGAGCCATCTCTAGGTCTTCTTTCTTTCCCTAAGCATTGTGGGAAGTGGATATGATTCACTGGGATGATTGTGACTCTTCAGTGTCACCTTGAGAAAGCTTAACTGGTGCAAAGCTTGGCCAGAGGAAGACTAAGGTTGGTGACACTTTCATCCTCAGATGGTTACTGTACCCCCTCATGGTGTAAGGCCACAGTGGGACTGTGGTCCATTAGCACAGGCTGTTACCTATGAAATCTCAGTCACAGAACCAATGCTTTAGATAATTCGCTTGGCATGGAAAGAAATGTAAAATATTGAGAATCAACCTCATATAATTCCTGGATGTTTTTGTTTATTCCTAAAATGCACACAAAGGAGACAGCTGAGCAGAATCACGACACTGACCAACCTCCATTTCCACCTCCCACACTGAAGAAGTAACTGCAGTTGGCAAAACTGTTCTGGGACCTAGATAGGGCCTGTGACTTATAGTCCCAAAGAACATAGTCCAAGGGGTTGAGGTGTAGGGCAATGCCTGGCAATCACTGAATCATGTTCCCCCGGGGCACAGTTGACTTGTAGGTAGGGCAAGGTCATCAACTTTATGTGAGCATGTCTCACCTGAGACAACAGAACCCAGGTAGGAAGAAAGAACATGATCTTTGATCATAGATGACATAATTGTGCATGTAGGAAACAAGAAGTGTTTCACAATACCATCTGAGAACAACAAACAATTTCAGCAAAGGTAAAAAATCAACACAAAAAAGCACTTGTTCCTTCCTAATCTAACAAGGAATATGCTATACAAAATAACAATGAGAATTTAAAGAGAATAGAATGGCAAGCAGTATCACACATAAACTAGAATCCAAAAGAGTAAGTATGTTCGGCAGGGCAGTTACTCTCACAGTATGGTGCTTGCTGTGTAAGCTGAAGACATGAGTTCATTTCCTAGCATCTATATACTCCAACCACTTCTACAATCCCAGTGCTAGGGAGGCAAAAAAGGGAGGATGCTCAGAGTTGCTGGTGAGTCAGTCTACCTCAATGAGTGGGCTCCAAGTTCAGAGCAACATTGTCTCAGCTGATATGGTGGAGAGGGATTGAAGAAGACATTCAACTTTGACCTCTGGATTCAACACAAAAATGAGGATGTGCATATGTGGGCAGGTGGCTGGGAATACAGGAGGTTCCTCACAGGGGGGCCCCAATGACACGAGAAAGTCCATGAGTTTTACAGGCTTTAATGTCATGGCAGATGGTGGTTGGATCTGGATGTGCACCCCCGTGAAACCCAGGGCAGACCTGAGTTAAATAGGGAAGGAGAGAGGGAGGAGGAGCTGGGGAAGAATGCTTAATTGGCTCCACCCTCTGGCCTTCAGGCATCTCATTAGTATGTAAGTCTCTCTAGGGCCTGATGCCTGTTCCTCATGACTGATGGCCATAGACCTCTCTGTGGGAGGGGTTGTGGAGGGCTGAAGCTAAATGAAAAGAACCAGGGCCTGGGAGCAGAGCCAAACTCCTGCCGTCCAATAATGGTCCGGGGTTCCAGGCTTATGCTCAACCAAACACCCAGCTGCTTCTCACAGCCCACCGCCCCACATACATACATGTGCATCTGTTTTTCTATGAAGAGTTACACATACACACAAACATACACACGGTCAAAATGAATGACCTACAAAATCATCAGAAGTGACTGGACCATATGTAAACGGAATGCATCCAAGAAGGAAACACATTTTTTGTTTTGATTTTGATTTTTGAGACACGGTTTCTCTGTGTAGTCCTGGCTGGCCTTGAACTCAAAAAGATCTGCCTGCCTCTGCTTCCCATGTGCTGGGATTAAAGGGATGCACCACCATTGGCTGGCTAAAGAAGTAAAAACATTAAAGACAATATTAAAACAGGAAGGCTTGCTTTATTGTTCATGAACTGGAAGGAATAGGATCTAAGCATTCCTATCAGATTACAGAATCCCTAAAATTTGTATGGAACATGAAGAGATTAAAAATGCTGCAAAAGATTTTCAAAAACTGAGTTTGGGGATAGAGATGGCTTAATTGGTAAGCAACTTGCTACTCAAACACGAGGTCCTGAGTTCAGATTCCCAGAACCTAGCAAAGCTTGTAATACAGCACTGTACCTGGGGAAACAGAAAGACCCTGAGGGTTGCTACCTCTCACCACGCTGGTGAGATCCAGATTCAGAAAGCAGCCCCGTTCCTAAAAGCAATATGGAAGATCGAAGTGATCGAAGAAAATGTCTGACATCAACCACTGACCTCCACATTCATGGTCCCATGTATGCACATGAACACACACACACACACACACACACACACACACACACACACACACGAGTTTGAAAGACTCACACTTCCTGTCGTAGACAGGATTCGGCTCTGGATCATGACAGAGCCAAATCCGAGAGGACCCATTGTATAAGCCACAATGCCCTTCACACTCTACCCTACGACACAGCACCACAGGATGATGCAGAGCTTTAGAGATTCATCCTTGAGACACTGGGGCCAGCTGACAGCTATAATCAGTTCCTGACCATCATCCCCAGAGGCTCCTACTCACACAGTTAGGCTAAGAGTGACAATCAAAATAGAGTATGCACAGAGTGTGTGATGTGTTCTTTGTTGTTGTTGGTGGTGGTGGTTGGTTGGTTTTTGGTTTTTGGTTTTTTCGAGACAGGGTTTCTCTGTGTAGCCCTGGCTGTCCTGGAACTCACTCTGTAAACCAGGCTGGCCTCGAACTCAGAAATCCGCCTGCCTCTGCCTCCCAAGTGCTGGGATTAAAGGCGTGCGCTGCCACCACCCCCCAGCATGTGATGTGTTCTTGTGATCTCAGTACTTATAGAGTTCTGAATTAAGAAGAGGTTACCTAGGACTGCCTGGGAAACCCAGTGAGACATCATTTCAACAACAACAACAAAAAAAAAAAAAAGTCAAACAAGAGGAAAAACTTATGAGGAGTGGTTACCACTGGGAATGCATCTCTTTTGATATAATTCAGTCAAAAAAGCCTGTCACACCAATGTTCTGGCTTACTGTATATGACTGTAATCATAGTATTACTATGCAAAGAAGATACACACCAAAGGAAACCTCTGAGAAACGAGGCCCCAAGGACAGTCATGTGACCTGTAAGTGTCTTTCAATAAAAGGCCACATACATATGGTATTATAACAAGATTATAATGGTGCTGAACTATTTCTATCTCGCAGACACGGCGTACTCATACAGTTCCTATCAGATTACAAAATTCCTAAAATTTGTATGGAATACCAAGAGACCACAAATGCTGCCAAACATTTTCAATGCCACGGTGTCACTATTCCCTGTGGCATTCAGTGTAGTGACATGCTTGGTGGCTTCAGAGCAGCAGCCCTTCCTTCTACTGCTGGTATACAGTAGGACCCACCACTTAAGTTTGAATTGGAAAGGCTCTGTGAATTGCATTAGGAAATTGCCTAGTGTAATTCCAGTGTGAGTACCTGGTGTAATATATCGATCAAATAATGAGCCCTAACACTGTTCTATACGGAAGACAGTTTTATTGAGAAATGGTACTGGGCAACCCAATAAGAACAAAACTTGGTGAAAAGCTAGTACTATACACAAAAATAAAGTTTAAATAGCTCAAAGACCTGAAGGTATGTACTCACCTGTCAACTCCTAGAAAATGCCTTGGGACAGAAGCTTCAGTACAATGGTCACTTGCATAGGACACAGTGGCACATGCATCAAAGAACTGAAGACAAAGTGAATGAGTGTTTGTTTTGAGACAGGGTTTTTCCGTGTAGTCTAGGCTGTCCTGGAACTCCATCTGTAGACCAGGTTGACCTCAATTCAGAGATCTACCTGCCTCTGTCTCTGCCTCTGCCTCTGCCTCCCATGTGCTGAAATCAAAGGTGTCCACCACCACTGCAAAGCCAAACTGTTTTTTTTTTTTTTTTAATAGCTAAAAACTTCTGTCTCACAAGTCACTGCCTGGCTGCTGAGATGGCTTGGTGGGTAAACACCTGCAACCCAGCCCAACAATCTGAGTTCAATCTCTTGGAGCTACACTGTGGAAAGTTCCATTTCCTTCTGGTTGAACCAGCTTCTTTTTACTTCTGCATGCACATGTGGCACACACACCTAAATGAAAAAAAATAAATGTTCTTTAAAATGGTCATTGTCAAAAGAGGGGAAGAGGAATCACAGGAGAGAGAAACTTATGACAATCCAGGTGCGACAAGACAGTAACACTCAGAAACAAAAATATGTATTAGATACCTGAAGCAAACACAGTAACACTCAGAAACAAAAATATGTATTAGATACCTGAAGCAAACACACAGACATTTCTGCAAAGCAAACAACCAACAGCACATAAACAATCCCCACTGTCATTTGCTATTAGGACAATGAGGCCATAGCTACACTGTCACATTCATTAGTGTGGCTTCTACCAAAACAGCCTTAGAAATACAGGCTTTCAGGAGGCAGAGCTTGTAAAGCCTTGTGCATTCTTCACAGAGTGTTAATGGGCACTGAGGACAATTGTAATTCCTCAACAAAACTAAGGATACCATCACTCAGGAGTTCCCTTAAATACATACAGAAGGAAAAGGAAGTTCCCCAAAATGGCCATTGGCCATCCATGCTCACAGCTACATAGTTCCCAAGTGTCCACCGACAGATGAGTGCACAAACAGAAAACATGGAGCTGCAGCGAGAGTCCTCTTTTCCCATGGGACTAAGCCCCAAGACTGCCCTAAAATGGCTGATAGAACTAAACCATAAAGCATACTATGGCTTTGCTTACATACACACAACTATAATAAAGATCAGGTGCTACATTAGTAAGACAGTGAGAGCTCAGTAGTATTCACAGAGCAATGATGGCAATAGAGATAATGAGAGTTTTTTAATGTGGTCTCTCAAATTGCTTCAATGCTGCACACACTTCTCACGGGATGATGGGAGATGATGCATTGTCCAGGTGATGAAGTGAGAGGAAGGACAAGGCATTGTGATGTGACATTTGTTCTCTGTGACTTTATTCCTTACATGCAGACACTGTGATCCTGTATTAAAGGTAATAACAGAGCCCTCTGTAAAGTGATTATCTATTGGAGTGACCAAAGAAATTGAATATTTTGGAAAAGGCATTCATGTACATAGTGAGTGTGACTGAAGAAGTCAAATGCAATCATGTATTATTGTGACTTAAAATCTGAAGCTGAAAATGTTTCAAATTTTCCATGTAATATTTTTAGATAGTGGCTGTCCAATCTTAAATAAAACAAAGGAAAGAAAGAGTAGATTTTGTGGACTACTATATATTTATATAATGGGATGTTGTTTTACCTTAAACAAGAGTAATGACATCAGCTACATACAAAGTGCATGAACCTGAGGTAAAATAAACTACCTACAAGAGAAAAAAAAACCCATGGGATCCCAATATGTAAATTCAGACAAGCACAGTGGTTGTCAGCAGCTGAAAGAGTAAGGAATGGAGAACTATTGTTTAAAAACAGAGGTTCAGGAGTTTTTAAATTGACTTCTGCCTGCAGCCAATTCTCACCAACCCAGCAGCCATTAATGGATGTCTGTGTGGGTTAGCTGTCACTTGGTGGACATCAGCATAGGTGTCTCTTCTTCCTTGCTGCCTCCCTTATTACTATTAGTTATTATGTGCATGAGAGACAGGTAGCTCCTGAACTCTCTACACAGCTCCCATTAGCCTCCTGTGCTGCATGTCACTGCTCTTGCTACGGTACTCGAATTTTCATATCATCCAAGTCATTTGTTGAGGGATGACACAGTTGAGTAAGTGCTGACTGTAGAATGACTGAGAGTCCAATAGGCATGGATTGAAGCTGGATCAGGAAAACTGCTGACTATGGCCCGTAGGTTTCTTGCTTCATAAGGTGGCACTCAGATTCCAGAAACGTTCAGGATGGAGGTGGGGAGAGCATCTCTCAGGTGCTCTCATTCTTCAGCACCAAGGACAGCCTGCTGATTAAGTGTCTCCTGGCAGGAGGCAGAGTATGAACCTTGGGTCAATGAGAATACCAAGATCCTAGCTGCTAAGTTTATATGCATAAGCTCTGCATCTAGAAGCTTCTTGCCACCTTAGAAGAGCCCTGTAGTTCTCCTTGCCCAAGCCCTTGTCTATGCTTTCTAAAATCCTGTCACTTGCTTTCATTTGTTATCTTTACTTTCCTGGGAACTCTGTGGGCAATGACCACAGTATATAACCACTCATATCAATAGCTGGAAATTCAGAACAAGGTAATCTTTATTTGGTGTGACTATACTAGGGAGGAGAGTCCATGTATAATTTAGGAATGAGAAAGAGCTCGCTCGCTCTCTCACTCTCTCTCTCTCTCTCTCCACACACACTTTCCTTTTTTTTTTTTTTTTTTTTTTTTTTTTGAGACAGAGTTCCTCTTTGTAGTCCTGACCTAGGACTTACTCTGTAGACCAGGCTGGCCTTGAACTCAAGAGAACCACCTGCCTCTGCCTCCTCCTGAGTGCTGGGATTAAAGATGTGCATCACCATTGCTCAGCTGAAAGCCCTATAATTAAATTTCACAAAATGTCACATGGGATAAATTCACTAGTATTGTATCTCCAAAGTGCTGCAACTCATGAATCATAGCATTTGGTAAAAGACATGCAGGCCTGGTGTGACATTTGTGGAGGCCACACCCGCCCCACAATACCATCAGTTTCCTTTTGGACATGGCCTGGAGAAACAGCATATTGCCTCAGTGGTCTGAAGTACAGGGGACTTCACCCAACATTCTATCTCCATATTAAGGGCTGATCCATGTGAGACAGACATCCATCAATTTTGTAGAAATCTGGTCAAGCCAATGCTAGGAGCCACAAGTGTCACATAATTCAGAGTTTGCAACCATCCTTTTCCTTCCAGCTCTAGCCTTACACCATGTATCTAAGGGTAGAATCAATCATGCATAGCAGTACCCAGGTTAGCAGGGTTAAGGTGGCTACCATCCCCACTTTACCGGTTGCTGCATGAACATTCTCTTCTGATGAGGCTCTAAGTGCATGAAGATTGCGCTACATAAGACACTAGTGACCCTGGTACCTTGCAAAAGAAGCCAACTTCTACCTTTATGTTTTCTTCCAGCAGATCCAGCATCCTAATGAAGCATGGTATCAGTCATACATGAGGGATGAACCACACTAGTTTGGTTTAGGATTAGGACATTCTTCTATCTTCGTGTTAAGGGCTGATCCATGTGAGGATTATGTTAGGGCTAAAGGGGTATCCTGGAAATAAGGATGTAGGTTAGGCTAATCTTATCTAACACTCTGGTGCCTCTCTCCTCCCTTCCTTTTGTCCTTCAGTACCTCACCCACAGGCCTATCAGCTAGTAGTCTCAGTCATCCACTGTTGCAGTTTTTTTGCCCAGGCTGAAGCTATGGAGGGTCAACGCATTATCTCTGTCACTCCTGTCACTTTATGTGGTGTGCATGTAGGAAGTACTCCAGGCAGTGTACTCTAGCCCCAACACCTTTCTTCCTCTGGGTTCAGCACCATCCTAAGGTGCTGCCCCAGTTCCTTCTACATACCATGTCTTCATAGAATACCATGGCTTTTACTGTATTGCTTGACTACACCACCACTCCCATTAGACTCTTTCCTGGCACTGGCCCTTCTGTGCCATCTTTGCTGCCCCATACACACCCAGCCCTTTGCCTTTGGATCTGTGACTAAAGCCCAAGTGTTCACACGTGGGAACTGGTGGTGGTCTAAGGTGTGCTCTTCATCTTTACAGCACCTCCTGCTACTGTGTGGTTTCTCATGTGTTGGTCACACTGGCTTCCTTCCAGGCTACCTGCAGGCTGATCAGCTCTTTGAAGCAGGGCTGCAGCTAACGTAGAAGAGCAGAGCACTTACAAGGGAAGACCTCCAGCAGACAGTAAGAGCCAGACCTGCCACCGGAGCTTTCTGCTGTGTGGTGCTTGGTACTGTCCCCAGGACCTTACACGTGTGGAGCAAATGCTCTACCACTGAGCTGCAGCCTCAGCATGAGATATGTTGCCTTGTGCCTGGGAAACCTATCATGGAAGTTCAGCAAAGGACTGTTACTAGATATACTTGCTCGGCAGTGACCTTGCCAGAACTAGTACACCTGTCCTCAGTTCCTGGAGGCACAAGACCTATGTGACACAGGAGATATGATCTGCTACAACTCTTCCTGACTGAAATGGTGCACGAGATAGACCCTAACATCTCTCCCCACCATCAAGACCTCCTCTGATAGATCAAGGACTTGGGACTTACGACTTTGGCTGTCTAGCTGGATCCCAACTGTGAAGCACAGCCCACCCTACTTGTGTTTGTCCTATACTTCTGCTCTTAGAAGCATACCATCTTCAGGTCCTGTAATCCCTTTCTTTTGGGGGTGTTTGTGGATTTGCTGTATACTGCTAAGGCCACCACGACCTCTGCTGCCTTCTAACATGAACTCCCTCACTTTGTACATGCATGTTCTCACACTTGCAGCAGGCTGCCTAGCTCAGGAAGTGGCACAGGGCTTAGAGGGTAACAGGCAGGTCAGTTATCAATCAGGCCCACCACCTGCAAAAAGAGGGCTGTGAATATGGCCAGAGGCCACAGCCCAGTCTGCAGCCCCATGGCTGCTTCCAGAATTTTTGGGGGACACCTCTTGGTCCTTACTCGTCACTTATGATTAAGAAAATGTTAGCATTGCCTAGGTACTTTGTTCCTTACAAAGGAGCCCAGGCTGCCCTTTGTTCTCATGTTGAGATTAGCATGCTAGAACAGTGGTTCTCAACCTTCCTAATGCTATGACCCTTTAATACAGTTCCTCATACTGTGGTGACCTCCAGCCATGAAATCATTGTTGCTACGTCATAACTGTAATTGTGTTGTCATGAATTTTAAGTATCTGATACATGACTCCTGTGAAGGGTCATTTTACACACACACACACACACACAAAAGGGGTTGTGACCCACAGGTTGAGAACCTGCTGTACTAGGCCGTGAAGATGGGAGAAAGGAAAATTAGACTCCACGACCCAAGCACCACTGGCCCCCTTGTTTGCAGAAAGTAAGGGGCTGATGGGAAGTAAAGGCTAAGATACCTAGCTATGACAGCAAGTGCTAGTAGAATGGCCTGTGTGAACAAGCAAAGGACA
Source organism: Rhabdomys pumilio (assembly GCA_030674055.1). Lineage (NCBI taxonomy): Eukaryota > Metazoa > Chordata > Mammalia > Rodentia > Muridae > Rhabdomys > Rhabdomys pumilio. The sequence continues at coordinate 20,004,499 of JANHMN010000012.1, read as the reverse complement.
GTGAGGAGTGAGAGGAAGGTAGCTGGAGTCATACATAATCTTTAGAACAAGTCTGGTCATTCAGTTTATTAAGAAGGCAAGACTCACAACCTGGGGACTTCTTCGATCTGGCCGTGAAATGAAACTGACTTCTAAAGCATGGTCCAGGTGCTTTTCAAATGGAAATCAAGCTTCATTTACCTTCACTTCTTTTGTGTCAAGTCTGCCCCCAAGTCATTTTAATGGCATATGGAGAGTAGTATTACCCTTATGCCAGAGGCCTGTGGTTAGGATGGGACAACCACAAGGAAAATTAAAGAGCAAGGCTTGTGCCTTCCAAGAATTGGTACTTATGTGCCAGGCACTGCTGTTCCCACTACACGTGCCAACTCATTAGTCCTCCCCAGGGTCCTCAGAGGCAGGTGTTTTCATGCTCCAAGAGCCTAAGCAATAGCAAGTGAGCATGTATTGCACTGTACTGAATACTACTTGCTCTGCATTGCAGCTCTGCACTGCTTGCACATGGTAGTCTATTGATGGCCAGTACTGATTTATTGCTTTAGAAAAACTGAAACTGCCCATGCTCTAGGACCCATGTCATGGGGTTAAATGTACTGGTGGGCCCTCTGGACACTGTCATGAGACACTGAACTTCAAACGACTGTAGCTATAAGGGGGGTTAGGTCTACACTTGAGCCCTATAGTCTCCAGAGAAAGCCCTATATGACCCAAACACTACTGTGAGAATTCTAGAGACCAGTTACGAAGCTGTAGTAGCCAGCCAGTGTTCGGTCCATTAAGGGGAAGGTTTGATCATTTTTATGACATTTCTTCCTTTCTTTGTTTGGGAAATAGCCATGTCATTGGAAGGAAACTTCCAATTCCCAGCTCTTCCCCCAAGAATGCCAAATGTCTAGCTTAAGAAATGGGCAGCCTCAGCCGGGCGGTGGTGGCGCACGTCTTTAATCCAAGCACTTGGGAGGCAGAGGCAGGCGGATTTCGAGGCCAGCCTGGTCTTCAGAGTGAGTTCCAGGACAGCCAGGACTACACAGAGAAACCCTGTCTTGAAAACCCAGAAAGAAAGAAAGAAAGAAAGAAAGAAAGAAAGAAAGAAAGAAAGAGGGAGGGAGGGAGGGAGGGAGAGAGAGAGAGAGAGAGAGAGAGAGAGAGAGAGAGAGAGAGAGAGAAAGAAAGAAAGAAAGAAAGAAAGAAAGAAAGAAAGAAAGAAAGAAAGAAAGAAAGGGGCAGCCTCTTGAGCTGCAGCCCCAACAACCACCACTAGGGGGAGCCAGAGATTACAGGCAGTGGAAGCTGCAAAATATACCCAAACTCATAGGAGTTGTTTAATGGACAGTTTCTATTTTGCAAGATGAAAAAATTTTGGATCTTAGTTGCAAACCAACATGAAGAAAATATTCACACTTCTAAAAAAAATCATAACTCTAAAATTTTAATATGCACTTAGAAGAGGGCCTGGAGAAATGGCTCAATGGCTAAGAGCTCTGGTTGATCTTCCAGAGGACTCAGGTTCAGTTCCCTGCACCCACACACCAGCTCACACTGTTCTGTAAATCCAGTACCAGAGGACCTTCTACAGGTACTAGGCACACAAGTAGAACACAGCCATATATAAATAAAAACTAAAGTTTTAAAAACCAATTAAAAATACATACCAATCAGCAGCAGCATCAACATAAAGAATATCTCCAGATGCTGGCAAGGATGTCAAACAGGAACTCCCATCCATGGGGCATAAGAATTTATCCATCCATCCATCCATCTCCATTTTGAAAGGCAGTTTAGCAGTTGCTTACAAAACCTATCTTTACTATATGACATACTGGTCTGAAACCTTGTGCTTACACAGAAACCTGCAGTTATTTATGGCAGCTCTACTCCTAATTGCCCAAATTGGAAGCAATCAAGATATCCTTTGGCTAACAGGAAGTAGGAAAAACTGGGCATATCTAGACAATGGAATATTTTTTTGGCAGCAGCAAAGAAATGAGCTGTGTAGCCATAAATACATGAAGGAACCATAAATGTGTTATCACTAAGTTGGAAGCGGCCATTCTGAAATGGCTGTATACTGTATGACTAACTGTACAGCAGTCTGGAAAAGGTGAAACTATGATGATAAAAAGACCAGCAGCTGTCAGGTTTTGGAAGGGAAAGGAAGAGCAATTGGCACAGTTGTTTCAGGGTAGCAAACTGTCCTGTAAGAAACAGTAATAGGGGCACACAGGTATCATAAATCTGTGTAAGCCTATGAAGTGTACAGCACAAGGAGCAAACCCTGCTGTAAAATGCAGACACGACAGGTGATTATGAGCTATCATGTAGGTTTATCACTCACAATAGAGGTGCTACTCCAGGGGGGACATCTATAGTGGGATGAGCTGCCTGTGTGTGGAAGATGCAGGTCCACAGAAGCTTATCTTCTGTCCAAAGCTACAGTTGACCTAAAACTGCTTTCACAAAACCTGTTACAACACACATGCACCGACCTTAGAAACTGCAGGAGCTGAAAGGCAGAGTCAGCCACGGCACTGCACAAGTCAGGAAACTGCCATCAAGAGGAACTGAGCAGGGCCACTTGCCCACCTCAGTCATGTCTGAATCTCGCCAGTGCTCGGTCAGGTACCACCAGCAAATGGAAAGGGAACAAAAGAACAAAAGGGAAAGTAACAAACATCAGCTGTCAGGAAAATATTTTCCTCAAGATACTCATTTTTCAAGTTTTATGGCTTAGTCCATGACACCTGAAATCTATCAATTTCATTTTAACTGTATTAATCCAGGTTACCAACAAGACGCTAACCAGCTCAAAAGCCATAGTTTCTTTTCAAGTCTTGTCCAGCTGACTGAGGCTGGTCCCACCACTGACACAGCACACCACTCAACATTCAAACCACCATCCACATGGGTGTGATGACAAACGGACCACACTGCTTGATATACCCACAAAAGCAAAACTAATCTGACATTTTTGCAACCCCAAATTGATGTGCACCCTAGAACTCACTTATAATTGCTTACTTCCAACTCAAAACACTATTTCCAATATTTCTGTTTTCTTAAAAAAGTCCATTAATATTGCATCATACTTTTATAACCCTTAAAATTAATGCTGATTGAGAATATGTCCTCATGTCAACTTCAGAAAGTCAGAATGGGCCCCTACAGGAAGCAAAGAACCCTGGAGTTTGGTTTCAAGCTCTGCTGGCAAGGACCATCTAGCCTTCCAGAGGAAAGAGGACAAAGGGGTCAGGACTGATGGCAGCCCCCTGGGGAATAGAGCCAAAGACCCTTGGAGGCCAATCCTGGAGAAGGAAGAAACACATTCACTTAGAGTAAATGAAAAAGAACACAAGGTTAAAATGAAGTTTATTACAGTTTTTTTTTAATTTTTTTGATTTTTGTTTTTTTAAATAAAACTGTTTGTAAAACAGCTATTTTATCCCCACGGCAGAGTGACCCCTGAAAGATGCACATATCCCTTCTTAAGGCCTTAACAAGATTTTTTTTTTTGTACTTTTTTCTTTTTTTAAAACTCATATATTTAAAAATTATACAATTTACAAATCAAAACAATACAACATAAAGAATCATGTAGCATGGGCCATATATCTGACAAGCCCCTTTTCCACTCTAAAAATGAAAGCAATAAAGAAGTGTTAAAGTGGCTGGCTCTGGTCAGCTTAGTCCACCCACATGGTTCACACCACAGTTCTCTCCCAGACCTTGCTTGTTTCAGCAGCAGAGGCCTGGGCCTCCGTGGTTTCCATTGATACTGTGGGTCCCCAAGGGTCTGAGCTACATGGAATGTGCCAAGGAAAGAGGGTGCCAGAGATAAGCCACTCCTCAGGTATACCTCTTGCTGTGGGACTACTCTACCTACTTGGTGGGGCCACAGTGATCCAGGATATATATAGCCATGACGTTGGGGCATCTGCCAATTTCACCACTACCAGCCCACCCCCACAAAAAAATTAAAAATAAATAAATAGTGTTTCTGGAAAGAAAAAAATTTATTTTTGTGTTTAAACATCATTCCCCGCACTTTTGAAAATGACCATCCCCATCCTGCCCCCTCCCCAAACTTCCCGTGAGACAGATTCTGACCAAGGGAAGGGTGGTTGTCATTTGTCTGCTCTTTCAGTCCTGGTCTAGTGTTCACTGAATTGTTGTGAGACAGGCTGAAGATCAAAGCCACACCCCATCCTTTATGAGATGAGTTTGTTCAGTTCAATTTTACATTTAAATTTCATTGTCATTGGAACAAATTTTGAGTTAACTAGATAATTTTAAAATAGAATCAAAAGGGATAGCGCACCTTTCATTTAAACAAAGTCTTTCCAGACTAAAAATAGATTTATATATATATATTTTTTATCCCTCCCTTTTAACTCCCCGTTTCCCCATCAGCCCACCCCTCCCCCCTCCCCCACATTGTCACTATGGAGATTGTGTCCATGGAAACAGCCATTCCAACATCTTGTGTCTTTCTTTTCCTGTGGTGTCACCAGTCTGAGTGTGATGTGAGAACATAGGAAGGAAGTGCTGGCATGGGCAGGCGCAGCGGGGATGCAGGGCAGGGCAGAGTGGGCTGTGGTTGCACAGCAGGAGAATTCCATTCCATCATGTGTGTCCACCACCTTCTCATCTCCACAGTTTCACCTGGAAAACAAACAGTAGGCACTGGGTGCTACAAAGTTCCATATGGTCTCAGCACAGCTGTTGTAGCAATGGGAGAATACAGCTTTCCACAGGGATCCTACACTCGGACCTTTCTGTAGATGGCTGCTGATTTTGAACACATTCAAGCTCAGTGCCTCCACTATCAAGTGGCTTTGAACCAAACATGGTTATAGTGACGCAAGAGAATGGGCCTTACACGGAAGGGGCCAAGACAGGAGAGTATTCCTTGACCTCCATGGCTGGGCCCTGTTTGAGAGTTCACATATGAATCCTGCCAGCACAGTAAGCACTGAGGGTCTGTGGTTGGGTCAGCAACCTGCAGCAAGGCTAAGTCCCCATAAGTGGCTAAGAGTATTGTTGTTACTGAAACCTAGAGGACCTACCCAAATTATGGAAGAATCTTCTGTCTCTAGTTGAGTCTGTTCTTCATGCAAATAAGAATTCTCAGAGCCTCTGATGGGGGGCAGGGGGACAAGGACAGGTCCTAGCTCATTTTCTGGGACTTGCATAGAGCTGGAAGTTTTAATTCCGCTAGTTTTTCAGGAACCTGAGATGCTTAAGAGGCCCGGGGGCTTCTCTCATCTGGTTGCAGGAAATTGTTCTTATGACCCACATAGGGCAAATAGATTGATTGTTCAAGAGATTGGAAGAGTGTCTCATGGTCTGCCTTATGTGAGAAGGGCTCAGGGAGACAACAGTTTCCAAGGAATTAGTCCAGAAAAATTACACCAAAACTGTTGATGGCAAGTCACCCTCATTCTTGCTTTCTGCCAATCACTGCACTTTCTGCATCTGTTTCTCTTGGGATTTCTCTTTGTCTCTTCCTCAAGCCTCTCCTGCTATCACCACCAACAGATAAACTTCAGAAAAAAAAAAAGTCCTTTGTGTAATAACTGCCTCCACAAAGCTTATCAATAAGCAATAGCTGAGAAGGCTGGTATGTGTCAATAGAAAGAGCTCCAGCCTGGGTTCTGTCTTCACAACCACAAAACAATGAGCTTCCTGATGCTCAGCAGGTAGAGCACTGGGTCTCTCTCTGGATTTCCCCAACATACCCTGTGGCCTGAACCTGAGAGGGTTTCCTTTGTGTCCTTCTATTCCAAATTGTCAACTCAACTCTCTCAACAGCAATAGGCATCACTCAGCTCAACTATGCAAGGATTCAGAGGCAGTGTCCTCTCTGAAGCTCACATGTGATCCCTACCTAAAGAGGGAAGAATTGAGAGAGACCTAATTTTGACTCTGTATCAACTTAGGTTATAAGGGTCCCCTTTTGGAGGCGTAATCCCAGAACTTCCTTGGATGAACCTAGGGTTGGGGTGACACTCATCTGTGGATGGGCTACATGCTGCTCAGAGTCAGAGGTAAAAAGGGGTATATGTCATTCCTTGATTTTCCATGGCTGTTCGGTGTAGGGCATGTGGGTAGGTGCTATTCCTAACACTCAGGACAGAGCATCACTTCAGATAATGTTTTCTGTTCCCTGCCTACTACATCTCAGGATCTAGCAGTGAAGCCATGGTCCCTGTCCACATCTGCAATGTAGTCAGAGAATAACAATCCTAACACCACTGACCTACCATGATGCTTTCTCATCTCCAGAAATGGGTAGAGATAGTCTACCAGGCAACTGTCCAAAGACTTGGCTTTTCTTATATCCTTAGCCTGGAGGGGACATAACCACCAAACACTAGAAAGCATCTTCTATCCTCTAGCTCTGGGCATGTTCTGCTAGACAGAGTAGTTGTAGCTTTCAGAAACACGCAGCTGGATAGCATGTAGCAGCAGCACGCTTAGGATTTGCTGAGGCCTTGTCAAATCCTCATTGAGATCATCACCATTCTTTCTTTACATAGGAAACAAAAGCATAGAGATACTAAGTGGCTTTAATTTAACCTCAGTTCCAAAGCCCCATCCTTATCATTCTGTATGAGAAATGGGGTGCCAGTAGATCAGGACACATATGCACACTCATTCTCCCTCTCTCCATCCTGAGTACGAGTGTTCCTTGAGGACAGTGGTGTGATCCTATCCCTGACCATGAGGTCTCAGCGAACGTGTGGCACTTGGATGATACTGACTGACCTTAACAGCTGAACAGATAAACCAAGAAAAAGAATTTACATTGTGGGAAGAGTCTATAAAAAGAATATTCCAGATATCAAGACTGAATATTATTAAAAGGACAAGCTCTGTCCTTTTACTCAACAGGTGAATGCTACAACCTCAACAGACTTGAGGCCCACCCCACATGAGGGTCAGGCCTATTATGAGCAGATAGCAGCCCAGGAAGGGCGGAAGTAAAACTCACTACACTGTTCTAGGTCCAGGGCTAGTGCATGCGTGTTGCGTGTGTATAATCACCACTTTGTTCTGAGGGTCATGGCACTTATACCAGAAGGACAAGTGTACAGCTTGTACAAACCAGCAACTTCTAAACTGCAGAGCTAACAATGCCTTTGTTAGTCCACTAGTTTTCACCTTGTGTCACAAGAACAAGTTAAACGGTTTCCATGCACTTTTCACACTTTGTTCTAGTCCAAGCATTGCCAACTCTGCTCCCTGGAAGAGGCAGGCAAAGACAAAAAGCGCTACAAGAAAGCACCCAGCATCCCCACTAGGGAGCCCTGGAGAGCCCACATCTGAATCCAGACCTATAGCTCAGCAGGCTGCAAGCAGCCTTTTCTGGTCAGTAGATGAACCACCAATTAAACAAACATTTTCGTGGAGGAGGAAAACCAAATATTCTTGAGATGAATTCAACTGTTCTTCAAATTTACAATGATTTTTCCAGAAAATGACAAAAAACTCCAAGTTTTTTTTGGTCTAACCAGGGAGGAGGGCATGCATACGTAACAGAGAATAGGCCTTTGTGGCTTTGGGAACAGAGGACCCCATTTAGAGAACTATCCCTCAGAGACAGCTAGTGCCACTGCCCACTGGAGCAACAAGGCCTCCCTCTATGCCAGTTCTGCTCTCTTCAGTCTACTTTTTCTCATCCCTCAGTTGACATGGCAGGGCAGAGGATAAGCAAGCTTCTGGGGCTCATATCCTCTATGCTGCAATCTCATGGCTGTATGTCAAACCCAACACAATCGGTTTAATTTCTTGACACCATTAAGAATATAATTAAACTGGATGATGAAGTCCAGTAAATTTGAATTTTCCTTCTCTTTGTGCTTGTTATAAAAAAGAATTCTTCATAATATTAGGGTGGGATTACAAATAATAAAATTTGAAGAATATTCTGTTTGTTTTTTTCTTTTCAAGAAAAAAACATAGTATATAAGCATTGCCAAAATTTAGGAGTTTTTTGTTTTGTTTGTTTTTAAAGTGACCACTGGTTAGACTCCTCTATAACAAGAGTCAAAAGACCAGGCTCCTGGCAAAAGATCCCCACCCACAGGGTGTCTTAAACACTGCCATTAGGACTACCACTCAGGCTCATTTGCCAGCTCTTCACTAAAGAGCTAACTTTAGAAAAGTTGTCCTGACTCTAATTGACAGTGGATAGTTCTGAAGCTTCTACCACCTTCCTGCAGACACTCAGGAAGCTAAATAACAATTAAGAAGCTGTTCTGTTCTTGCTTTATTAAATTCTCACGACTAAATGCTGGTGGTGCAGCCTAGAGCCATTAGAAGGCCAGAGGCCAGATATACATGGAGCTGGGTGAGGAGGTGGTGGGAGCTCAGCAGGCCCCAACTCACCTGTGCTTGCTGTCCATTCCCACGTGCACACTTCCCCCCTCACCCCCGCTCCGACTGCTCTGTGCTGAGGCTGCCTTTTGCGGTCTTGTTCTGCAAGGGCAGGAGAGGGCATGGAAGGGGAGGCTGATGCCGGCCAAAGCCAAGAGACAAGACAAAAGGGACAGAACAGGAAATACAGTGTGTGGGAACCAGGAAGGGTAGACGTAAGGACAGGAATGGCACATGGAAAAGGAAATAAAAAGCAGAGTCAGTACTGAATGACAAACAGGAGGCACCCAAACTGGGCTTTCTGAGGTAAAATACGATTATAAGTAAAAATAAGGAGAGTTCTGTCTGATCCTAAGACCCATCTCTGAGAATTATTCTTAAAAGCAAGCATAATCTCTTATGAACATTCCTTTAGTCTTTTCTGGCCCTATCTGGGGACTGAGTGGTCAATGACCACCAGGTGTCAGTGTAACCTCAGCTACACAGGTCTAAGTACAGGAAACATGGGCAGCAGAGGGCTCCACCCTTGCCCTCCTCCTCCCATCCCACACTTTCTGCTGTACCTCAGAAATGGGTACCAGTCTCATCTTTTCACCTTTCTTAAAGAAGGTGAGCATTCAACACACTGGGAAATGGGCCAGCAGCAGTCATTACCTAAAGACTGCTGGGTTGCTTCTGTTGCCTTACTTGAGAGAGGATGAGTGCCTCTCCCAGGCTCTGTAGTTGGCCCTCCTAACTAGTCTGAGAAATGTTTCTAGACCAGGCCTTGCACTAGCTCATTAACCAGATCCACAAACTGGATGGAGTTCTACTAAACTAAAGTAGAAAGCAGTAATAGTTTCATTGGTTCTGATATTTTAATTTCTCCTAAATAACAGACAATGCCCTCAAAAACCCACACCTCTTCCCAACTGACCCTGAAGGCTGTTGGGCCCATTCCCCAAGGACTCCTTCACTTCAGTGACACTGAACTTTCTCAAGGCCAGGAGCAGGCTACAGCTACAGGTACATGTTAAGATGGGCATGGTGAAATCTTCCAATGCCTGGGGCTTACCCTATTTCCCAGCTACACAGCCAGCCCCACTGAGAGTGCAGGGTTCAGTGACTCACCTTGTGCTTGGGGCACCTCACCGAGAAATTCTCCTCATGCAGCAAACAATCTATAAAATAAGACAGTCAGATTAGAATGTATGCTTAACTAAGTATGGCTATACTGGCTGGACAGATATACATGAACCTAAGGGACCTCAATACTGATTTATTTCCTTCCTAATTCCAAATGTATATATCCGATACTCTTTATATAAAAAACTATCAGTACTTGTGGAGATGCCAGATGCTGCTGGACATATGCATTTCCCTCAGCTCTGTTATGTTTAGTGGATTATTCATGGACCTGCTATGGGGTGTTCATATCGTGGCTGGAGACCATATCCTCCCTTCAAAGATATAGGATTTCCGGGAGCCTTGGCTCTGCCTGGATTTCAAGTCACTGATCATTTAACATCATTTGGTGTGCATCTGAGACACACAATTGTTTTCCTCTTATTCTTTGCTTTTTGGACCACACTATAGTTCCTAATAGAAAAACATTAGTGACACCCAAAATAATCTATGGTACATTAACATGGCATCAGTCACAAAACAAAACAAACCCTAGTATTCTAAAGAGCTATGGGTAAAGAAGCATGGTAGTGTGATACAAAAATCACTCCCAACAACCAAGGTATACAAATGTGTAAGTAAACTTTGTATTTCATTAAAATGTTTTATATTCATTCAAAGAAAAGCCTTTTAAAAATTCTACAAAAATGTATCAGTGGCTCTCTTGAAGAAAACAGGTAGTTTCTATTAAAATTTTTCTCTTGTGCTAGAGGTGACTCAGCAGTTAAGAGAACTGGCTACTCTTCCAGAGGTCCTGAGTTCAATTTCCAGCAGCCACATAGTGGCTCACAACCATCTGTAATGAAATCCAATGCCCTCTTCTGGTGTGTCTAAAGACAGCGACAGTGTACTCCCATATATAAAATAAATAAATCTTTAAAAAAAAAATTTTTTTTCCCTGTATGTCTAAAATGACAATATTTAACAATCAAAGTTAATCTTCAATATAGTGTTCAGCTAACTCCACAAGATCAATACAGAGCCTCTTTAAAAACCACCTGAAATACAGTGACTCTTTTTCCCTCTGTAGAAGAGCTCAGTATTCAAGTTAGAAAGGTGACCAGGCCTGGAATCCCTGCTGTCACCTGCATCCCACAGCCTCCAGAGATACAAGAGAAGACACTCCTGCCATAATTACACAATCCACACTGAACCCTGGAGAAAAAAAAATGATGCGTTCCAACTTTTAACATGGTAACAGCATTCCTGATGGCAGCAAGAACGTGTGTGCCTCCAAGAAGTCCAGCTTTACTGCACAAAGGTGTGGAACAGGGCAGATAAATCTATTAATGAGTTCTGTACATCACAACACTGTACATCACAACTCTGACAAACCAACAGCCAGGTCACCGATGCAGGACATGGTGGCAGAATGTTAATAAGTATTGATCATTCTCTGAGAACTCTCTGGCACTACAGCAAGAGGAAGCCATGGCACTTACCTTATTAAGTTTACTATTTAACCAGTTTAAATGAAATCCAGATTAGCAGCCTATATAGCCACAGATTTTAAGTGTAACAGTATATAAGACGACAAGGAACACCTAAATGAAAACCTCTCAGACTCTCAGGATCCTGAACAAGCAGTTAAGACAGTGGTACAATGTGGCTGACAATAGTACCTGCCTCTAGAGTCTCAGACCTACAGGGTAGGCTATCAGCTTTCTTAGGTCAAGGCCCAAGAACTCACCAGTTGTCACTAACTTCCAGGTGCCTCCTCTGGCATGAAACAAGTATAACAGTAAATGAAATGCGTTAATTTAAAACCTAACCAGCACATAGCATGACCAAGACTCCTGCTGCTCCAATCTGCCAGTGAGTTTATGAACAGCAGGAAACAGACAACTGGAGCTCAGGGAAGCACTCTCTCCTCGCCTAAGCTCCAGCAGCACTGTGCCACCAGGCCCTGGGCTCAGTCAAACATGACACCTGTGAAGCTTGGCCACCATAATGCCACAAGGCTTACAAAACCACCAGTGATAGCGACAGTATCAATAGCAAAAGACACCATCAGAAAGGCACAGGTGGTTCATTTGTTCTCAGTGACAGAAGAGTGTGACCAGTTGTGACAGTCCTTTAATAAAATAATAAAATGTTTCCTAAAGTTAAAAAATGCTTTTTCTGAGTTAAAGAAAAAGTCACAAATAAAACAAAGTAAATATATATTACTTCTGGAGATAAAACTTCCTAAAGAAATCTTAACAGAATGTGCCCACACCTGCACTTTCAGCACACTAACTAACAGACATAGCCTCTTGTCTGTTCCCATACAAATCTGGTCATCATCAGGACTGTAATTTCCTTTTTAGCAGAAGTCAGGACAGGCAGAAAGCTCAGAAGCTAGAGGCTACAGGGGAGATTCACCATGGCATAAACCACTCTGGTGCTGAGCAGAGAGTACAGACAATTCCAGTGAAATCCCACCTGAGGCTTCTGGCAGGTGCCTGGTCCCCACATGTCAGTCAGTGACAATCACCTGATTTACTTTTTCTAAGGCCCTGAACTATCTTGCAGTCCATGTGGCCTAGTCAGAATTCCCCTAAGGTGGAAACCAAAGTATCAACTTGTCAGATTACCACATGAGCTAGAAAAGACTTACAAAGTGGTCCAGCCAACAAAATGGCTTCCAGAAACCAATATCACCTCCATAACACCGCTAGGAGAGAAAGCTACTTTCGTTACCCTCTAAACTTAAAGGCAAGGGTGACTTTGCTAAGTGTTTCTTAACAATCTCCATAAAACTCAAGTACAACATCCACATAGAACTCAAGTTGAATGAAGATGGCAACTTCAATGATAAAGCAGAAGAAGAAACAAGAGGGGGGTCTAACACATTCTCCGGATTCCTGGGTACTGGACAGTCACCAAATCAGTTACAATCCACCTTATCATGGTAGCAAAAGGCCACTACAGTACTGTGGCACTCTGAACTACATAGAAGGGGATAACCTGCCCTAGAAATGACTCTCAGTGCTGAGAGCCCCTCCCAGCAGAAGCCAGATCCTTGTGTTCTGTCACGACCTACTCTGGCTCTCCCCCCACAATACTCATACAGCCTGCAGCAGAGACTGAAATTTCTAGATGTGTTTTTCTTCTAGGCAAGGTTCTTTATATATAGTAGAATTATTAATGAGCAACCACAGTCTTATTCCATGTCTTAATTGTTGTGTTCTTTCTATTAATACATTAAACATTTTCCAAGAATCAAAACTCATATTCCTTTTTACTGTATCCTCTACCTGGAGTCAAAGTCTCCCATAATGTAACAAACAACACAAATAACCTAATGATAATGTCAAAAGGTTAGACGACATCAGGTGGAGAAATGGCAGGAATTATAGAATCTATAGAAACAAAGATTCTATTTTCATGGAGACATCTCAGCAATGAAAGTTTTTCCTGAGGCACCAAGAGTTCTTTAAAGATACTGATGCTAGGCTGGAGAGATGGCTCAGCAGTTAAGAGCACTGACTGCTCTTCCAGAGGTCCTGAGTTCAATTCCAAGCAACTGCATAGTGGCTCACAACCATCTGTAATGGGATCGGATGCCCTCTTCTGGTGTGCCAAAGAGAGCAACAATGTACACTCATATATAAAAATAAATAAATCTTTTAAAAAAATTCTGGGTGCTGGCAGCAAAGCAAAAATGAAAATGTTATACTACTCCTTATTCTACCAATAGATTAGAGCTTCTTAAACCCAGGGACTGATCCTGATTATGAATTAAATAATCAGTCAGTCAAGTCAGGTGTGGTGGTGTACACCTTTGATCCCAGCACTTGGAGGCATAGGCAGGTGAATCTCTGAGTTTAAGGCCAATCTTGGTCTACAAAGCTAGATTCAGGATAGTCAGCTAAGCAGAGAAATCCTGTCTCAAAAAAACTAAACCAAACCAACCAAACAAACAAACATCAGTCAATGAACACACCTTCCTTAAATATAAGACATACCACACAGAATAGAACTTGGGGCCATGGAATAAGCATAAAATCTACCCCTGCAGAGCAGTGCAGGACTGTAGGTCCTTGTAACTTGGATCATCAAAAAGACTGAAGTAAGTGTCTGCAGCTTATAAAGCTGCATCTTTTGACACCAGCTCTGAACTCAGGTACTGCAAAGTACATTGGCTGTGGCAGAGCCAGAGGGCAGGAGTCAGTCATACTATATCTACAAACAGAGCCCCTCTCTTGCTGGAAACTTAGCTAGGTTTGTTAAATAGAGACATTATTGACTTAGTGGGGGGTAGGGTTGGGAGTGAGGCATTTGGATTGGCACATGACAGGCTGGAACAGAAAGTAACAGGCATTATTTTTACTTACCCTCAATGAAGAAGGTCTTGCTTTTGAAGAGGTGGTTTGACAAGCTTCCATTAGAAGAAAGGTGTTCCCACTGCCCTTCCTAAGTTAAGAATCTAACCATACTGCCTGAGCTTCATTAAGGTAGTTCTGAGTCTTATCGGTCATGAGTCATACACAGCTATTTGACTTTAAATTTAAAATTTTTAATTTCCAACAGGTAGTTTTGGTGCACACTTTTAATCCCAGCACTCAGGAGGCAGAGGCAGATGGATCCCCAAGTTCAAGGTGGCCTGGTGTACAGAGCAAGTTCCAGGACAGCCAGGCTACACAGAGAATCCGTGTCTTGAAAACATACACATATGAACACTTCCACTCTCCATATTTCAAGTACTCACTCAACAGTCACATATGGCTGCAGCTACCACACTAGACCAGGAAAGTATACAGCATTTCCATTATTGTAGTGAGCAGTGTGCTTTTCATCTGAGAAACTGTACCAGAAGTAGACTGGGAGCCAGGAGCAGCATTGCAAGGGCCTTGCTGTTGTGAACCTGGCTATTAGCATAGCTGATACTTGAGGGTACAAATGGAGTATGGCTGGAGTTAAAGTAGTAACCTAACTAGGTATGCAGGCTTCTGTTTCTGAACAGTGTCTATATGGGAGACCACTGCTTACCCAGACACTGACTAGGATAGTCAATTATTGTACAATACCCCATTCAAAACCATCCCCCCAAACTTAATACTTGGGGATCCCCATTTAAGAGATGCTTCAAATGAAGGAAATCAGGTGTTCTCATGTAACACAAGCAACACAAGTAACATGAGGGAAAGCAACTGCTTTACTCAAGAAGATTTAACCACCCGAGCACGAGCTAGGGTGAATACTTCAGACAGCATGAAAACTTGTCAACAGGGAGAATGAGGCCAAGTAGGGAGGTGCACACCTACAACCTCAGCACTTAGAAGGCAGAGAGGGGAAGGATCAAACCAAGGTTATCCTTGGTAACAGTAGATTTGAGCCATGGATGGGTTACATCTCAAAAGAAAAAAGAAGCCAGCGGTGGTGGCACACGCCTTTAATCCCAGCACTTGGGAGGCAGAGGCAGGCGGATTTCTGAGTTTGAGGCCAGCCTGGTCTACAGAGTGAGTTTCAGGACAGCCAGGGCTACACAGAGAAACCCTGTCTCGAAAAACCAGAAAAAAAGAAAAGAAAAGAAAATAGAAGAAAGAAAAGAGTAAAAGTGGAAGAAAGGAAGGAGAGAGGGAGGGAGGAAGGGAGGAATATAAAAGGGAAAACGATAGTCCAAATTCCAAATCCCTTAAAACGATGGTTCAAGGCTCTCTTCTTCCTTCCTAACAACAGTCGTGTCTTGCCAACTGCACACAGCACCCACATACGCCTCTGTAAATCCTCTGTACCACTCTTGTTCTTTTTATTACCTCAACAAGAAACTTAAAGAGAAGACAGTGAGACAGGAAGGGCATGGAGAACATTACTGGACACAAACAAGTCACCAGGGAAGAAGGAACCTAAATTAAGAGATTGAGGTATAATGCTGGCCTCTAGTTGTGTCTATGTAGGCATACTCTTGAATAATGGTTGATTTGGGAGAGCCCAACCCTCTGGGCAAGTGGTCCTGGGTTGTAAAAAAGCAAGCTAAGGAGCAGAACAGATGGTTCAGTGCTTAAGAGCACTGGTTGTGGTTCCCAGCGCCCCCATGGTGGCCTACAACCATCTACAATTCCAGTTCCAGGAATCCAATACCCACTTCTGAACTCTGAGGACACCAGGTAAACACATGGTGTCCAGACATACATGTAGGTTAAACCTTCATATGTATAAAATAAAAACAGGTTGAAAAAGAAGGGGGGGACATAAAAGGAAAAAAAAAAAAAGGAAGCTGAGCAAGCTATTAAAAGCAAACCAGTAAGTAGCATTCCTCTGTGGTCTGTGCTTCAGTTCCTGCCTCTAGTTTCCTGGCCTTAGCGATGGCCTAGGATCTGAAACTTGTAAAATGAAGCAAAGCCTTTCCCTTCCTCCCCTAGGTTGTTTTTGGTCAGTGTTTATTACAGCAACAGAGAAACCAAACTAGGATACAGAGCATGCAATCCCACTGCTGGGAATGGGGGAAAAGAGACCAGAGGATCAGTGGGGCTTGCTAGCAGGCAGTCCAGCTCAAAACAAAATGGTGAGCTCAGTGAGATCACCTCAAGGGAATGAGGTGGTGTAATAGATAGAGCAGGGCGACCTGCCACTCTAGTACACCACATGCACTGAAACTTCAGCCAAAACAAATAGTTTCCATTGTAGCATTTTCATGAATTATTTTTGTTGATGCTCCCATCTTGCCACCCTATCTGTTTTCTTCCCCTGTCAATAACCAGAGGTACTCCACTTTCATGTCATGCTTTCCCTCGCTGCTAAACCACTTTTTCTTTCACTTTTGTGATTTACATCCATGTTCTCATCCAGACACACAGACAGACAGACACACACACACAATCTAAGATCTACATGAGAGGAAATGTGTAGTATTTAACTCTGTTGTACTATATTGTTTGCTCAATAGTTTCCAGTTCCACCTACTTTTCTACAACTTTCCAATTCAACTACAGATTTAGTGAAACCTCTATCAAAATTTTAATAGTCTTTTTGCAGAAATGGGTATTTTGACTTTGAATTTCATATGAAACAAAGAGGGATTCAGTATAGTCAAAACAATCTTGGGGGGTAGCGTACAATTTTTCCACATCTCTTATTCCTGACGGGGTGTGTGTGTGTGTGTGTGTGTGTGTGTGTGTGTGTGTGTGTGTGACAATTGAAGACTGAACCCAGGACCTTGCACATACTAAAGTAAGCAATCTACCATTCCCAATTTCAAATCCTACCACAGAGCGAGCTATAGTAATCATGATAGTAGAATATTGGATGGAGCCAGAAAGCCCCACGCATAGTGGTCAGCTAATTTCCAACAAAGTGCCAGAATCACATCATTGAATGAGGGAAGAATGATTATTCTATAAATAGAGCTAGGACAACTGCATAGCTGCTCACAAAAGAACAGCTCTGAATTGCTATTCCACAAAATAGTCAAAGACTAAAATAAAAGATCTAAAACTATAAAACTCTTAGGGGAAAAAAAAAGGCATCAAAACCCTGTGTTGGATTAAGTATTTATTACTTAAGATGACACCAAAAGAAAAAAAAAGATAAATTAGATTGCATCAAAAGCACACTTTTACTGAGGATACAGCTCAGCTGGTAGAGTCCTTGTCTAGCATGCACAATGTCATGGGTTCTATCCTCAGATTATGTAAATTAGGCATGGTGCTATACACCTGTAATCTTAGCACTAGGGAAGTTGAGGCAGGAGAATCAAGAGTTCAAGCTTATCCTTGACTATATAAGTTGGAAGCCATCTGGGCTATATGAGAGCCTGTCTCAAAAAAGAACACCTTCAGAAAAGTGAGAAAGCTCAAAGAATGGAAGAAAATATTTGTAACCCATGTATCTATCTGGTCATGAGGAACAAAAAATAAGTAAAACAACGATTTAACAGCGGGTAGAGAACTGGAATAGACACTTCTCCATAGAAGCTTTACAAATGGCCAAGAAGCACACATAAAGATGTTCAACATCATTAGAGAAGTACAAAGTCAAACTATAGCAATATAGCAGCTCTCACGTACTGGGATGTCTGCAGTTAGAATAAAGACATGTAAGTATGTTTGCTAAGGATATTGAAAAATTGGAATCCTAATACACTGTTGGTGGGACTGTAAAATGTATATATATTTTGGAAAACCATATGGCTACTCCTCTAATGGTTAAACATGGAATTATCATGTTACTATTCTATTGTGACATAATTCATAGAAGTGAAACAAACCCCATGGCCATCAACTGACTGAAGGTGAATCTAACAAGCACACTCTAGATAACAGATAAGTTTGGAAGGGAAAATGAATGAAACTAACATATGCTGCTACATGGATGAACCTTAGAAATACTGTAACTGAAACCCCAGGCACAAAATGTTAAATAGCACGTGATTCAATTTATATGAAACATCTGAATTAGGCACATCTATTGAAACAAAGTGAATCTCTAATTGCCAGGAGCTGGAGTGAAGGAAGGTGTTAATGTTTTACAAGTGATGAAAACCTAAATGTTAAATATACTGGAGTAATGGCTGCTCAACTCCACAAACACAAAAAACCTACTGAATTGTATGCATACTTAAATAGGTAACTCACACATGAAGCAGATGAACAAAACAGGTATTTTAAAAACTGCTCTGTTGTTGTCTCCTCTTTACGTTTTTTGTTGTTGTTTTTAAAGAACTTACAAGTAGAAGAGAAATAAGGGAGACAATAGAAATATACAGAAGGGGAATTAATGAATTTGTATCTTCTTGCTCTCTGGATGCTCTCAAAAACGGTGTGTGGTCCCAACTTACCTGCGTCAATGGCACATGGGTAATGGTATCGGAAGGAGCAGCCTTTGTTGTAGCAGCCCAAAGTAGCGCCAGCCTCCTGGCAGTGGGAGCATTTCTGAAAGGAAGATAGGCATGTTAGTAACTCCGGGCCAGCCCTTCTCTTGCAGGTCTTCCCTTTACCTCATTAGTTCAGCTTCAGCATGGCCTTTGTGGTTGGAGGGATCTGTGGGGGTAGGATAGGTTGGTAGGTCTCTCACCACCACCTGCTGACCACACAGTGGAAGAGATCCAGCAAACTGTTTTAAGGCTAGGCCTCATGAATAACCTCAAATCAAACAAAACACACCAGGGCAAGCGACACTCTATAGTATGTGGCAGACACACCAGTGGGTGTGGTGCCCAAACCTGCCTATTTGACCCATTCCCTCCCCGGTCTACTGAAGTTTCTTTCTATCATGTGCTATCTGTAGATCCTGTTTCTATTTCTGCCATAGAAATCTTGTGTAGGAGGAGAGTTAAGGTAGATATACACACACATATATAGAAGCCTTTTACAATTAAAAGGATTTGGTTTCTAGCTTTTATAAGATTTTATTTTTAATTTTGATCTACTTATCCCAAATGCCCAATACAAGTATATTTCTTTCCAGAAAACATGGGTTCCTGTATGTAAATGCTATTTTTATACATGAATCCTATTTTAAATGTACTAGGAAATCTGCCACGAATTTCTGGCTAAGTGAGACACCATTCTCTGATTGCAGTGCTCCTCCTTGGTCAGATACTCTTAAAGCAGGGCAAATCTCTGTTGTCACCTTGATGTGGCTGTTGTGAGTACTCATACTGTCTATACTATCAACAACATTACCAAAACACAACCACATGTGGCCCTACTAAGGAAAGATACAGATTTTTTTTTTTAATTTTCCTGGGTGTGGGTAGCCAGAAGACATAGGTTGTTGTTCCTGCTTCTATGAAAAATAAAATATGTGTGCTCCTTAAACCCTTACTTCTGAGCTGGCTAAGTTCCCAGAACACTGGCAACTGTGGAGCCTAAATGTTCACCATGTTATCAGATGATATAGCTATGAATATGGATTAATGCATTCACCTGGTAGGACCTGCACATGTCCACTGCACAGGTTGGATAGGTAAAGTATCAGGGGGCAGGACCTAGCATTAGGTCACAGGTAAGAATGTCTCTCAGAGACAAATTCCTCCCTCTCAGAAGACCAAGATCCTTTTGGGTGTCAATAATCAGTAAATGTTTACTTGCACCTATGAGAAGAAAGCAAAGATCATTCAGCCTGGAGTAAACCAAGGTTGGTTAAGAGCACTTATGGAATCTCCAGGTTACCTACGGTCTATGCCTCCTTCAGGAAAAAAAAGGCCTTATCACCAAACCAAAGAAACAGAATATAGTCAATCTATCAATGGCAGACTGTCAGCTGTTCCTACTAATCTACTTTTCTTAATCAAGGTACCCAAGCAATCATTTATCCAGAGGGTTTGAGTTTCAGGACCTCTCCATCTTGAAGGATGAATCTCAGTTCATGATAATCAATGAAAATGGGTGCATCAAGAACTCTTGAAAGTCTACAAACAAAAGGGCTTCTGCAAAAATTTTGCCATTAAATGGGCAAGATGAAAACAGCAACATTGTAGAGGCAGAGGCAGGCAGATCTCTGAATTTCAGGTCAGCCTGAAATTTCAGTTCACTGATCTACACAGTGAGTTCCAGAACAGCCAGGTCTACGCAGTAAGACTCTGTCTCAAAATAAAACCAACCAACCAACTAACCAAGCAGAAAACCAGACCATCTTGCTCAGCCTCTCTTGAGTACAAACAGGATCTGGAACAGTCATCTAATCAGTAATACAAGACAATCCTGACAAAGCCAGTCCATCTGCAGGGACAGCAGAGTGGGAAGGTGAGAGACTTGGACTTATTTTGACACTGCTGAACACTAACCCAACCAACCCAAGAATTGCCCACATCCAGACTTTTACAGGACAAGACAGACAGACATAGACATTCAGACAGACACATGTTCATATTCATTCATTCTCTCTCTCATTCTCCTTCTTTTTCAATTAATTTTACAACTTAGAGTCAACATTCCATAACTGATACAGAAAATGACTATAATCTGACGTGGTGTTGGGCAAGGAAGGGTTAGGTACACACTCTACAATCTAAATAGTGACTCTCCCACTACCTTACTATGTCTGACCTGCCAATTTCCTAACCTTTATTGAATCCACCCTTAAGGACAGTCCTAACAGTGCTTACCTCACAGAAGCTGTCGGTATTGTATGCATTAATCCAGACTTATCACAGTGGCTGGATCAGAACTGCTGTTATGTCACCCAAGATGACTACAGGCCAATGACCCACTACAGATGTCCTACAGACCAAAAAGTTAACTATAAAGTGGGCTTGTTATCACTCATTTACAGATGAGAACAGAGAAAACAAAGGACTGGAACATGGATGTCTGTTCCTTTCCTACTCCAACTGCAGTTGCTTTGTCCTTTGTAAGATCTCTAAAGCAACCTGCTTCTCTCAACTACAGGAATGACATGGAGCTGGAGAAATGGACCAGTGGTCAAGAACAGTTGACACTCTTCCAGATGACCCACGTTTTGTTTACAGCACCCACGTGGTGGCCCACAACCATTTTCTAACACCAGATCCAAAGTTCCAGGGGATGTGGTGCCTTCTTCTGACTTCCTGGGGCACCAGGCACTACTGTGGTACACACACAAGCAGACAACCAAAACATTCATACAGACAAAATTTTTAAAAGTGCAATAAAACTGACTACAGTGCACCAAAAAAACAGATCCTTCAGGATTACAAGGACCTGCGAGAAAGCGCCTTACAGATGGTTTAGTTCACTGCTTCACACAACTGTAATCTGGAGACCAGAACACCCGGAAGAGCTGAGCTAGAAGGACAAAACCTCATTCTAAGCAGTTGTAGTACACAATGCAAATTCAGAACCGTTAGTTAACTCCTTAGCTTGTAACAAGGACCCATGAAGTTACAATGACTGGCTAGAATCCGTGAGTCATTTAGTGCTTTCTCTACTAGGCTTCTGTACACTCTACACAGCAATCTGAAGATTATGGAGTGAATGCAGAACTGAGGCCTCCAGTGATGTTCATCTGAATCCCAGTATCAGTGGCAGTAAGTCTCAAGAGGGGACAGTGTGCTATCATCTGGGTCTGAATATATTTTCAACACACTGATAAAAACAAAGATTCTCTCAGAGTGGGACAGAGGTGTAGGCTTCAGGGAGATGTAGAAATGGGAGCAGGCTTGTGTGCAAGACTGCTACCGACTTTAGAGATGGAAGAAAGGACCACAAGCCAAAGAATGCAGGGAGTCATAGCTCAAAAGACAAGCAAACAAAAACCTTCCCTAAGCTTCCAGAAAAGCAGCAGAGCACAGGTAACTACTGAATTCCAGCAAGTGGGACTACACTAGACTTGTAACCTGAAAAACTTTTAAGGTAACAGGCATGTGGTATGTCATGGCAAGGAAGCCATGGCAAGGAACTTCTAAGAAGCTCACAGTGACTGAAAAGTGACTGCTCATTTCTCTCTTACATTCTTCAATGCAACAAATTTCTCCCTCATGGGAAACACTACAATTTCATTTCCTTTTCATGAAGTCAGTTTTGCTATCACAAGGTCCCCAAAGGTAGCACAGTGAGTTTGTTCTCTTTTTTTTCCTTTTTTCTAGGTGAAGAAACTAAAGCAAAAGAACGTAGCTTTTTCTTCTAACCACAAGGTCAACACTCCTCACCCTGCCAAGCTTCCCTTAGGTCCGTTCACTCATTCAACCATCCCACATTTTACAAGAACTAATACTTTTAATCCCAGTACCCATGAGACAACTTGGTGGAGCTCTGTGTTCCAGGACAGCCTGATCTATGTAACAAAAACAATCAGACAAGAGAAACTCTAAGCAATCAATCAATTAATCAATAAATGTCCTATGTGCCAATTGACAAAGACAAAATATAAAAACCTATCTCTATAATTTCTCCATTTGTCTGCTCTATACCAAACTTTAGCCAGTATAATTTCCAATTAGGTTTTTATTCCTTGTTTTACCTGAAGAAAAATTTTACCTTCTCTTTCTCCATACTACAGTTATATCACACTGTAATTATACTAAGTCATTCCATAGGAGGGTGAGCAGGCAGAGCAGTGGCAGCACCCAGATAATACAGGCTCAGTGCAGACTACATTATGATTTTGAATCTTGACACATTTTTTTCTTCTGCCTTTTTTCTTTAACTTTTTTGAGACAGAGTCTCATATAGCTCAGACTAGCCTTGAATTTAATTTCCTTCCTTTCTTTTTGTTTTTAAAGCCTGACATGGCTTGTAACTTGCTATGTAAGCTAGACAAATCTCAAATTCAAGTATCTGCCTCTTACAGATACTAAGATTATAGGTATGTTATCACCATTCCAAGATGCGTTGTTTTCAAACAGATAACAGCCTAAACTGATGAAGGAAGGGAAATTTAAATTTTCTTTTAACAGAAAAAGAGTAAAAAATATTTTCAAGCAACTCTGACAAACAAACAAACATTAAAACCCTTATATTTCTAGACACCAGAAACTTGTCAATAAATTACAAAATGTCCTAGCTTCTGGGCAGATTTAAAAAGACATTCATGCAGCCCGGCCTTTCACAAGCGTCTGTCACTGTCTAGAAGCAGGGTTTGGTGACTTGAAGTGGCAAACTACAGTAGCACAATCAACCAGGAGCCATCTAGTCCACATCTGAGGGAGGGTACAAAGGAAGAATACCGGACGACTCTCCACTCCCACAGCAACATTGCCCTCGGAGCTAACAGTGGCCTGAATAATCATGCTGCTTAATGAACATCTGAGAGCCTAGAGCACTGCAGCACTTAAGTCGGCCTTTCAGACTTGTATCCTAGCTCCAGCACTGCACTCTTTAGTTCATGCTTACAGTATTCGCTCTAGCATCCCTGGATGGGGTACACTGAAAATACAGGCTGAATACACAGTAGAGGAATACACAGTAGAGCTTTGAAACAAACTAATAAAGTTGACTTTTTCAATATTTGTTAAAAAGCTGATGCTTGGGAAATGTGGGGAAAGTATTCATTTTTGGCTACCTATAATTATCTGTCTTAATTATACCTCCTATATCTAGAACAGAAACATCTGTAAGTCTCACTATGTACTCCTGCTACATGACTGCGACATGGTCTCCATCCAAGGCATTACACTACCCTTTATGGCCGGGTACAACTTTTTATCCCATTAACTTTCTCTCCAGAGGGCTTTAAAGTGTTGGCCAGGACAGTATATACATATATCTTTTCTTGGAGCAAGATACTCTCCTGAGGTTTCTCTATCAAAGTTCTTATCTGGGAGCAGCACATGTTTTGTCTTGGAGGATGGCACCTGTGCCAGTCATACCCTGAGGGCTGGAGAGATGGCTCAGCAGTTAAGAGCACTGACTGCTCTTCTAGAGGTCGAGTTTAATTCCCAGCAACCACATGGTGGCTCACAACCATCTGGAACAGGATCTGACTGTGACAGTGTATTCACACTATAAATTAAATAAATCTTTTTTTAAAAAGCAGCAGGATATCCTGAGTGTCTTTACATCCAACTCAGAGGACGTAGGCAGCCCGGAGTTCTTTCTTTCCAAGCCCCTCTGTTTAGCACTCCAACAGGTGTACAGATGTACTAGTAGTACTCATGCCCACAGCTGTCTGCAAGTGTCTGCAATTTTAGAACCTGAATTCATTAAATTCGCACCTCAGAAGTTGTTAAGTACAAGAAGTCAGCTAGCAGTCACATCAGCAGCACTCACTGGCTAAAGCCTACTTTTACTTTTGTACTTAACACAAAGTTTCCAGGTTTGACTGACACTTTAGACTAAACATGGTTGGTCTAATTTGACTATTATCCAGGTCCAAATCAGCATAGGTCTAGTGAACAAAAGACTCAGGGCCAAAAGCCATCCTATCAACCTTACTCTTGAAAATGGGGATACTTGCTTTACTTTCCTCATAAAGCTGTATAAAATCACTGTAAAAGAATCTTATAAACTACAAAAAAATGTAATTATTTGATTTATAAAAACATGAAATATCTTTGTACATGTATTATTCTTGGCACCTACTAATATCAAAACTTAGGTACAGCAAACATCTAATAGTCTATTAAATTAAGGCAGATTAAGTGATTTATTTATTAACATACTTTTTCCACTTAGACCAGGACCTTAAAAAAAGCAGACTGTGGGGCCTGTCACTTTTCTTACAGCCAAAGCGAGGCAGCTGTGCGCATCGCAACATTTCCCCTTTCGAAGGTGGAGGGCAGTCTGCTCCTGCCAGCTTCTCTGCACACCCCTGGCTACTATTTACTTTCACTGGACTTCCTCTCTCAAGTCTTCCATGGTTGAGCAATACTTTTTTTTAACTCTCTTGAAGCATTTTGCATTTGAAGATGTTTAAACAGAGACTAAAATACACATGAACGCTAACAAATGAAAGAATTAACAAGAGTCCAAAACACTGACAACACGAGAAGGGCTTACAGAGCCAATCTGAGGGACCTGAGTTACATTACATCACATCCAACATGGTGCCACACTGCCCTGAACTGAGGCAGAAGAATTTCAAGTTTGACCAGCTGACTTACAAAGCAAGACATCTTGTCTGAAAAGGGGAAGAGAAGGGGAGGGGAGGGGAGGGGAGGGGAGGGGAGCAGAGCGGAAGAGCGGGGCGTAGAGAAAGAGAGAAGAACGCAGTGGTGGCCGGATCAGTAAAAAACTGAACATCGCACATCGG
>JANHMN010000012.1:19964698-19978965 GCA_030674055.1 Rhabdomys pumilio | reverse complement strand
GGGGAGGGGAGGGGAGGGGAGGGGAGGGGAGGGGAGGGAAGGGAAGGGAAGGGAAGGGAAGGGAAGGGAAGGGAAGGGAAGGGAAGGGAAGGGAAGGGAAGGGAAGGGAAGGGAAATTGCATATAGCACAAAGTCCCCAAAGATAGGAAAAAAAAAAAAATCTCTCAATAAAACTGTCCATCCTCACTCCCATAAGATCTCCCACCAAAAAGTAGGTTCTAGGTCTGGACCAACATGAAGGAGAGAGCAGACTCCTCCTACAAGCTGTCCTCTGAATTCCACATGCGTACCACAGCATACATCCATCCAATACACATAGAAGTAAGAAATAAAAAAAGGCAAAGTAGCACATGCCTTATATGCTCAACTCCAGACAGCAGGCTAGCTCAAGGTCACTAGGATATACAACCAAAATGGTTGTGCTACTGAAGCTGAAAAGTATTCCCTTGGGAACGCCTTTCAAGCTACATTACAAAACTGCCCACAGTTAGTATCTCTGGCTAAGGGACAGGTAGTTTGTGGGGTGTAGCTGGCTCCAGAAATAATGTACAATGTGGGATCAAAACCCAAGTGTGAGTACAGCTACTCTGGCAGCATCTCCATGTTCCTGGCCTCCACTCTAGGTCAAGAGGAGAATGTTCTTATTGTCTGTGTCCATAAGGTATGGCCTACCTTCAGTTTACAGTGAAGTCAGAATTTTTTTCAGTCAAGTTTGAAGGCTTTTTTCCCTTCATCTTTCCAAAATTTCTGTGTTTCACCTGCCAGGATAGCAGAACTTAGCTACAACCTCGATCAGGTAAGAATATATTCATAATACACACAACTTAAGACAATAGATTTTATCATTTAGCAAGTAAGCAGGATAGAAAAACCACACATGTTTCTTATTGTTCGCTCTGTCTATGTATCTCTGTCTATCTATTTCATTCATTCATGTATTCATTCTCTGTGTAGCCTTGGCCGTCCTGGAACTCATTCGGTAGACCAAGCTGGCCTGCTTGACATTGCTCTGACTTTGAATGACTGGTGTGTTTGTCTGTCTGTCTTTAAGTCAGTAACATGGAGATAAATATCCAGCTGAGAAATGTGAAGAGAATCTTGTTATACTTAAATAACACTGGTTAAGGGAGAAAACAAAAAACTAAACAAACAAAATGCCCTGAACATGCTTATTATAAAGACAGCTAAAAGCTTTATTTAAGAAAAAAAAAGAAGGCAGCCATACAGGGCACTCTTAGGATACTCTGTATAAAAACTAACAGTGGCATTTCTAGTCATTTTCTGTTAATTTCCATTTCAGCAGCAGGAGACCGGGTTGGAAGGAAGGGTAGTTGCACACACTATCTTTACGTATGCTCAGTCATCCTGCTTTAGTGTGAACACTACAGATGATAAACAAACATGTGATGCTAAGGTGGGTAATTATTCCTAACAAGTTATCCATAAAGGGGAAAACTCTTAATTACCACACATGGGCTGAACTTCAACTGTCATTATAGCAGGCACAGGTACTGGCCACTTGCTGTGGGTTTTAAAAGCTCTGCAATTCCCTAACTCCAATTCTCTTCGGTTTTAGTCATCAGGATCAGCAACAATAATTTAAAAAGGCAAACAAAGCAATCTAAAGCAATTTCACAAACAAAATTCATCCACCTGCAACAATTTAAGTTAAAGTCCATTCCCCATTCCTTCTAGGTATTAAAACATTACTCACAAGGTTTGCTTTAATCAGGTTTCTCTTGTACATGTATGTACACCCATAGTCTTATGCTAATTCACTGTCAGGACTATGGTTATTATGTGTCAGTAACAGGCTTCACTAGTGATGGTTCTGTGAGCTGTCCAGCTGCTTGTTTTTCAATTGGTTTGTATTTTCTCTTACCCACAGATTTTATTTATTTATATACATATATATAATATATATATATACACACACACATACATACGCACACACACACATACATATATATATGTATATACACACACACATACATATATATACACACACACATATATACACACACATACACATAAAATGCATACAAACACACACACACACACACACAATGTATACAAACACACACACACACACCCCTTGTTAAAATAATTTTAATCATAGGGCTTCTTTTTCAGCCCAAGAAGAAAATCACACAACTTTCCTGGAAATGTTTTCTCTTAGGAAGCTTTTTCCATGTTAGAAAAAAGGGATTTATGTTAAGTGGTTAGAAAGGAGGAGTTCTTCATGCTGGGTGAGGACTAGGCTTAAGGAAGTAAATTAGCACTTTTCCTCTGCAAACCTGAGAAAAGGCTGAACCCAGCAGGAGCAGACACCTGCAACAGGGAGCAAGGGCAGCATCTTTGGAAGTGTAGAAATGCATCTTATAAACAGAGCTTAAAACCTTTAATTCTAAGTTGCATATTTTTATTTTACTGGTTGTCAAACAGTATACTGGTTGGATAAAAAGAATGGTTACGTTTTGTGCTTTGTGAAGCTAACAGACCATCCTTTGGCTGAAATCACTAACTAGGGAAATAACTCTTTATAGCACCACTTCTCTCTAGGGCTCAGACCATCTGTGAGCTCAGTACATACACAGGAACCCAAATACGAAACTGCTTATCTGTAAAGCACCCAAATAAAAAACTGTGATTTAACATAGTATTTGCCATAATCAGACACATCTAACAAGATTCTAACCAGTGAAGACACTACTAAAACACAAATCTCCAAAGACTGTCCCAACCTTCTGCACTAAGAACCTTTATTTTTTACTAACTCTCTGTGCACTTCTTTCTGCATTTAATTTACCATTTCTTGCTCAGGCCTCTGTCTCCCCAACACTCTCATCTATGTAAACTTTCAATTGAGTAAGTAAGACTTTATAGGTTAAGGTCCTGCCGGCAAAGCTGCTCTATCCAGTAGAAAGGAAATTATTTATGCTTATGGCTTTGGAAATGCATAAAGCTACCAGGAATTTAATCATGGGGATTCACCCCAAGGCCTTATTGAAACTTAATCATCTCCTAAAAGTCCCACCCTTAAATAACTTATATGGAATGTGTTTCCATCATCCTTATACTTCACAATTAAATTTCAACACTAAAATGTTGGGGGACAATCAATCATATGGAAATGGTAGCATATTTAAGTTACTGTCAGGGAAACTGCCCACAGATCATAGTTCCTACACCCCAAGGTTAACCAGTGTCTTAGCCAGACATTAGAAAAGGTCACATTCTGTACATTTCAGGTCACTCTGACTCCTTCCGGCATTCTTATTACTGGTAGCTCCTACTGGAAGGTAAAACTTGGTCCAGATCTTCAAGAGCACTGTGGTGCTCTCAGGTCTGCAACCAACTCACCAAAACTGAGTTCTCTAAAATGACACTTCATTTTCTCAAACTATGATTTTGTCACTTGTAGCTGCCCTGCCCAAAGTAAGAGATGAGTTACAAATGCAGACTACGGATGCAACACTGGGAGACTGCTCAGCTCCAAGGGTAATGACTACACGTTTGGTCCATTACACTTCATCCCACTTTAAGTTTCTCCCAGGAAGAAGAATTGAGAAGCCAAGAGAAGAGTTCTTCAACAGGTGTAGAAAATGAAAACATCACAAGGTTAAAAACTCTAGATGGCTGTTTGCTTGCAAACATATGCATGTATTGGGCCATAGGTCAACATCCAGTGGTTTTTTTTCTCCATCTATTTCTTTTGGGGGTGAGGGTAGGGGTGTCATTTGACCCCAGAGAGTGAAGGTACAGATCCTTGTGAGCAGCCTTGTGGGAATCAAATGTGGGTCAGCTAGTACTTTAAACCACAAGCCATCTCTCTAGCCCTTCTCCAACTTTTTTTTTTTTTTTTTTTTTTTTTTGGTTTTTCGAGCAGGGTTTCTCTGCGTAGTCCTGGCTGTCCTGGAACTCACTCTGTAGACCAGGCTGTCCTCGAACCTTCTCCAACTTTTTAAAATAAGGTCTCTTGCTGAACCTGGAACACATTAATTCTGCCAGACTGGTTAGCCAGCAAGCGTCTGACATCAGCCTGTTTCCACCTCTCCAGCACTGAGATTACAGGCACAATTTTTTATGTGGGTGCTGAACATCCAAATGCAAGTCCTCAAACTATGTTGCACAGCAAGCATTTTACTGAGTTACACTATTTGTTTTGTTTTTGAAACTGGCCTCACTTGTAGCCCAGGCTGGCCTAGAACTAATAATGCAGCTCAGGCAAGCCTGGCCTCCACCATGTCTTCTGCTTCAGTTTAAGTACTGGGATTATAAGTGTATGCCACCATGACTGGCTCTTGTGTTCAATATTTTAGTGTCCACCCACTGCTGAGACAAATCTCATTCATCCAACAACCTAAAAGGGTAGTTCTTGTACTATTTTCCAGGATAAGAATTAGGCTAAGAGGCTATCAAACATCATTTTCCAAAAAATCAATTCCTAGAAGAATGTGTGGATGAAGACTAATGTGAGGTCTCTAATGTTGTGTAATTACTCACTGCTAACAAATTCCTCTGGTGTCCTCAAAGACTGTTAGTAAACCCAAGGACCTTTGTGCTCCCTCCTTCTGGCCCTGAGCAGCAGGATCAAGGCTACAATAAGATTGTGCCATTGTAGAAGTTTTCTTTTATAAATGGGATTAAAAAAAAAAAAAAACAAGTAGAGGATGAAAATAGCTAAACTGTCAAAATTAAAAATTTACCAATGAACTAAGAGATCCAAATTCAAGGAGCCAAGGGCCATACTTGGTCCTTACTGATGGGGAAGTACCACAGGGTGTGTGTCTGGACAGTTTTCTGGAGTTTTCTGGAGCTAATCTAGAAAGGCTTGAACATGGTCTTTAGAACCAAACTGGAAGATCTTGTCCATAATCACCTTAATAGTTTCCTCCTCTTTTTCCTAAGAGGTGGGATAATATAGGTCTGGAAGGACAGAATGCCAGAACCACCAAGATTCAATTACTGAGAAGTTTGATAAGAAAGGTTTCTGCAGCTTGGTTGAAGCCAAGTCCAGCCTTGCCAGGACTTTAAGTTAAAGCAACTTTACAGAGCTACTTATCAAAAATCATAGGACAGGAAGGAGGGAGGAAGGGAAAGATCAAAGAAGGAAAGAACAAACCATGCCTGCTAATGCAGTTATGTTCTTCATTTATGGGCTCTTAGGTGACCTAGTCTAGTCTTAGGTGTCAACGTAAAGGAGCACATTCCACGTGAAGGAGCACATTATCTCCTGAAGAGGTGCGGCCCCCAGGCTGATTGCTGAAGACGTTTGCCCAAGAGGCAATGACAAAGACGGAAGAAGAGGCTGGGCATGTTCTTGGTGGATCACAAACTTCTGAGGGCACAGTGGAAGCGCCTGGGAAAGCAGGAGGCTGTGCATCTTGATGTGTGCAAATTTCTACTGCCAATTAATCTTCTAGCTATTTAAGTCACTCCAAATAACAGCAGTGGGCCTGGGTGCAGTAGGATTCTAGGCCTGATTTCTTTCCCACACACCCTTCTCAATTCAAATGAGTTTCTTGGTGTTTACACAAACTCACAGCATCCAGGGACCATGGCATCACAGCATTTATACAGGTGCTGACCTAAGCTAAGCTACAAGGACACTGAGTTGAAAAAATTAGGAAACCATCCATTAGAAACCCTTGAACTGGAATGTTTGCACTTAACTTATAAATAAGAAGTATCTTAGAACTAATTAACAGAGACAAGATATAAATCCTTGTTTCCTACCAACTCCTCCTCCTCCAGTACTCTGCCTTAACGATGGTACTGTATACAGGCGTCCTGGGCCTGAAGGCCAGAGGAATTGGTTCTTGCCTACCTTTCCAACCTCACTGCACTCTTATTTCAGCCAATCCTGCTGCACCAAAGCTATGTCCTCCTGTTCCCTATCCGCCAAGCTTCATGCCTCCTGGCAGCCTGTGGTGCCAGTCATTCCCTCTACTGAAAGTGTCTCAGATCCCAAGGCGCTTCATCATGCGGTCAGTCTTCATCACATGGCTTCAGCTCACTTACTTGAGCTGATTTATTCCTGGCACATAATGGATGCTAATTAAATGCTGGGTGGATAAACTGAGTACTTGGTGCTATTGAATACATAGCTAGGTTTCAGCAAGATCACCTCAGAGGTGAAGACACAGCTCAGCAGTTAAAAGTAATTCTTTGCATATATAGGAACTGAAGTTTAGATCCCAGCACTCACATAACAAACTGGGTGTGCCCCACAAATGCCTATATCCCCAATGCCAAGGAAAATGGAGACAAGAGGATCAATGGAACTGAAAACATAAGCCCCAAGTTCAAGAAGAGACCCTGGCTCAGAGAAATGGACAGAGAGTGATGAGCAAAAGGGCACTAATACCTACAGATATCTGTACACACACACACATCTTAAAAACCAACCAACCAACCAACCAAAAAACCCAAGAAGAAAGATCCTGCTGGGCATGGAGAATGAACTGATGTAGTCAAAATACAATACAAGGAAACCAGTGAAAAAGTCATTCTGATAGAAAGACGAAGGTTTGAGCCAAGGGGGTGACTAGAGCATGAGATATAAAGATGAGTTATGTAGGAAACATTAATCCATAGAACGGAATGTCTGGATGAGAGAGGAGTCTAAGTCTCCAGGCTTCTGAATGAATAGGAAACTAGATGCAGTACACTAGCACCTGCATGTCTGGTTGCAAGGTTTTAAGCAGCTGGACTGGCAGACCTAGAATTTGAGTTCAGTGTGTTAAGAGGTCACGCTTTTTCACAGGAAACATGGCAATCTGCTGCCACCATCACCACCAACATAGGAAAGAAGAAAGCCTGCACAGGAGCAGACTTAGAGCAATCTCGCTGGCATACTACACTTCAAAACCAAGAGCAAGGACAAGGAATTAAGATTAATGTTGGCAGTTCAACTAAATGTATGTGTAACAGGTATTAATAACAAGTGAATTCCAAACAGTACCTGCTGCCAGGAAGTGAGGACAGGGAATCAGGTGAGCTGAGGTCAATGTATTTGCTTGGTTTTGATTGGTATATTAATATTTTTAAGACAAGGTCTCATTATGTAGCCCAGGCTAACCTTCAAAATCATGATTCTCTTGCCTTAGTCTGCCAAGGGCTAGGATTATATTCATGTGCCACCATGTCTCATCTTCAATGTGCTTTTCAAGAATAAAGATAAATTTATGCATCCAGACCTGCTTTCTAAGATGGGAGGTGCCAAGTTTCCCAGTAACAAACATTTCAAATGTTGAGGGGCTGCCTTTTCAGGGTGTTAGTGTATTTTCACTTCTTCACCAGGAATTCAACAAAAGGAATCACCTAGCAATTATCACTCTGTTGATTATTACCTGCTAAAGCATCCTAAAATAGTTTTGTACAAGTTGAGTAACTTTTAGTCAGAACAGGGGTCTTAAATCTGAACCAAAATTTCAGAATTTTCAGTCTAAAAATGCCCAGATCCCTCTACAGATGCAGTCACAATGGGCTATGCCTGAGACCTGCTGAAACAGCATTTAACAGAAAGCATTTCCTTCTACTAGCATCTACTTCCCTTTGCCTTTTAACAAAACATGTGAAAGGGATTTAATGCCAGTACAGTGGTGGGTCCCACTTCTATCTTTAGCTTTTGAGATTCAAGTTGGGCTGAAATGTGTGCATCTGCACAAACTATGAGGCAGTTCTTAAATTCTCCTCATTCGTTTCTTGACAGTACGAGCCAACACTTTCTAATTACGCATCAGATCCTATGTGTATACAGCCCAAAAACCCTACCAAACCTGGGTTACTTCAAGAATCAGAAGTAATGTGACCCCGGCCATCACTGTGTCAGACGCAGCCTTGCTTTTCCCTATATCTCATTTCCTGTAATGTCAGGCCCTCAGAGAAAGTATGCATCAATTTCCACTTCAAAGCCCATCTGACTAAACAGTAAATAATGCACTTTGTCTAGTTTCAATTCAATGTACGAAAGCTTTAAGCTGCATTCCAGGAACTGTGAAATGGTTGCTACTATGCAAAAGAGAGAGGGGTGTTTGGGCCAGTAAAATAGTAGATTTCCCTCAGATCTCACCACAATTAAATGCAACTGTAGTTTCTTGATGATACTACACTATAAAAAAAAAAAAAAAGAAATCCCAAAGAGCCATAGTTTGTTCACTTTTTTTGTTCACACTAGCTTCAAGCTTGCTATGTGGTCAAGGATGGCCTTGAACTCCTACTCATCCTCCTCAAGGGCAGAGAATGTGACTCCATGCTCAGGTAAAAAACAGTTAACTGTTCTTCCTACTCCCCTCTTCCAAGTGTAATTTATGAGATATTAAAATAACAACAAGCTCTTTTGCTATGCAGATCTTATGATTTCCTATTTTACTTTTAAGTTGGACTTAAAAGTTTACTCTTTTGGTGCTGCTGAGATGGCTCAGTGGGATAAAGGCGCTTACAGCCAAGCCTGATGACCTGGGTTTAATCCCTGGGACCCACGTGGTTTAAAAACAAAACAAAAAACAAACAACTTCTGAAAGTTGTTCACTGAACTTCCCAGGAGTGACACAGCACCTCCCTTCTCTTGAAAGACTTCTAATTTTTAAAGTTTACTATGTTTACATTTATTTGTAAAGCTAAGTAAAAATCAGTCCTTATTTAAAAATTCTATACTAAAGCCTACTGCTGATTGTAAATATTCTTCAGACAAAAGGAAAGGGGATGAAATCTGCCTTGTACGTACGCTAAGTAAAAACATGAAGGGCTTCTGGGCTTCAGGTATCTGGGGCTGAACTGCTTCCATATCAACTGTCCACACCATATCAACTGTAAACTTTCCTCCTCTTTTCCATCAGTGGTATCTTTCCATGCACCCTCTCATCATCCTAACCACTTGCTAACTAAGTGAGAACCCCTTCACTTACTCTTAGCTGCCCTACCTACTTAGTATAAATCCTAAAATATTTCTCCAGTCCATCCTTTCTAATCTTCTTTTCTCTTTCATATTCAGATGACATAAACTACTATGCTCATTCCTTCCAACGGCTCTCCTTACTACTCACTTCTTCCTTTCCTGAGCTCTTCATGACACACAAACCAGGCCATATGGTTCCTGTGTTTAGCATTCATTCAATCTAGTGGTTTGAAAACTGTCCATAAACTGAAAGCTATTAGGATTACCTTAAAGCACCAATGCATCCTCTAAGAGTTCACACATTAGATTAACTGAGGGAAGAGAGGGACTAGGAAAGGTTTACCTTAGTCTACACATTTTTATACCACACAATCTTAATTAGCTTGAGTTTCCATTATAATGCTAATGTACTTTGGTTTACCTAGCCGGGCAGTGGTGGCGCACACCTTTAATCCCAGCACTTGGGAGGCAGAGGCAGGCAGATTTCTGAGTTTGAGGCCAGCCTGGTCTACAGAGTGAGTTCCAGGACAGCCAGGTCTACACAGAGAAACCCTGTCTCAAAAAAACCAAAAGACAAACAAACAAAAAAAAAAAACAAAAACAAAAACAAAAACAAAAAGGGTTTACCTAAAAATAAAAACAGGGCTGGGGTGGAGTGAAAGGCAGACCTTTAATCCTAGCACTGGAGAGGCAGAGGTAGGCAGACTTTGAGTTTGAGACCCACTTGGTCTACGATCTATAGTGAGTTCTAGACAGCCAGGGCTATGTAGAAAGACCTTGTCTCAAAAACCAAAACAACAACAACAAAAAAGTCCATTATGGACTAGGGATATATATATAGCTCAGTGGTAGAGTACTTGCATAGCATGTATGAGTATGAGTCTGAGGGTTTAATTCCCAGTATCGCAAAGAACAAAACCAAGTAAAATCAACTTCATTAACAGGCAGGCTCTATTCATCCTTTTGTAGTCACTCTAAAAATTTGCCAACTCACAAGAATATCAATGATTTTTTTGTTTGCTTGGGGGATAGAATTCTGGGTCTGGTACAAGCCAAGCAAGCACTATCCTGATGCATATAGTCCCAGCCCTTCATATTTTTACTTAGCTTACAGGGCAGACTTCATCCCCTTCCTTTTGTTTGCAGAATATACATGTTGACCAATGCTAGGGTACAGATCGATACTCCACCTGAAAATTATACTCTAGTCTCTCTCACCTCAAACCTAAGTCTCCTTACATGAACAAAAACAAGGAGAAAGTAGCTTATCCCATATGCAAAGTATTCTATCAAAGAGATTATGTTTTGGAGATTCTTGGACTAAGCTCCTGAGAACACAGGAACTACAGACTACTGAGTGAGCACTCTAATAGGAGCCAATTTTTCCTGAAGACACATATGAAGACACATTATGAGGGCAGACACTAGTCCTCCTGACACATTTTCTTTAAAACCATATTTCCTCTGAAGTGTTAGAATGTGCCAAGTACTTTCTAAAGAATAACTTTTTTCCTGTTGTTAGGGATAGAACTTGGGGTCTTGCACATGCTCCCACAGAGGTAGATCTCCAGTCTTCGCAGAGTGCTTACTGCTTACTTACAACCTGCCTTAGAAGCTAGCACTCTAAGTTTCCATGTGTTGGAGGTAAGAGTAAAATACAGAGCAATACCTTAAAGCATCAATTGAGTAAAAAGTTGTTGTAAGGGCTAGGATTCATAGCAAGCAGCCTGACTTCTGGGTGCTCACCCTAGACTCCCTATATACAGTGGAGCAGAATGGCAAAAGCCAGAAAAGTGAAGATCTTTAGGGCACCTAAAGAACTACCTTGACATTCCTTGATCTTGGTTTTTTCCAACAAATAGGCAAACAGGAAGAAATTAGTAGTAGACCTAGGTCCTCATAGTCTTAGATTAGAATGAGAAAGAGAAACCTCCATTTTCTGTTAATAGAAGATATGTCACCTAGAAAATGGAAAGTTCTCACACAGGACTCTAGGACAAGATAATATTTTCTTGATGAATCCCACAGATCTTCCTGTGAAGTCTTGACTTAGTGTTTTTCTAGATACAAGCTAGGTCAGGAGACCCAGGGTTTAGGATGATGTAGTGATTTCAATGATAAATGTCACTTACAATCTCAGGTATTTAGATACATCAATTTGGTCTTTAGTTGGTGGCACTGTTAGGGGAGGATTAGGAAGAAGTATGTCATTGCCATTTCTAGTCTGCTCCATATGCTTGTGGTTCAAGTGGATATGTTTGCTGCTTGTTGCCATGCTTTCACACTATGACAGAATCAGATCTCTCTGGAACCATGTGCCAAATAAACCCTTTATTCTATAAGCTGCCTTGGTCACGGATTATTTACTTACCACAATAGAAAAGCAAACTAGTATAGATGGCTTACTTTTTAAGTTCCCTCAAGCATTCTAGCATTGTCACTGGTTTTCTAGTAGGGATT
Source organism: Rhabdomys pumilio (assembly GCA_030674055.1). NCBI lineage: Eukaryota > Metazoa > Chordata > Mammalia > Rodentia > Muridae > Rhabdomys > Rhabdomys pumilio. The sequence goes on along the minus strand of JANHMN010000012.1, from coordinate 19,967,603 downwards.
CAGACTGCTGCTATGAGACGGCATGTCTACCTTTACCACTCACTGTAGTAGCTCCTCTAATGGGCAAGCAATACCTAGGTCCAGACTTCAGGAGCAGTTATTTGGCTTGACATACAGCAAACTGTGTATCTGTGACTTGTTTATCAATATTTGTGTTAATAGCATTTTCCAGAAAGTACTACTCTGTTTCTTCTAAGTTTTACTTTTAAATCTGCTATAATGTGCCTCCAACATCCTTTTTAAAAAAATCAAGAACAGGCTGCAGGAAAAGTACAGTTCTTCAGTTTGTCATAACTGTTCTGTAAGACTAGCAATATATTCAATAAAATTAAAAACTGAAAAATTCACCTGAAATTCCTTAGAATTTAGGAGGCAACATTCCTGAAAGGCAGTTAACTCTTTCTCTAGATGTTTAACACTGATGGTATTATGTAGAGGTAAAGAGACTCCATACAGTTTTAAAAGAAAGAGGTAAATGAAATAATTACAACTTTTCTCCAATAAGCTTCAAGCTGCTGTAACAGATAAGAAGGCCTCGGGCCGGCCATTTGAGATCTACTTATGTACACAAGGAGAGAAGTATGAGCTAAGACAAGCAAGTGGCTGTAAGACTGGGGACCATGAGGGTAAGAAGAGATGGAGAAGAGAGGAAGCAGAACTGAAATGTCACTGTCACCTGCCTGTGTAGTTACTAGAGCTGTGACTCACGTGTGTAGAGGCCAAGTTAAGGCAAAGCCCCTGTGAGATCTGGCTGGCAGCAGCACTCTTGTCAGGCTCTGGAAGCCACTGATTTTAAAAAGCATGTAAATGTGAATTCAGAGATCATGGAGAACATGGCTTATTTCACAGTCAACAAGAAAGCTGACTTTCTGACTTGATTCTGCTGTGCTAGTATGCATTATCTTAATTCATGCCAGCAGTCTAATCGTGTTGTTTCTAAATTTATTTATTTCATTTGGTTTTTTGAGATGGAGTTACATGTAAGCTAGCCTTGAACTCATTATTTTCCAGTTTCTGAGATTACAGGTGTCCACTACCATGCTAGGCTTAAAAACAATTTTTAAAACATATTTTCAAACTTGTAATTGAAAGTCAAGTAAAGTGATGCATGCTCATACTCCCAGCAACTCATGAAGCTGAAGAGAACTGCTGAACCATTACAGAGATCCACTTCAAAATAGTAACAAAAGTGGGTTTACAGTTGTGCTGGCTGATTTTAGGTCAACTCGGCACAAGCTAGCTAGCACCATTTTGGAAAAGGGAACCTCACTTAAGAATATGCTCCCACCATATATTGGCCTATGGGCAAGCCTATAGTACGTTTTTTAAATTTATGATAGATGCAGGAGGACACAGTTCCACTGTGGACAGTGTTAGTCCTAAACTAAAGATCCTGGAAGCTATAAGACGGCAGGTGGAACTAGCCAATAATCAGCATTCCTCTGTGGCCTATGCATCTGCTCCTGCTTCCAGGTGCCTGCACTGTTTTGAGTTTCTGGCTTGACTTCCCTGGATGATGGACTATCACTGTAAGATGAAATAAACCCTTTCCTCCCAAAATTGTTTATGGTTATGGTGTTTCATCACAGTAATAGAAACCAGCTAAGCTGGATGATGGCAGCACTTGCCCTTAATGCCAACACTTAGGAGGCATAGGCAGGCAGGTATCTGTGAGTTCAAGGGCAGCTTGATCTACAAATTGAGTTCCAGGACAGCTAGAAGAGACCCTGTCTCAGGGGAAAAAAGAAAAGAAGGAAGAAAGGAAAGAAAGGAGGGAGGGAGGAAGGAGGGAGGGAAGGAAGAAAGAAGGAGGGAGAAAAGGAACAAAGGAGGGAGGGAAAAAGGGAAGGAAGAAGGAAGAAAGAAAGGAAGGAGGAAAACTCTAAGAACAATTCAAAATAGACTAAACAAAGTTCTGGTCAGTTAGATAGCACAGGTAAATTATCAATTACTTGAACCTGTGTTAAGAATCTTCACTTTAGCTGGGCAGCAGGGGTGCACACCTTTAATCCCAGCACTCAGGAGGCAGAGGCAGGTGGATCTCATAAGTTTGAGGCCAGCCTGGTATACAGAGCGAGTTCCAGGACAGCCAGGGTACACAGAGAAACCCTGTCTTTAATAAATAAATAAATAAATAAATAAATAAATAAATAAATAAATAAATAAGAAGACTTAATATAATCTTTAGTATACTGACTAAAAATTTTTAAACATTTCTTTCTTTCTATTTATTTATTTATTTATTTATTTATTTATTTATTTATTTATTTATATGTTGTTTGAATGAGAATGTCCCCCAACCCACCCCCCACCCTCCTCCAAACTCATATATTTGAATGTTTGGTAGACAATTGGTGGAACTGTTCTGGAAGGATTAAATGTGGCCTTGTTGAAGGAGGTGTGTCACTGGGGGAGTGGGCTTCGAGGTTTGAGAAAGTTAGCTCTTCATCTCCTTGCCTTGTGGCTGTCGCCTCAATGTGTGGCTGAGCTCTCAACAACTGCTCTGGTGCCGTGCTACCTGCCATGATGATCATGAACTATTAAACCGTAAGCAAGCCCCCAGTAAGCTTTCTTATGTAAGTTGCCTTGGTCATGTTGCCTCATCACTACAACTGAAAACTAAGACAGTGTAGTATGTATGTGGGTACATGTGTGCCACAGCACATGCAGAGGTCTTAACTTTTGAGTTTTCTCTTTTTCTACCACATGGCTTCCAACTCAGGTTGTTGGAGCTCGGTGGCAAATAGCTTTATGGGTAAAGCTGCCTCTAAGTTAAAAACAAAAAAACTTTAACCAAAACCCTGTTCTTTACATACACACTCTTCTCATTTTCTCTCCCTTCCCCTCCCACCCCCACCGTGTGTGTGTGTGTGTGTGTGTGTGTGTGTGTGTGTGTGTGTGTGTG
>JANHMN010000012.1:19927399-19964688 GCA_030674055.1 Rhabdomys pumilio | reverse complement strand
TGTGTGTGTGTGTGTGTGTGTGTGTGTGTGTGTGTGTGTGTGTGTGTTCTGTGTAGAGATTCTTCAAGAGGATGGCAAAAGCACACTTGGGCAATGAGAGGGTGCAATGGACAGAGCATAGAGAAACAATACGGAGCAAAGAGGAAATGCAACCAGATCCTCATCTTCCACCATGACTACCAACCCTCATATTCCTAATTGTCTCAAGAACACTATATATGAATCAACTGCAATGTACGTATCTTGAGAAGTAAAAATCTCCACAACACTTTCATATCAAGTCATTGCAGAATCAGGTTTTTACCAATGCATAGAAACAGTTTGTAAACTTGAGCAGACGTAAAGGGAACAATACAGAAATGAGATAGACTCAGAGGAGCCATACTGAGAGAGGGAGAAAAGTGAGACCCAGCACCCACTCCAGTTGCTTAAACATTTTTATTTGTTTGTTTTTTGAGAAAAGATCTTACTATGTAGCCTTGGCATACCTGGAACTCACTAGGCAGACTAGACTGGCCACAAACTCACAGGGATCTAACTACCTCTGTCAAAAAAAGAAAAACAGTCAGTTAGTTGTCATAATCAATGAATGCTTAAAATCCTTGCAGTTGGGAAGCTGAGATAGAAGGATCAGGAATTCAAAGGCAGGTTGCGCTACATAGATCCTGTTCCCCAACACCCCCCCACCTCCCAGAAAAAGAGAAGGAAGGAGGAGGGGGAGGAGGAGAGGAGGAGAGGAGGAGAAGAAGAGGAGGAAAAAGGTAGGAAAGAAAGGCATTAGCCTGAAAGGCAACTAAGTTGACTTTTAAGCATAATAAAATGACTATTTTTCCTTCCCATTTTATTGGGTAGCTGACAAGAATAATACAGATGTTCAGGTATATTGAAAACTTAAAGTTGTAAACTAAACATCAGTAGAAGAGATAGGAAAGAAGCTGAAAACTGCAGTTTGAGACTTAACAGTGGTCAATTGCTGGCACCGTTACAGAATGAGATGTGTTTATATCAAACCTAAAAACAGAACTTGGGCTCACATCTCCTACAAAGGAGCACAAAGTCAAATGACTTTCTTTACATCATTCTCCCTAAATTAAGCATTTCACATTTCTATCCTTCAAAGTATAAAATTAAAGCATTTCTGAAATAGTTGAAATATTTCTGAAACTCCAGCTCTAAAAATCAAAAAGTACTTTCAGTATTCCCACCATGTAGATCCCAGGGATTGAGCTCAGGCTTATCAGCTTTGGCACCAAGTACCATTGCCTGCTTGGCCCTGAAATGCTAGTTTTTTGTTGATGATGTTAGTCACTAAAAGTTGTAAAACAAGGACTAGGAAAGACATTATCATATTTGGTATATCTGTTCCAATATTCCAGATTTTATTAGGATCAAATCTGGCAAGAAGCAGGCTAACATTCTGAGTGGTTATTTTAGTGTTTTCACTTAAATGCTGTTCATCACTCACCCTTTAGAAGAAGGAGCTAATTGTGATTTAAAGTGGCTGCATCATTTATAAAGTGCCTTTTACTTTCTATAACATTGATTACAGATTTAGACACAGGGTAGGGACTTAGCTTGATTATGGGTGACTAATAATCTGATTAGATATAGTAGGCTGAAATACATTTACACACATAATCCCTTCCCACAAAGGGAAGTGGATAAACTCACCAGGTATACTATTGCTAGTTTCTGTATCAACTTGACAGACACTAAAGTCATTTGCGAAGACAGAATCTCAATTAATAAAATGTCCCCACACCAGACTGGCCTTTAGGCAAGACTGGTACATTTTCTTAACTGGTTATTGTTGTGAGAGAAGCAGACCCACCATAGGTGGTAATACTACTGAACCTGTGGTTTTGAATTATATAAGCAAATAGACTGAGCAAACCAATCAGCAGTGTTGCTCTGTGGCCCCTGAATCAGTTCCTACCTCCAGGTTTCTGCCTTCATTTCCTGTCCTGACTTCTCTGGATGATGAACTACAAGCTAAAAGATGAAATAAACCCTTTTCGCCCCATGTTGCTTTTAGTCATGGTATTTCATCACAGCAACAGGAACCCTAAGACATGAGGTTAATGAGGATGTGAAGAAGAAAGCATACAAATTCTGAAAGCAAACGACTAGATTAAGACATAAATGATCCACTGGGCTCAAAAGAAGCAGAGAACAAAGTGTAATAGAGGAATAACCAGAAAGACAAATGAACCTGCAGCTCAGACCCTAGAAAGGCCCAGGTCTTTAAAAAAAGGGTGTGTGTGAGATGGGGCTGGAACATGGGAGTGCTAGGTCAAAGTCTGAGAGAGGAAGTAAAACTTCCTAACTCAACCCAACTCAATTAGGAGAACTTTCCTCTCCAAAGGAGCATGGAGTATACTGATAACAAGTGGAAAGATGTCAAAGTCTACACAGTGAATGCTTTATCCATGCTGTAGCAGACTCCTAAATAATCACTCTTTAGCATCTTTTTCTCCTGTGTGATGTTAGTCACTGAAAGCTGTAAAGGTCAGCCTTTACAGTCATGAATAACCAGACATTTAAAATAACCTAACAAGAAAGGAAGAAAACAAAGGTGTTTGACTTTAAAAAAAAAAAAACAAAAAAATTCAGAAATAAACTACTAACAGATGATGCTCTCCTAAATAAAAGTCTAATTTAAGAAAAAGAAAGGAATGAAAACAGCAGAGTCTTAGTAGCAAACAAAGTGGTAATGATGAGCCAGCCTAGAATAAGAACTACAAAGTGGATCTAGAGAATATTCCAACTGCAAAGTAAGGGCTAGAAGAACATGGCTTAAGAAAATAAAAGGTGTAGACAGTGCTGGAGCTTGACCTTAATCAGGCCCTTGGGCAGCAGAGGCAGGCAGATCTCCGAATTCGAAGCCAGCCTGATCTGGCTGTAGTAGTTCCAAGACTACACTGAGAAATCCTGTCTCGAAAAGAGCAAGCACCAGGTGTGGGGGGTGGTTCATGTCTGAAATCCCAGAACTTAAAAGGCTGAAACAGGAGGACTGAGTTCAAGGTCAGCCTGGCCCACATAGTAAGACACCACACCAAATCAAATAAAACTAAACAAAACCTAAAGCAATGAAATGTTTTAGAAAAAAAAAAAAAAAAAAGAAATGTAACCAATTTAATTTGTGAGTACCACACATTGAAAAATAATTTATAAAAACTAACAAACTAAATGGTAGTAAACTATTACTCAGAAAACGAAACCTGCACTGCTGAAAGTGAATGACCCCTAACATGCAAGAATCAAGGCTGAGAAAGGGTAAAACAGGGACCCTTGTTTCCTAAATTTTCATAGGCAAAAACATGAAAATTTAAACTACACCTTCTAAAATCACTTTTCTGTTTTTCATTTGCATCAAAGAAAGAAGTTATGATGTGTAAGAACAAAGACCAAGGTGTAAGAAACAGGACCAAAGTGAAGTGACCAGAACCCAAGCTGGTAAGGGGTTTCTCTTACTCACCATCTCTCTGGCGATTTCCAGCGCTTCCTGCAGGCCATAGAGCCTGCCACAGACCAGGTAGATTCCATTGGCCCAGAGAATACAACCCTCATGGACCCAAAATTCGTTGCTGTCAAGAGGTAGTTCAGGGATTTGTAACTCCAGCTCAGGACCACCTTCTGAAGTGGTAGGTGCGGAGGGCTTTGTGTCTGAGACAGTCTTTTCACTGCTGCCCTCAGCGGCTGCTTTTTTACAAGGGAGTCCCCTGGACAGGGACCGAGGACCTCCACCACAGTCTTCTGAGCGATGGCGCCGCTTGAACCTAGGATGAGCAGCCAGGCTCCTCTGCTCCTTCTGCTGCTGCTGCTGCTGCTCCTCCTCCTCCTCAGTGTCAGTTTTAGAACCGTTAGAAGCGCTTTTGTGCCGAACCTTGACTTTGCTCTGCATTTCTGTGGACCTCTTAGGAGGTGGATTCTTCGGAAGAGTGGCTGCATAATCTTGGGGATAAAAGGGTCCAAAGAGGTCACCCATGTTACGGTAACTGGCCCACTTGCCACAGAGACAGCACACCAGGTGCCCCATAACAGAAGATTCTGTTACCACAGGCCCCTGCAGCATAAAGGATGAAGCTGGGAGCACCTTGCTTTCTGTGCTGCTGGGGGGAGGGGTCAGAGACCTCTGACCCTTCCGGCTCCTCACCAATTTGGTCTGTTCTTCTTCTTCAGCATTTATGATTGTACAAACAGCTCCAAGTTCACACTTATTTACTACATGGATGTAAGGGAAAAAAGACTTGTTCTTGGCATCAGTTTTATCTAGCGGCTGGGTAGCATACTTTAGCTTGATCTCTGGTTCTTGAGGTTCTACAATGGGAACTGCTTGTTTGGTTTTCCGCTTCCTTGGTTGGGCCCCAGGCTTCCTTCTCTCCCTCCTTTGCCTCTGCTTTTTTGGCTTTGGCTCTCCATCTGCAGAACCTTCTGGCATCTGAGGGGGCTGAGGAGGTGGAGGTGGTTGCTGCTGCTGTTTCTTTTGCTTATTCACACTACCAATTGGTCTCCCCTTTTTCTTTCCTGATGGGAAATACCCTTTTGGGGGGAAACTTTCTTGTTTGGGTGAAATCATGACTGCATCATTCTCTTTCTCTTCAGCCTTGGGGTTTGCCTCAGGGGCCAATATGCCCACTGGAGCTACATTCTTTGAGTCAGGAAAGATTAGTGGTGCTGCTCCACTCAGGGAACCATCTGGTCTCCCTTGGTTACCACCAGGCTTCTGTGAAGCTGTGGATGTCATAGTACCAGAGGGTTCCTTTCCAGTAGAAGCTGTTTCTACATGTGCCTCTGTCTTGACTTTGTCATCCCCACTGCCACACCACTCTTCAGAAGGCCCTGGAAGAGGCTTTTCAACATTCAATTCCTGGTTTGTTGCACTGACTAGGTCAGATACCACCTCACCCTTTCGCTTTTCCATCTCAGCCTCTTGAGTAGCCACAGTCCCACCTTCAGGAGGACCACTCTTTAGAGACAGTATATCATCCAGCGTGACTGTGTCTCCCCCAGCCTCAGCACTGTTTGCAGATGCGCTCCTCCTAATATTTGGGGATGTGATCTTCTGAACTATAGCTTCCAATTTTAATCCCCGTCCCTTCCGTGGGGGCAGTATTTTGGTCTTAGCAGGGCTTGTCAGGGTAACAGCAGGACAGTTTCTATTGTCTGGGTTTGGAAGGTCCTTGGAAGCATCTCTCTTAGGGACAGACTTGATATCCTGACTGTGAGAAAGATGGCTGTAGGAATTGTATGCTTTATCGGCACCTTCTTTTGACGGGTGGAGGAGGCGCCCTTTATCATCAGTGTTACTGTTTTTTATATCTTGTGACTGTCTCTTACTGGGAATAGGGGAGATAAAAGAACGAACACGCCTCCGCATGATTAAGGGATTGTGAGAAGAATGATCCTCTTGACCAGGAAGCCGTAGCATTACGTTACTAGGTTTGGATGACTGTACAGACTCAGCTAGTCCATGTCCATCTGGCTCATGGGGTGGCCCATACCGTTTTTGATTAGACATTCCTGGAGGACCACTGCTTTTGGCTGGAGAAGTCTGCCGAGAGAGATCCCAACAAGACTCTTGTAACTTCTGAGAGCTGTGCTTCAATTCCATGCTTTTGGCAGGCAGACCATCACTAGACATGAGACAGCGCCCAGCTTCCTGAGTGCTTGGATCATGGTATGTACCTACTGGTGGGCCATACATCATACCATCTTTGTCATTCTTCAGGGGGCTCCGTACTCTGTCAAGAAACTGCTGCTGCCGTGGGCTCTTCCGTGGCCCTTCCTGCCTATGTTGTGCAGCAGCAATCACTCCCTGAGCAGAGCTGCTGGCCCAATCTTTATACTCCTCTTGTTGCTGTTGATACATCTGTCTCTTATAATGGAGCTGGGAATTCAAACCAGTATTAGGGTCCCCATAAGCATGAGCCCTGGTGTTTGTGTGGTAAGCAGAGGCCAGGCTTTCTGAGTTGGGGGAAAAAGGAGCATGTAAAGAACTCCTATTGGCCCTCTCTGAAAAGGTCATATGTGGGTTCATGTGATGAGGGTCTCCCCCTGGGCCTCTGCTCCTGCCTGGAGACATCTTCAATTTTTCTGCAAATTCATGGTACTGCGAAGAGGACCGACCCCTCAGAGTCTCCCGGCTACCAACTCTACCAGGGACCCGCCGCATTGGTGTGGACCTGCTATCTTGTGGGCCATAGTCTGAAATGGAATCATGAGCTGCTGCTCCAGGACTGGCATTGCCACGGTAAGTCTCATGCTTGATGCTGGTAGGATGGCAGTGGTCTCCAGATTTCTTGTTGAAACTAACTTGAGATTTGGATTGTTCAAAGTCTTCCTCTTTTATCTGCCCACTCTGGGATTTCAATTTTGTTTCCATGGACACCAACCCACCAGGAAGAATGACTGACTGACTTAAGCTTGGGTTGAGACGTTCATTCCTCCCAATTCTGGCATCAGCACCCATGTGTCCCAATGAGTGAGCCCCTGGGTCCCTGACAATCTGTCTTAGTGGGGATATATCACAGATTACTGATCTTCTTTCAGAAAGGGAGCCCCCAGGCTCATGGGCTGATGATGGAGGTTCTATCTCAAACTTTCTGGGAATGGGATAGTCAGACAAATTGATCTGTTTCATTTCAGGAGCTGTGCTGCTTGACTTCCTTTCCCATGGTCCCCAGTGGGGATTTTCCAACAGGGATCCAATACTCTTGTTCAGAAGGCCCCTGCTGGCTAATTCATTGGTTTGACTGACTAAGATGTTGGGCCTTGCAGATCCTTCCAGGCCACTAGCTATCCCTTGATGTTCCTGAGCGCTTCTAGGATACCTTCTGTCAGGATGGTGGTGGTAGCCCTGAAGCACTTCCTGTAGGAGACTTGGGAACTTCTCATTTCTACCCTTTCGCTCCCCATGGCTGCCAAAATCCCCCTTTTCTTGTCCTGAAGGATACTGAGGAAAACCACTGACATTTCGTGGTACAGCTGACCCAAAACTCTCTTTGTAACTATAGCGCAAACTTCCAGGAGACTTGCTAGGCTCAGTCCTGCCTGTGAAACTTGGGCCTACTGCAGAGAGGCTACTCTGGCCATTTCCCTCTCCATTGTGGTTAGAGTTATTATTATCACCATTCTTGTTTCCTTTGCTCCCTCCTCCTAGAGGATCTGGCTGTGGAAGTGATGTGTGGCTGATATCCTTTATACCACTATTGCTAGGTGGTCTCTGACTGGCAGCAGGATCATCCTCCTGGGAGCCTTTATCTTGTCCACCAGATTTTTCTACCCGACCTGTCATGGCTTCTCGGGAGACAATTACCCCAACTGTCTTCTCATTGACTTTTGTGTTCCCCTCAGATGACAGTGATGTATCCTTAGCACCTGGAGAGGTAGCTTCTTCCCTAGTTGCAGGACTGGTACTGAGCCTAGGGGCCTCATTCTGAGCACCTTGTGTTGGTGAGGAGCCAGCTTTCTCTGAAGCTCCACACTTATAGGTGGTGTCAGAGCTAGTGCTCTGGCCACTTAGTTGCCTCACTCTCTCACCTTGATCTTCTGAACTACTAGAGCAACCTCCATCCAATGACTCTGCCATAGGAGACTTTAGTTGTTCTTCAGGCTGTGAGGAGCCTTCTGAGTTTGTACAGCTATCTGCTTTCTTAGATGATGATGAGGGCCTCTTAGAAGTCTTCTTCTGAGGTGTCAAGGCATCAGAAAGTAACATGTGCTGGACAGTGTTAGGAAGATTGGCCACTTGAGTACTCAGAGCACTCAAACTACTCAACCCAGGATCAGTCAGCCGCTTTTCCGGCACCCCTTCTAATCCAAACCCTTTGAATCCTGCAGCATGAGAATTAGGACTGGGCATCATCGATGGAGTTGGACTGAGTTGGGGCATTAGCTGTAAAATTCGGTTTCTGGAACTCAGGGGCACATTAGCTTGCCCACACTGGAGATTCTCACCACTCTGCATGAGAGGAGAAGGGGTAGAGCTACAGCTTGGAGACTGAACCACAGAAGCAGCTGGAGAAGGGTTAGAAATAGGGCTGAAGTTCTGGTGAAACTGCATAGGGGACCTTACAGGAACCTCAGGCTGGTTGTACTGCCCCACCTGGCTTTGCAGAGGCAGCTTGGTGGCAGCATTTGTATACTGCATCACATGCTGGGGGGGATGTTGCTGTTGCTGCTGTTGCTGTTGTTGCTGCTGCTGTTGCTGAGGTTGTGGTTGCTGTGGTTGCTGCTGTTGCTGCTGCTGCCCCTGCTGGGTTCCTGGTGGAATCTTTGCCTGTTCAAAATTTTTCATTGACTGAGGTTGATAGCTATAATTTGATTGTGTTCCATAAGCCTGTGCATTAGAACCCACATTATGCCCTTCATACTGAGATCCGGCATTCACACTGTAACTGCCATCATAGCTTTGTCCAGACTGACTGAAACGCTGTGGTGAAGGAAAGGAGGAAGAAGAAGAAGAAGAAGCAGAAGACTGGTAGTGCTGGCCAAACTGACCCACTCTTAACTGATAACCAGCAGAAGATGGAAGGGTTGAGGGCCGTTGCATTGGTTGTAGATGGGATGAGCCAGAGGCTGGTTGTCCAGTGGCTTGTGGCAGAGGCTGATGAGATTGGTAAAGCTGTTGTCTCAACTGCTGTACTTGCTGCTGCTGCTGCTGCTGCTGCTGTTGCTGTTGTTGCTGCTGCTGCTGCTGTTGCTGCTGCTGCTGTTGTTGTTGTTGTTGGCTAGAGGCCTGCTGTTGATACTGAGCACTCCCAGGAGAGAAAGGCCCTGTGTAATCCTGCTGATAATGAGACACACCACCAAGGGCAGAGTGCTGTGCTTGAAATTGGCTCACATGACCTTCACTCGCATACTGATTGCCAAAGCTGCTCCCCTGGGGAGGTCCATAGCTCTGCACAGGCCCAGAAGGCCTTCGCTGAGGAGGCTGTGGGGTTCCTGCTGCCACGGTGTCTTTGTTGCCTGCCATGTAGTAAAAATCTCCAGCTTCTTTCCTGAAACCCTGATAGCCTTGATGGCCAGAGGTCTCACTAGCCATTGCTGCTGCAGCAGCAGCTGTTCCTCGCCGCCCGCTACTGTTGCTGCCAGTGCCACTACTACCACCACCTGCTCCCGCAAAATTCTGGAACATCTGGGCCTGACGAGGGCTGAACTCTTCTATACGGGATGAGCTGTGCACCTCCTGTGGGTAGCTCTGCTGGTTTCCGTGGTAACTGCTTTGCTCCCGAAACGACTGCATACTGTTCAGCAGCACAGCAGCAGGCCAGCAGCCCTCCTAGAAAAGGGGTGAAAAAAAAGCATGAGACATGCATCTGCTTGACACAAAGACCAGGCCTTAATAACTCAGTGACCAGATAAAGCTGAATACTTAAATTTCATCTCCTTTTTCCGTCCATTTCTAACAAGCAGATAAATGGTCTAAAGAATGAAGGATTCTGCAATACAACAAAGAAAATACTAGGTATACACAAACACATTCAATATAGTCTTTTAAAAATTCCATTATTAGATAAATGAGCCTTACAAATTCTACTGGAGTAAATATTGGAATATGTTATTACAAGTGAATAAAAACAATTTTTATTAATCTTCAGTTACTGTGGGGTAACAAAAGCCCATCTGATTTATTTTCACTCATTAGACTGGCCATGAAACTGAGGAGCTTCAAATGATGACGGAACAGTTACTTCAGGAGCTGTCCAAGCCTACTCCAATCACTGGCTGAGACACAGAACCATCCTGAGAACCAAAGCCAGTTCCTCAAAATCAACTGCTTATGATGACTAGTGACTATGGGACATTCCACTCTTTATTACTATGGATTCCTTACACTGCAGTCACCCATATAAACATCAGATTTGACCGCCTCTAGAGATAAAATTGTTTCCAAAGTACCTCTCTTGACCACCTACCCTCAATTTCCAGGTATTAGGGCTATTCTGATTTAGGCCAGAGAATAGCATTTACTAGTCTTTCCAACTTTTTTTTTCTTTTTTGAGATTTATGAAAAGTACCTCTAATTTCCATGTGGCTTTACATTTGCCAATCTAGTATTTAGTTATTACTATCATCCCTATGGTAGAGAACAAGCATTAGCGTTAGCAAGGCCTCTGGGCATCCTGTTTAAAACAGCTACTATGAATCTTAATCTCTGTTCCTCCTTCCTCCCCTACTTAGTTTCCTCAGTCCCAATACAGTTGCAATACAGTCTCATAAATTAAAGCAAAGGAATGGTCACTGTCTTATCTCCTTTAAAACTAAAATGAAAGTTCCTAAAGGGCAGTCTGCTGTTCCTTGCTATAATCCTCATATGCCACTCAACCAAAGGAGCAGAAGCTGCATTGGTTTAAGATCTAGGCCTTATAGAACTAGGACCATTCAGAGATGCTGTGAAGTGGATGAGAGAAACAAAGTATCATCAATCTAAAAGCACAGCTGGAAGACAAGATGCCTCTAAAATACTTTGGGTCCAGTTCTATGGAAAAAGCCTACTAAATATGGAGACTACAGAAAAATCACAGTAGAGGTACATCAACCCTAAACTCTGAAAGCTTGACTCATTTTTTAAAAAGATGTATTTTATGTGTGTATGTCTGTGAAGTAAATGTTATACGTGTGAGGATGCCCCTGGGGGCCAATTAGAGTAACAGGCAGTTGTTAGTTGCCCAAGATGGGTACTGAGAATCAAACTCAGATCCTTTGGAAGAGCAACAAAGCATTCTTAACTGCTGAACCACCACTCTACTCTCAAGATGTGAATATTTTTGATTTATTTGGTTTTTCTGACACAGGGTCTATGTACCTCTGGTTGTCCTGAAACTCACTATATAGACCAAACTAGCCCAGAGAACCATCTGCCTCTGCCTTCTGAGTGCAACAATTAAAGGAGCTTACTACTGCACCTGGTTCCTGACGCATTTCTAAAATACCTTATATCTAAAATCTCTAGATATGGGACTAAGTCTGATTATATAGTCACATGACAAAGCTATTATTTAAATGTTCATATACTAAAAATGTCAGTGCCTAAAGAAAAACACTTCTCATCACTTTCAAATGCCTCTACAATAGTCACCAATCTCCCCATAAGTCTGCTGCAATTATGAACATCTACTTATATTCAATACTTAACCCTGTTCCAGCAATTACATGTACTAACTCAATCCTCACAAGACCAGAAATCTCTTTTTACAGATGAAGAAACTGAGAATTCATCAAGTTCCTGAGAGCCCAATGTGGTAGCATACTTAGACAGGATTTTTATAAATAAATAAATAAATAAATAAATAAATAAATAAATAAATAAATAAATGATGTGCCCCCTGAGTGCTGCCCTCCAATGCTGTTCCAGATGGTTCTCTACCTCCTCCATCTTCTTTAGGACTGTCAAGAACAATTCCATCATCTAAACTTCCCTTGTTTGTATCATACATCTAGTTATTAGTGATTGATGGGGGACAAATGGAACAAAACAAAGTTAGCACTTAGTTGAAGGTATGAAAAGCTGCTTCCAGAGATAATCTCCCTATAAGTACTTTCCACGGTGTTTAGTTAATCTTCCATAAATACCTTCTGAAGGTTTGAATATATAAACAGTTATGCCAGCTCCCTATTTTTCCTAACTCAGAGCCACCAAGAGCTAAAGACCACTAAAGAACAGTTATAAGGTCCAGGCCTTTAAGCCTGCACATTTCAGTCCCAGTTGTAGACTGTTCTCTCCAGCCTGGTTTGGAAAGCTGGTGACCTCACTTTTATAGAAAACTAGTATTAACTTTTGTTGCTTTTCTGTCATTTAAAAGCATATTCTCTCCAATCCATTCTTTTCTCCCCCAAAGATCCCTCAAGTACCTTCAAAAAAGTTTCTACCTTTCCAAGTAGATTTAACTATTGACCTATTGCCAGAATGACAGCAGAATACATTCCTTGTTTAAACAACAACAGCAAAAAAAAAAAAAAATAAGCTTCACTCCTTAAGTTAATAACTCTATTTAGACCCCCTGTAAGAATATACTAACTGCCCTCTAGGCTCCACAGAGACACCAGACAGCCTCTATCACCCTCTGGCTCCTGGCCCAGTTTGGAAATAGTGAACAAAATGTACTCTCCTGGCCCTGACTAGACAATTTCTGAGGCTGGTAAAGACTTTCCTACCAACAGATATCTGTCAGATATCTGGCAATCTAAACATTTTGCCATTTTCTCTGAGCTCAGAAATTACTTCTTGCCCTTAAGCTCAGGAGGTATTAACAACTCCCCATAAATGCCAGGCCAGAAGACGCTACTTTCCCAGTTTGATTCTCCTTCTGCATGGCTGTCCACATTCCCTTCCACACGCTCAGCAGATCAGGAGCTGGAGCTGGGGCCACAGCTGGGGCTGGGAGTGGTACTACTTTTAAGAGTCTTTTCCAGAAGGTTAAAGTGTACAAAGAAAAGTGCAAGAAAGATTAAGAAGACAGAAGAGGAGAGGCTGATATTCCCTGAAGGCAACAGCAGCTGACATAGGTTCCCTACAAACTCCCAAGAATATGTACTATGACCAGTTTCTGATCATCATCAAGAGCCCAACAGGCTTTCCCAATCCCAAGTCTTCCCATGTTGGACCAATCCTTATTCTTACTGGTATTAGAATTAAGTTTTAATAAATTCCCTATACATATTCTTCATAGAATACAATAAATAAATAATACAAAGCTTCTCTTCTCCTGAACCAACTACAAATGACACAATTAAATGTGCCTCAAGTTACCAGTTTTAATGTACCATCTGTTTTCTACTGGGACTCTGATAAAGTATTCTCATTCCCAGAATTTCAGAGTACACTAATGAGCTGGGGAGAAACTCCTATTTCATACAAAATGGTATATAACACAGACTAAAAAAGAAACACTTAAGAGATATCAAACAAAGTACATAGCAACACTGCAAGAAATATACAAGGTTCAAGAGTAGCCATCAGGAGGTAGGCAATGAACCAGAATGTGGTATGGTCAGCAGAACTCATTAACTACTATAGCCAAGGTTCCCATGTAACGATGCTAAGTGGTGCCATTTGTAAAAGGAACTGATTTCTACAAAGATGATGTGTATTTATTATTACAAAAATCAATTTATTTTTACTTTTGGGAACAAGGTCTCTACTGTATTGCCCAGGCTGGTCTGAATGAAACTCACAACGATCCTCCTGCCTCAGCATCTTGAGTACTGAAAGATTATAAATAAGCTACCACATCTGGCTCAATTTATTTTCTTTTTTTCCTAAATATTTATTATTTATATGAGTAAACTGTAGCTATCTTCAGACACACCAGAAGAGGGCATCAGATCCCATTATAATGACTGGAAGCCACCATGGGGTTGCTGTGAATTGAACTCAGGACCTCTGGAAGAGCGGTCAGTGCTCTTAACCACTGAGACATCTCTCCAGCCCTCAATTTATTTTCAACAGCAAAAATAATGAATGCTTTCTTTTCCTGACTACCTCAATGTCTTACCCTGAACTACTACTTTATAGAGTAAATTACAATTCGTATTTTTTTGCTTACAATGCACTGCCCGATCACAACCCTGTTCTTTTCTATTTGTTCTATCCTCTGGTTCTAAGGTGGCCACCTCCATCTTCCTGATATAGAAAAATGTTCCTAAGGAGTTCTTGTTTCAGCACCGATCACAGGAACAATAGAGTAAGATTTCCTCCACTTGTTACTTTTGACAATATCACATTCCCCACAGTCCTGGATAGCCTATGACATCTTCCTGCTTCTGCTGTTCCTATCCAACAATCTTGTTCAAAAGAGCCTCGGAGCCCTTCTCACCTCTCTAAAACATCCTCTCAGAAATGCCCTCCTACCTCATCAGGTCACATGAACCCCAGGTTCCCAGAAGTTGCTAAAATATGTGATGATCTCTACAAGTCATCCTTACAGCATGCAAAGAATTTGTTGGTTTACTCCACTTAATAAAATCAAACAGTAAAAAGTGTTTACTTTAAACCAATATTTATGGTATGCGCTACTAATACTACTAATAATTATACATTAAGCAACTTCCAACATAACCAGCTGTCCAGCTTCCCTGTGTGTGTACAGATAGACACAAGGGGAAACCTGATCAGTTCTAAGTCACTTCTAGACATGTTGGGAGTTGATACGCTTTAACTCAAATTCTTTTGATTCTAAAATTTATGATCCTTTTACTACTATACCATATGTTAAGCAAGAACCATCCCAAATACATTTGGTTTTTGTTTTTGAGAATTCTGACCAGTAACTTGAGTCAGATCTAAACTAACAATGGCTGTTGCTTATCTGTTGCATGCCCAACACATGCTACACACACTACCAGACACAACATAAATATTAATATTCTCTCTCCTTACTACAATGTTAGTATTCACTTTTATAAACCAAGCCTTAGAAGTTAAATAATAAATCATGTGCCTCATAAACAGGCAGAATATAAAATGTCCACTCCAGAATCCATTCTACACTTCTGACAATGTACCTGTATTGTCTGCTTCACATGCATACAAATTAGCAGACTTGGCATGTGTATCTGTCCACTGACTAGTTTGTGTTTTTCCTATTCTGCATCCAGTTTGCCCATAGAATCTAGCTTGTCCTCAGGACTGACCTCAGTACAATTAATGCTGATGCCACTAGTAGCTCTCTGGCAAGGGAATCCCAAAATGAACTCTGAAAACATCTTAAGAAATCAAGTCAGTCAGAGCTCACAAGCTTTGGGGGTATCTTAGGAAAAAGAAATCTACCAGAATGCTACAGATGTAAAAAGTTGGCTCTTTCTGAATCAGCCATAAAAGCTGGGGGGAGAGGGGGGACACCTATCTGTAACCATGATGAAATATTTGCAGGCCTCAAAAGGCACTAATCTACAGCTATTAAAAATCAAAAAAAAAAAAAAAAAAAAAAGAGAGAGAGAGAGAAAGAGAGAGAGAGAAAAGAGGAAAAAAAAAAAACTGCCTGGCAGTGGTGGCGGCGCATGCCTTTAATCCCAGCACTTGGGAGGCAGAGGCAGGAGGATTTCTGAGTTTGAGGCCAGCCTGGTCTACAGAGTGAGTTTCAGGACAGCCAGGGCTACACAGAGAAACCCTGTCTCGAAAAACCAAAAAAACAAAAACAAAAACAAATATCAAAAAAACTAAAGCCAGGTATGGAGGTATACTTCTGTCATCACAACAACTGAGAGGCTGAGGAACAAGGGTCATAAATTTAAAGCCAACATAAGAAACTGGACTACATAGGAAGACCCTATTTCAAAAAACCCATTCAATTTTTTTTTCCTAAAAAAATTTAAGGGAGCCAGGCACAGTGACACACAACTTTAATCTGAGTACCCAGGGAGGTAGAAGAAGGCATATCTGCAAGTTAGAAACCAGCCTACTCCATATACCAAGTTCTAGGCCAGTCAAAGCTACACAGTGAGACTCTATCTCAATAACAAATTAAGAAACCATATCCCATCTGGTGAACTTAGGCTGAGGGTGGTACAAACATAACAAAAGCAGCAAACATTCTTACAAATTTTTAAAGATATTTAAAAAAATTGTTCCAGCAGGATCTGTAGCAAATTATGGTATATCTACTTACACTGTGCATAATCATTGTGAAGATTCTAGCCACATGAAATGCCTACTATTTGCATACCTGTGCTATGATTACATATAAAAATTGGACATTCTTATAGATGGAGGACAAAGATGATTTGGAAAAATGAAAACCTTTTAATGATCTCAGTGGCAGGATTCATATAGCCTCACACACAAATAATAAAATTTTATATAATATATAAATATATACAACTTTATATATAGATATTAACATACAACTTTATATATAAATATTTTATATATACTAATGACTTAGACTACTGAACTTTACATCATCTCAGTAGTGTCTGTACTATCTGTCCTGCTGGCAGCAAAGTACTTCTTTGCCAAAGGGAAAGAGGTAAAGAGGTACAAGACACCCCACAAGCCCAGAGGCATGGAGGATGACCAGCAAGGCCTTGCACTAGGAACTCACAGGCAACACACTGCAGTATCCAAATGTCGTGCACATCTGGCTCAGGTTTTTTTTGTTTCTTTGTTTTGTTTTTCTAAGAATCAGGTCTAAAAGCTGGGTGTGATGATGTATTCCTTTAATTCCAGCACTTGGAAAAAAGGCAGAGGCACTGGATCTCTGCAAGTTCAAGGATAGCTGTGGCTAAGTAGAGAAACCCTGTTATTGGGGGTGGGGGGTGTTAAAAACAGTTCCACTTCCTGATTCCCCATTATATGTTACATACACAATGGGTAAGTTTATTCTTGGGTCCCCCCCCAGGCCCATCCCCTTTTCTATCTTATACTCAGTGGTATTCCAAAGTCAATCCAAATAGACACATGGAGACCATGACAGCTCCACAGTTACCAGAAAGGGGACAGGAAAGTGGGACTAATTGCCCCTTGGGCTAACTAGGGAGGTCTCCCTCTTAGTCTATGTTACCAGAGCTTTGGGGTATCACTGAATTCTCTTTCTCATTTAAATATTGTTAACAATACAGCACAGTAAAATACAGACAAAATGAAAGCAAATAGCAATCACTGCTGCCACTTAAGGCAGTGTCTCTGTCTGTCTGTCTGTCTGTCTGTCTGTCTGTCTGTCTGTCTCTGTCTCTCTCTGTCTCTGTCTGTCTGTCTCTCTCTCTCTCTCTCTCTCTCTCTCTCTCTCTCTGAAAATCCTTCAACATAATTTTAAATTAAGAGTCAAAAGACTGGGGCTGGAGAGATGTCTCAGCGGTTAAGAGCACTGACTGCTCTTCCAGAGGTCCTGAGTTCAATTCCCAGCAACCACATGGTAGCTCACAACCATCTGTAATGGGATCTGATGTCCTCTTCTGGTGTGTCTGAAGACAGTTACAGTGTACTCATATAAATAAATAAATAAAATAAATAAATAAATAAATAAATAAATAAATAAATAAGTCAAAAGACTAATTCAAAACAGAAGTGGGCAAAAACTATATGAGGAAAATTACAAATTTTTTTTGAAAAGCCCCCAAAGTTTAAAACAAGCAGTATATAGCTAGACAAAACAGTCCCGTTTCAGAAGTCAAGACTCTTAACAGATTAGTTTAGTAACATTATTAATTTCACTTTGAAGTAATCCCAAACACATGGAAAAGTTCTAAGTGCTTATATAACCTTTTAGCAAGATTGCACAACTCAGTGTTTTACCTCATTTGTAAGTTTTCTGTATGTCTCAAAGCTACCAGTTCCCAATCACTGTGAGAAACACAAATGACACTCACTCTTCTGCATAACCATAACACAAGCCTCCATATCAGGAAGCCAACACTAATACACTAATACCAACACTACACTAACACATTAATACTACACTACCAATTCAGTCCTCAGGCCTCATCTCAGTTATGAGAATGGCCACAACATTTCCTCCTCTTTGTAGTCTAACATTTCATCCAAACGCCATGTCTCTGCTGATGTCTATTGATCTGCAGCAGCCCCTCATTTTTTTTTGCTGATTTTTATGCCCCTGCTAGGTCCTTTCATTTCATGGGGTCACCCCTCAGCCTAAGATTGGTTTGCATTTCCTAATTACCAGACTGATAGCAACACAGGGCATACCACATAAGCAGAACCAACAGCAAACCATCCCCTATACTGATGATGTTAACCATGTCAAGCCAATGTCCAGCAGGTTCTTCTAAAGTCCGATCATGCTCCTCTTCAAAATAATAACTTTGCTGGAGCAATTGTAAGGGTCTGTTAATACCTTGTTCTTTGTCAAGTATCAACTAACACTCAACATCCAAATAACCCCCATTTCTATGACACCTGTCAGTTGGTGATACTCTAGCCTTCATTCCATTTACATTTGTCAAAGGACAGAGCATTGCCTCTTCATCTAGTTGACACCCAAAAGTCCCAGATTTAGCCAACTGAAAATCCAAAAAGCTTTAGTGTCAGCCTGACTTTTTTTTTTTTTTTTTTTTTTTTTTTGTCTTTAGAACAACTTGCCCATTTCCTGGCAAAAGACATTTCAAACTCATCTGGTATTTTATCAGCTCCAACTCCTAGAAGTACCCAATTCCCCAAAGACAATTCCTCTTGAAGAAAGATGATTCAGCAACAAAGATTTAGGTGCTAGGACTGAAACTAAGATGTCTGTATTTTTAGCTAGAAAGTGCTATGTATACATACTTAACATTCCTGTAACTATTTTTACAAAATGTAGTTACATATTTATAAAAAAAAAAAAAACATATCAGTCCAATTCCAGCCCAACATTTTTTCTTATCTTTCCATGTTTGTTAATTTCTTTGTCAGACAGTAAGAAACAGCTTCTATAACCTTCAACAAATACATACAATTTACTTCTTTTGCTCAAGATAAACATCCAAGAATTTCAGTCTCATCCTTGGACGCTGTTCCTACTCTCCCCCTGGCCAGGGATCTTTCCACTATCTATATGGGACACTTCTATTACAGTTTGATAAACTAATTCCAAAATTCATCATTTTTTTAAATTCTAAGCAATATGTAAAAACAGTAAAACCATAAAAAAGGCAGGATATACATACTCTTAACAGTATGTTAAAACTTTCAAGTGTAATTAAAACAAAGGGTAGATACTGGCATGCCACCTTGGGGTAGAAAAACACTGTTAAACCTCACTTCATAATACCCATAAAAATAAACTGCAGGTAAATTTAAAAGCTAAACATCTTTTTAAAAATTAAAAGAAAATACGAAAACATTTAGTCTTTGGGATCAAACTGACATTTTGCTTTGAAGGTCTTTGTTCAGTTTAGCTTTCAAGAAAAGATCTTGCAAGGTAGCCCAAGCAGGCTCTAACTTATGATTTTCCTAGCTCAGATTCCTGAGTGTTATGGTTTGTATATGCTCAGCCCAGGGAGTGGCACTATTAGAAGGTGTGACCCTGTTAGAGTAGGTGTGTCACTGTGGGTGCCGGCTTTAAGACTGGCCTGGACGCCAGTATTCTTTCTGCTAGCAGTCTTTAGATGAAGATGTAGAACTCTCAGCTCCTCCTGCACCATGCCTGCATGGATGCTTCCACATTCCTGCCTTGATAATGGACTGAACCTCTGAACCTGTAAGCCAGCCCCAATTAATTGTTATCCCTATAAGACTTGCTTTGGTCATGGTGGCTGTTCACAGCAGTAAAACTCTAAGACAGTGAGTGTTGGTATTATGTGCATGTGCCACCAAGCACAGCCATTTTCAGGTTTCTGTATGTCTTACTAAATAGAACCTAGATTTCTTGGGGGGAAAAGGATTGATTTTCTAAGGAACAGGCAAAGTACAAGGTAGGTAGTAACAGTTCATTCTGCCAGAAAGACATCTGATGGAGATGGAGCCAGTATCAGGAAGTAATGGTCATTTTATAGGAGTGTGTGTGTATGTGTGTGTGTGTATACGTACACACATGTGTGTACATTTACTATAACAGGCTGAATAATGGGATCTTTCCACCAAACCAGTTCTCCAGCCAGATATGAACAAGGATAAATCTCAATACCAAAGCAAGTTTATTGGGGCTGGTGTCTGGAAGGGAAAAAAAGGTATTCAAGAGGCACCAAGTGTAACATCTGTTAAATTTGTAGGTGTGACAATATGCTACCTTTGAGGAAGAAAGTATTGTGAAATACTGCTTTTTTTTGTTTGTATTTGTATTGACATACTTGTTTAAAAACTGGTTCCCTACATAATTAGTTTAAGAAAATGGCAAAATTTATATAATTCAAGGCCTTTAAGCTTCTAACACCAAGAAAATTTCTATGTTCATCTTTCATGGTCTGCCTTTCATAGTCAGGTTTCAGGTCTTGCCCATGCTGCTCCCATGGCTTGAATATTAGTGCCTTTCCATTTTCACTGACTAACCAGAGTCTCCTGCTCAAACCTGCTCAAATACTGTTCTCTTTTGAGAGCTGTCTTTCAGTAAGTTAATCACTCCTGTCAGCCCTGCAGTTTCAGGCATCATGGACTGAGAATCAGACCAATTCAGTTTGAACTCAAGTTTTGTAGCTTACTGCTACTAAAATCTCAGTTTCTTCAAGCACAGGACAGAAATGCCCCCTCTCCTTCAGACCTTGATAAAACAAATGATACAGCACTATTCTGTGGACCTCAACTGTGCAGTACATGGAATGGACAGCACTGCTGTTCTCATGAAGCTCATAGCAGGGTCTCAGGCACCAGGGGCCTATAGAATCACATTCTGCCTTAAGTTAACCAGCTCACCAGGCAATCACACGTTGTGGCACTGTTAAACAAAGACTGATGAAAGGTCTTGAGAAACTAAGGGGCCCAAATTGAAATCTATTAGAAGTCTCCTGGGAGTTTTGAACTAGATGGTTGACATGTTCTGGTTTTGGCTTTCAAATGGCTTGACTGTTTCATGGAAAACAAGTAGGGGAGGGGCAAAGCAGAAGGAGATTCAGTAAAAAGGCTATTTTAGTAATTTGTGTAAGGGATGCTGACTGCACAGATCAATGTGGTGCTGGTGGATGTGATGGATGTGATGGTATATGGTCAAATACTGGACATATTTAGAATTCAGAGCCAACAGAAATTGCTACTGTACTGTAAGTGAATGTGAGGAACACAAACAACACAGCAAGATTAGCTGAATACCAGTGCTTTGCATCCTTTACAGATGAAAACTCAATCTGTACAATCGTACCAGCTTGGCAGTGGGCTTGTGTAGCAGTACTCCAGCACCATTTCCTACAATGCGACCGCAAAAATGGGCATCACTGTTGAGAGGGACAAGACTGGAAGCACAATAGGAATCATGCTTTGCCTAACATATCATCTCTGAGATTCTCACTAAATTCCAAGTAGAAAGAGATGTTAGACAGCTGGCATGGCTAGATCTCATGTGTGAACAGGGGTAAAGTCAGCAGCACAAAGAATTCAAAGGAGATAATGAGACCACCTGAAGCAGGCTGTAAATCAAATCAGAGGGCCTTGAACTCAACAGTTTGAAAAACTGAAACAGACCAAGATGGAAAATAACAGAGTGAATGGCTCACAGTAAGATGAAGGATGCAGGACTGAAGAAATGGCTCCGTGGTTAGGAGCATGTTCTGCTCTTACAGGACCCAAGTTCAATTTGTAACACCCAAGCTAGGTGGCTCACATCACCTACAAGAGGATCTGACCCTTTTGCCTCCCAAAGCACCTGTAGACACATGGACACAAAGGTAAAAATAATAAAAATAAATCTTCAAGTGATTTGAAGGAGGAAATAGGGAAGAGGCTTTAATTGGGGAGGGAGAAGGAAGTCAATACAGAAAGGAAAGGGAGAATAGGAAGAGGGTAAAGAGAAAACACCCACGAGAAATTCCTTTTCAAATTGTTGGTCAGGGGAGTTCAAGAGACTCCCAAAACAATATAGGCTATTGTTCTCTCTGGTAGTCTCCCACAAGTTGGAAGTAATAAGATCTTATTGCTAAAGACACCGTGCACTTCAGACAAAGGGATCCTGAAGATCTGAATCTGACTGAAAATGTTCTCCTGGAGACGTTTACAGTACAGTACAAGGCAGGTTAGGGAAACAAGGAAATAATATAATTATATTTTAAGTTTTAGAAAAAAAATTTAAAGAAACAAAATAACATTAAAGAAAGATGAAGCATACAAATTAGTTTATTTTCATAAACTACTTTCATTTTCATATATGTACTAACACCAGGCTGTCACTTAGTGTGGTTATTTTTTTTAAAAGAGGTTTGAAGCCACTAGCCTAAAAATTAAGCTTAAGATTCATCCTCAAATCCCTCCAACTCTCAAAGATGTAAGAGGATTAGAAGTCAAAAAGGAAGTAAAGGAAGTTACTATGAAAAGGAAAGGAAATACACAGACATGGAGCAAACTATTTACACAGAGTAGTGGACTTGGATTGCTTAGTTATGACTGGAAAGGAAAATGCCATTTCCCTGGCTAACCCTATTACATACTGCCCTATAACTGTGGTCTCGCTATACTGCAATACTGTTCTTTTGCAGAGTTGAGAGCTTTTTCAGGCTAGAAGACTAAGTTTTTTCCCCAAGACCCAGTAACAGTGACAGCATATTATAGTAGATACTTAAAAACAACTAAATTTTGCAGTTTATGAATGTTACAGACTTTATATTTTGCTGTCCCTTCAAACCGTGTGTTAATTCAGGCACAGTGGTACACATCTTTACTCCCAACACTCAGGAGGCAGAGGCAAGCAGGCGTCTGAATTCAAGGCCAGTCTGGTCTACATAGTTGAGTTCTAGGACAGTCAGGGTTACAGAGACTCTGTCTCAAATAAGGGTGGTGATGGTTTTAAAAATCATATTATTTCAACCCCCACATTTTGATTTTGTTTGACGTAGGCAAGTCACATCTGTCCCTGTCACATGCTTTTCTTGCCATTGCATAATTATGTACAGCTTTTTCCTAATCATACTATATAAGCCTTTACCTGCATGTTGCACTTACTATCACATTTGCCTGGCTCTGGAGACCATACTTCCTAGTTTGTATGCTTCATCTTTATTTATTTAATGTTATTTTGTTTCTTTCTTTAAATTCTTTTTCTAAAACTTATAGTTACATTATTTCCTTGTTTCCCTTTTCTCTCTTCAACCCTGTCTATGTAATCTGTCTTGTTCCCTCTTGAATTCTTGACCTCTTTTTCTTTGTTACATACACATACTGGGAAAGAAAATATGACTTAAAAAAAAAAAAAAGTCGCCTTCCCCACACCCCTACTTAACCAGCTCTGGTGCACTCACCGTGTTACCTAATCATTTGCTCAGCATCAAGACTGCTCAGAACTGCTTCTAAAAGGCTTTAGGCCTTCACTTTCTACCCTCCTGACATAGTAAGGCTAGGACACTGGCAGTCAACACCAATACCAGAAAAACCTAACACTGCAAAGAGACATACATTAAACCTACATAGCCCTGGCTGTCCTGGCACACACTATATAGATCATGTAGATCAGACTGGCCTCAGGCTCACAGAGATCCACTTACTTACGACTCTCATGTGCTGGCATTAAAGGCACATGTCGTCACCTTGCCCTGCCCAAGGCTTTTTTTTCTTCCTTATAATAAATATTTTTAACTTTTTTAGGAAGGAGAAAGTGATGAAATTCTACTTCAATTATGAAGAAGTAAGCCTGGCAGTGGTGGCGCACGCCTTTAATCCCAGCACTTGGGAGGCAGAGGCAGGCGAGATTTCTGAGTTCAAGGCCAGCCTGGTCTACAGTGAGTTCCAGAACAGCCAGAGCTACACAGAGAAACCCTGTCTCAAAAAACAAACAAACAAAAAAGAAGTATTTTATAAGAAACATTTTTTTTTTTAATTTAAACTGTGTGAGAGATGGCATAGCCATCTTTAAGAGTTTTGGGGTGGGGTTGTTTTTGTTTTGTTGTTGTTTGAGACATGATCTCACATACTAAAGCCCCAAATGCCTTCAAATGAATCATGGAAATCTTTCTACTTCAGCCACCTAAATATCAAGATTAATGGCTTAGTCTCACTTAATCTTAGTGATTCTGGGATATTCTTAGCCATTCTACAGATGACATCAATGGGTTAAATAATTTACACAATCTACACAGTTGGACAGTGAAAACAAGCTAGGGCTGGAACCCCTAGCCCCACTGAGCTGCTGTCAGCTCTGGAGCCTCACGTCTGTGAAAACTGGCTCTATGGGAGTGATAGTGACTTTGCTGACTTACCATTTACCTTCAAAACCCCACGGAAATTGCTGACACCAACACCTACCTAGAGCATAAAGCACACACAGCACTGTAAGAAGTTATTTTCCCCTTAACTTTCTCCACAGTGTAGAACCTTTGGTTCTCCTAAGACTGTGCACAGAGCATGCATTCAAATACTGGTAAGCTGGCAGTGTAATCCATCTTTCTTATAAAAACAAAGCTCACATGTGAAGGCCAACATTTTTAGAATGGGAATATAACTTAGCATGCACAAAACAAATAAACAAACCAGTTTTACTTCAATTTGTAGGAGAAACTAACAGTTAAAAAGTTTCTATCCCTGCCTCTAATCTCTGCTTTGAACCTCTGAACTTTGAAGTATAAGGAGAAACAGGTTGGATTTTTTTAACCTTATCTACAAGGAGCTAAATGTAATAGGTCACCACTTGATAGGTAAAAACTGCTTTACTTACTATTAAAATGTAAATAATGCCAAACTAAAAAAAGGTTTCTTAAAGCTGTTTTCCTTAAAAGGGCTTCTGAAAATTACTCTCCAGCAGCTGACCATTAAAAGCAAGCTTCTACACGCAGCTCAACAAACTATAAAAACACTAAGAGCTACTTTAAGCTAGATACGGGGACACGAGATGTTTAGGATTCAAAAAGCTCTTGTAACACTATACGTCTGAATTTATGGTAAGTTAAACCCAAACAACACACTGTAAAAACAACAGTGCCAGCTAACAATTTCAGAAAAGAAATATAAGATAGGACAAATAGACTTTAATGTGTCTTTGGCCTTTTTGAACAAACCAATGAGAAAAATAGTCAAGCAAAGCATTGCAACTTGGATTTTATTGAAGGTAGCAAAGTCATAGCTCAACCTGTCAAATGAAACAAAAGACAGAACTAAGTTCTCGGAGTCTAGTCCACTCCAGATAAAAGCCAATGGACCTTTTTACAGTTTACTCTCCATATAGCTGAGGATGGAGGCATGGGGGTAACCTATATGGATGATTAAGTCCTGTGAAACAAAGACAGAAGCTAAGAAAAGTAGAGGTGAGCAGATGGTTGTAAAATTCCACTGTTGCCACAAAGCCACCACAACTCTAAAACAATGTATTAGCTCTCAAATTTTCTATTTTATTTTTTAAACTGTGTGTGTGTATTCCCAGGTATGGGTGCACATACATATGTGTGTGACTTGCATGTGGAGGCCATGTAACAACCTTGAATGTCATCCTCAGGAATATCTACATCCTTTGAACTGGAGTGCACTAATTAGTGAAGCAGCCAGTGAGCCCCCAAAATCCTCCTGTTTTTACCTCCTCAGTGCTGAGGTTACAAACAAGCCACTTCACTATGAGTTCTGAGTATCAAACTACAGTTGTGCTTACAATACAAGTGCATTCCTGACTGAGCACCCCAGCCCGCAGCCTTAGAGCTCTTATGAGGTGTGTGTATTATACATATATATTATACATATTAATATATATATTTTCAAATCCACAAAAGTCTACACCTAGAACTAGTTCAAAGAATTATTTAAAACATACCAGAAATATAAAACTTCAATTTCAAAATAGTCTTTTTGCATGTACAAGAAGGGCACCAACAACTGACAAGTTGGAAGGTAAACAGATGGTTAAGCAGCCAGGCAGTGGTGTCGAAAGCCTTTAGTCCCCGCACACTGGAGACAGAGGCAAGTGGATCCTTGAGTTAGAGGCCAGCCTGGTCTACAGAGCGAGTTCCAGCACAGCCAAGACTATAGAAAAAAACCCTGCCTCAAAAAACAAGGGGGGAGAAGGGGGAGGGAGAAAGAGGGGGGGAGAGGAAGAGAGAGAGAGAGAGAGAGAGAGAGACAGAGACGAGACAGAGACAGAGACAGAGACAGAGACAGAGAGAGAAAGCAAGCTAAGCTAATACAGCACTTGCAGAAGACCAAGTTGGTTCCCTGGGCATATGCAGGGGAAAGAATGACCTTACAATTGCCTATAACCTCAGCCCCAGGGGATCTCTTGTCTCCACAGGCACTACACTCACATGTACATACACAATTTAAAAGAAATCTTTTCAAAAGTAATTGGCAGGTTAATTTACAGTTAGAAGATCACAAAGAAACACAAAATGAACCAGCAAGATAGCTCACCTTGTCTACCATTAAGACTAAGACCTGAGATAAATCTGAGATTATTCCCCAAAATCAACTCCCCAAGTTTTCTGACTGTCCTGCCACAGGCACACAAACACATTGTACATAACAACAACAAATAATAATATAATTTAAAAACATAAATAAAAAGGCAAAGGGCAGCATAAGATCTGAACAAATGCTGTGATTCTAGACCCCATTTTAGTTAGATTCTCATATTACTAAGGGAAAAGGGCAGGAGAAATGCAAACTTAAAAGACAAAAGAATAAAGAAATACTCCTGACAACTGTTTTAGCTTTCTTTCTCCAGAGACTTGAGGAGCAGTGAGCTAAAACGCAGCATCCCCTCCACTGGTAGCTCCTCTGATGTGATGTCCTGACAAGTCAAGAGGGCAGAAGAAGTTGGTACTATTAGACATGACGCAGTAGTGTCTATCCTGGGACAAGGAATGACTAGCACTACTTTTACTTGCAGTCAAACTAAAATGAAGAGGTCAAAATTTTTTTAAAAGGCTTTTTTTAAAAAAAATCTAGAAATAGGATTATATTTTAGTAAGCAAAATAAGAAAATATACTTTTATTTTAGCAAGGTACAACTATGTTCCTATTAAGTTGTTCGATATTGCTTCTTCTGAATAATAAGTTGAAGAAAGTACTACATTTAGAATCAGGAAACCTAAGTTTAAACATTCCTAGTTTTTAATCGCTTGTAAAAACCTACCCATACTACTTTCCTAGTTTGTAAAAATGGAATAACTCACAGTAATGAACCACAATAAGTAAATTATCATCATAGTATCCTCATCTTCATCTGAACCCTCTCTGAGGTCAACTTCTAAACCAATTTTTAAAAATTAGAAAAAAAGGTTAAGAGATAAGCAACATGAAAACAGAAAACAGATTAGCCACAAACCAAACAAAAGCCAACCCTAAGAACAATATATAGCAAAGACTACTTGGCAGCAGTGAATTTCCACATCACTGTCTAATGAGGAAAGTAGGAAAACCCCCTATCCTGGGCTCTATAATATAGTCCATTCATAGAAACATTCTCATCAGTCCTCTCTAATTCAGTCAAGAATGCAAAGGGCATTCACTCCACACTATAGGGACCACAAGCCACATACCTAGTTGCTACTCTTCCTAACCAGGAACACTGCCTAGCTATCAGAACCTTGCTTAGAAGTAGAGACAACCTCTCAAGTTCAAGAATCTTTCTTTCCTGCACCATCACTGACTATGCTAGGAAACACCTGAAGAACCTCAAGTTATTCTAAAATATGTCCAGAGAACAGAAAGCTAACTAGAAGGTAAAACCACACACAAGCTGAAGTTGAAAGTAAGAAACCAAAAAGGATATTTTATGAAAACTGAAAGACTTGAGTGTGGTAAACTGCACCTCCAGAGCTTGGGAGGATTAAGGCAGGAGCACTGTGCTGCAAACGAAGGTCAGGTTGGTGAGCGTATTAGTGTGTATCATCCTATCCACAAAATCAAACAGAGGGTAAAAAAATTAACAAAGTAGTTCACAATTGTCCAAGTGCTGAAAGGACTAGCTAAAAAAGGGGTCGACGGGCAGTGGTGGCGCATGCCATTAATCCCAGCACTTGGGAGGCAGAGGCAGGTGGATTTCTGAGTTCGAGGCCAGCCTGGTCTACAGAGTGAGTGCCAGGACAGCCAGGACTACACAGAGAAACCCTGCCTCAAAAAAACAACAACAACAACAAAAAAAAGTATGGAGTCATTACTCCATCAGGCTTAGTTACAGATGACTCAGCACAATCACCCTCTGAAGTACAACTAATATTTCTATTTTTCTAGACAAGGAAACAAACACACAAAATAGTTAATCCACTTGCTTAGAGACACACTGCAAATAAATGACAGAGATACAGTTTGAAGAATCAGGTATGGTAGCAAAGGCTTTTAATCCCAGCACTCAGGAAGCAGAGTTCAAGGCCAGCCTGAAAATCCAAAGAAGGCCTGGAGAGCATTTGTTGATCTGTCAAAAGTGGCCAGGAGGTCCAGCTGCCTGTCTGATCCCTCCCCAACCATACCCCATGACATGAGAGAGCCAAAAAGCTGCTTCCTAAGAGTAAGTTTAGAATCATCCAGTCAGTTTACAGAACAAGTTCCAAGATGGCCAGGGCACCAGGAAACCTTTGTCTCAAACAGAACAAATCAAAAATCAGGCAACTAGTCATGGAGAGATGGCTCATCGATTAAGAGCACTGGCTGCTCTTCCAGAGGACCTGAGGCCAATGGTCAGCACCCACATGGTGGCTTAAAATCATCTGTTCCAGAGGACCCAATTCCCTCTTCTGACCACTGTGGGTATTGCCCACATGTAGTCTATAGATATACATGCAGACAAAACAGTCATACATGTAAAAACAAGTAAATCTTTTTAAAAAAAAAATCAGGCAATTAACCAATAACTGTCACTGTATAATTTACCCAACCAGTTCGGCTAGCTGTATTGACTAGCATGTAAATTAGGATATAGTGAATTATCTCTAACCTTATAGTCACTTAGTTTGAGGTTATTGTTACAGTAACTTGAATTCATGAAAATGAGAACTCACTTTCTGTTTCCAATAATAGACTATTTTTTTGTGTGGGAGGAAGGACTAAGTAAAATATAAGTACATGGTTTTTGTTTTGTTTTGTTTTTTCCAAAACACCAACAAAATAATGGTAATTTGCCTTGGAAAAAATGAAAATCCAAAGAAGGCCTGGAGAGCATTTGTTGATCTGTCAAAAGTGGCCAGGAAGTCCAGCTGCCTGTCTGATCCCTCCCCAACCATACCCCATGACATGAGAGTGCCAAAAAGCTGCTTCCTAAGAGTAAGTTTAGAATCATCCAGTTTACAACAGTGCAAAACCTCTAGTGATCTTGGTTTGCTGGTGCCTTTAGGCACCTGAAAATACATCAAGATCCTCCGCCTCTAATTATTTCTATAAATAATGCTGCAAATTCCATCTCTAGCTCATGAACACAAACAGACAAATTATTTTAAGAAACAAGAAGAACAAGGATCCAGAGGGAAGTCCAGATACTAGAATTAGGAAACTATAACATAACTATACAACTATGTTTGACTATTATGTAGCCCACATTGATCTCAAGCTCACAGTCTTCCTCAAGACTCACTCTCCTGCATGTGGGAGGCAATGAGTGCACTTCTACCACCACACCTGACTTAGATTTAATATGATCTTGGGAATAAAAGCCACATTGGAAAACTTGAGGAATCAGAAATCAAAAAAAAAAAAAACTGAAAAATACAAAAGCTACCAATTGTGTTCTTTATTCTCAATTAAAAACAAATTAAAGAGCCAGATGTGGTGGCTCAAACCTTTAGTCCTGAAGCTCAGGAGGCAGAGGCAGGCAGATCTCTGAGTTCAAGGCCAGCTTGGTCTACAAAATGAGTTCCCAGATAACCAGGGCTACCAGAAAAAACAAAAAAAGCAGAGTAAAAAATTGGTTAATTGAAAGATTGGTCAAAATAAACTACCAAAGTTATAAACTAGAAGAGGTAATAGCGAGAAGTCCAAGACAGAGAATGCAGCAAGGCTGTACGTAAAAAGAACAAATAAAAGACCCCCAAGCCACAACAGATTCAAGATGGTGACTGGGGCTGGAGAGATGGCTCAGCAGTTAAGAGCACTAACTGCTCTTCCAGAGGTCCTGAGTTCAATTCCCAGCAAACACATGGTGGCTCACAACCATCGGTAATGGGGTCTGATGCCTGCTTCTGGTGTGTCTAAA
Source organism: Rhabdomys pumilio (assembly GCA_030674055.1). NCBI lineage: Eukaryota > Metazoa > Chordata > Mammalia > Rodentia > Muridae > Rhabdomys > Rhabdomys pumilio. The sequence continues at coordinate 19,935,016 of JANHMN010000012.1, read as the reverse complement.
GAGAGCAACAGCGTACTTATATACATAAAATAAATAAATAATTTTAAAAAAGATGGCGAATACATGGAGTATATGTACAGGAATGAGCAGATAAAAAGCCTAGATTAAAACATTTAAAGGCATGTTGAAGTCTAACAATCCCACCACCTATCCACTATCAAGCAAAATAACAGTAACAAAATACTAGGGAGTCAACGTCTTAAATTTTTATATTTTATGTGTATAGACGTTTGGCCAGCATCCACATCTATGCACCACATGCACTCAGTGTCTTCAGAGGCCAGATAAGGGCATGAGATCCCCTGGGAACTGGAGTTGTAGTCACTTGTAAGCTGCCAGGTGGGTACTGGGAATTTCAACTCTAGCTCTCTAGAAGAGCAGCCAGTGCTCTTAAACTGTTGAGCCATCTCTCAAGCAAGGCAATTTTTGAGGGACTAAAGGTGAAAACCAAAAGGCACTAGGACCACTGATAGAAATATACTACACTGTTAGCCAACATTCACATCCCACGGACTTTGGGCATAAAAAACTGAAAGAACAATCTTAATCCTTAATAAGGATTTAAAAAAACGATAAATCTTTTTGCGGGAGGGGTTAATAAAGATATTTTACAATTCAGATTTACTCATTAGCATTAAGGGAAAAAGAGGCACTCAAAGAGAAAAGATACCTAAGAATATGGGTGTTGGTTTCTCTAAATGATGACCAAAAAAGAGAAATCTAAAAAGGTAATTCTTAATCAGCTTTATTCATGATGATATAAATAATTCTGAGTATTTTTTCTTCTATTAATTGAGCAAGTCTGAAGAACCTGAGTTTAATCTTCTAAGATTAAAGAAGGAATTAGTGAGGAGAAACCTCTTAGTAGGGATTGAAGACATGGAATCCTCCAGCCACTTGGAAACTTGCCTTGTAAAATGGATTCTGTTATTACCACACCCAACTACTTTGAAAATGCCAGATATGCACTCAGGTGGGAGAGGAGCTGCTTAAGTATCAGCATAGCCATCCTTGAAGAAGGGAGCAGGGGAAGCACACACATAGCAACATGCTTAGGAAGCAAAGAGTTTCTCTCTCATTCTAGGACAGGCTGTCTGCCATTTAGAGCAACAATTCTCAACCCATGGGTCACAATCACTTTGGAAGTAACAACCCTTTCACAGGGGTCCCACATACAGATATCCTGCATATCAAATATTTACATTACGATTCATAACAGTAACAAGATTATACTTATGAAGTAGCAACAAAGTAATTTTATGGTTGGGGTCACCACAGCATGAGGATTAAAGGGTTTGCAGCATTAAGAAGATTGAGAACCACTGGCCTAGAGTGAAGTGACAAAAATGACAAGACCCTGCCTCAACAAGGTAAAACTCCCAAAGTTGTCCTCTGACCACCATACACAGGCTCATTCATATTTAAACTAACTTATCCAAAAGATATTAGCAGAAAGAATACTGAATTCCTAGACAATACAAATCATATAGTATCAGATATCTGATATACAACCTCACAACAAAAACACTACTGATTTTTTAAAAATAACTTATAAAAAGAAGCCAGGCATGGTGTCAAGTACTTACCATCTGAGGCAGCAGAGACAAGCAAGTCCCTAGGACTTGTTGGCCAGCTTCATGCCAATGAGAGACTATGTCTCAAAAATCAGGGTAGAAGGCATCTAAAGAACACATGACATTGACTTCTGGCTTCTACATATAACTACATACAAATGTACACAAACCACAGAAGCATGCATTCACACCAACAAATAAATAATTAAAAGATTTAACAACCTTTCTCTGAGGAAACATATGCAAATCATAACCACAATGAGATAGATGTTCCTTCACACCCATTAAGAATAGCTATGAAAATTTTAAAAATTGCAAATGTTGGCCTCTATATGGAGAAACTAGAAGTCCTATATATTGTGATGGGAATGTTAAACAGTATATTCACTTTGAAACAGAATGTAGCAGCTTCTGAAAGACTACATAGAGTTAATATACAAATAGCAATTCTACCCTAGGTATCAATATTCAAAAGAACTCAAAACTTCAGAATACTTTTTTTCAACAGTATCTCATACATTCCAGGATGGCCTCATCTGGACTCTGTAGCCAAGGACAAAACTAAACTTCTGATCCACCTGACCCCACTTTCCTAGTGCTAGGGAATTACAAGCATGTGCCACACATTTGTTTATGGGACACAGGGGACTGAATACTTACTTAGCATGTAACTAAGTAAGTACGCTACAAACCCAGCTACATCTCTAATCCTAAAAAGATGTTAAATGCCAATGTTTATTACCACATTATTCAAAATAGGCCAAAGGTGAAGGGAACACAAATACACATCAATAGAGAATAGACAAACAAAAGGGCCTACTGTATACTTACAACGCAGCATTACTCAGTCATAAAAAGACTGAAGTTCTGCTACATTGTACAAGGACAAACCCTGAAAACACTGCTAGCAAAATAAGTCAGAGACAAAAGGGGAGAAAAAAGTCAGAGACAAAACATGATTCTATATATATACATATATATCACATAACTAGAACATGCAAATTCAGAAACATTAGAAGATTGGAGATTATAAGGGTCTGGAAGAGCAGGAAATAGGGAGTTATTGCCTAATGCCTAGAGTTTCTGTTTGGGGTAATAAAACTGTTTTGGAAACAGTGATAATGGTTGCACAATACTGAGACTATAATTAGTACTACTTAACCGTACACTTAAAAGGGGTTAAAATGACTATCTGTAATCCATCCATCTATATAGAACACAACTTAATTTTTAAAACAGCAAGAAAAATTAGCATATAGACACTTCAAAAAACAGTTTGGCAATTTCTTACAAAGCTGAGTCTCCTGATTATCAGTAAGCCATATACATCTAACTATCCAAATGAGCTAAACTTAAGAAGACACATGCTTTATTTATATTTGTCAAAAAATGTTAGCAACTGAGATGCCTCCTCAATAGTAAGCAGATAAACAGACTGGTTATATACCCTAAATTAATATTAACAATGATAAAATGATTTATCAATTTTCAGAAAGATGTAGAACTAGCAGAGTGTGGCATCCATCTATAATCCCAGTACACAGGAGACAGAGGCAGGAGAATCATTCCAAGTTTGAGACCAAGCAAAGCTACATAGCAAGGCTTGTCAAGAAAGAAGACAACACTAACAAAGAACCTTTGAGGCATTACTGTATGAAAGAACCAGTTTGAAAAGACTACAGACAGTATGATTCCAATTATGAAACCTTCTGGAAAAGCAAAACTGCAGACAGTGAAAAAGATTGGTGGTTGCTAAGGATACAAGGGGGAGCCAGGGAGCCAGCGATGGAGCTCGCTAGCACAAGCACATAAGCATGTGGAAAGAGGGACCTATAGCTAGTCACTCATGGTAAAATCATAAAATTATGTATTGGCAAATTCCAAAGAATAAACTCAAATATGAACTATAAATTTTTACTAATGGTATGGTATCAATAATTGTTCATCAACTGTACCAAACATACCACATAAGTCTAACAGGTTAATAACAGGATGCCCCTTGACATCCTCTACAGGCACCAGACATCATAGTATACAGACATTCATGAAGGTAAAACACTCATACACAGGGCAGGGCTTGGTGGTGAACAGCTTTAACCTCAACACTCGAGAGGCAGAGGCAGGAGGATCCACAAAACAGAGTCTAGATCTACAAAACATCCACAGCTGTTATTTAAAAAAAACCCTGTCTCAAAAAAACAAGACCAAAAAAATACTAATACACAAGTAAATAAATCCTTAGAAAACAGAACAAGGGAATCAACTTTTACAAGTTCTAACTTTCACAAGCACATCATGGCTTGTGCACATTCACCAACACCATAATAAATGAATAAGCAATGCAATAAAAAATTTAAGTTAAAGAGAAGATGCAAAATAAAAAAATTGTCAAAGTAGAGAAGGGATATGGAAGTGGCAGAGTGCTTGCCCAGCACACACAAGTCCTTGAGTTCTATCTCCAACACAGGGGAAACAAAACATTACAAACCAAAGAAATGACTGGTTAAAAACTGTGAACACCAGGCAGTGGCGGCATGCACCTCTAATCCCAGCACTAGGGAAGCAGAGGAAGGAGGATGCAGAGGAAGGAGGATGAGTTTGAGGCCATCTTGGTCTACAGAGTTGAGTTCCAGGGCAGCACAGGCTACCTAAAGAAACCAAAAACAAACAAACAAACAAACAATAAATGTGAGCTTTCATGGAAGGAAGAATATTTGAGAAAGGCCCTGAAAAGTAATAGCTTCAAGAAATGGCTAACAGTCAAATACATGGACCTGCAACTGAAAATGGAGACATTTCTGGCCACACAGAGTAATGGGAGAAAGCTGGGAGTTGGGACTATACAGACAGAGGTATTTATACATGATCCAAACACAAATAAGTGATACGGCAGGAGTTGCATTTGAAGACTTTATGGCAGTATATAAGACGACATTGGAAAAGCAACTTAAGGCAGGCCTTCCTCCATGCCCACTTAACTCACCTCCTTCATCTACATCTGCAATAGCCATCTGCCCCTGTGAGGGTTCCCCAGCATCCCTGCAGGGTACCACACAACCCCCTCACTTTAAACAGAGGTCTAGAAAGAAAACAATCATTATTCCCACAAAAATCAATTATAAGAGTATCATAGAGGGAAACAACCTTAAGGTAGATCTTTCAATCAATATGTGAGCTCCTACTATATACCAGATACTACTCTCTAAGAACAGGGATAAAGCTATTTTTATCCCATGAAGCTCCTATTAGGGGAGAAAACAGGCAAGAGGCAACACAGAGCAGAGAAGGAGGCTACCTGAACCCTAGGTAGGCATAGAAGGCTTTCTGCATATAGAGAAGGGAGTGACCACATAGTATGAAGTTTTTATAACATACACATCTAACAGAAGAGGAAAACTGATGTTGAAACCTGACAAAGTCTGGCCCTAGCTCTAACATATAACCACTAAATAACTACTCTTAAATTATACAAACTCTCAAGTTTATTTCAAGTCTGGTTCAGTTTATCACTCTACTGATAAAGTACTAACTTTGTTATAGGGCTATCATATAAAAAAGTATTGAATATAAACACTGGACCTGGTACTTGGTACAAGGTCTGAAAGTGTGAATCATGTTTTATTACATCAGTGGTTTAATATGCAGACAGTATTTTACTTCTCTATCAAAAAACTATGTTTGCTTGTTTATTCTGATACAGGCTGGCCTCAAACTCACAGAGATCCACCTGTTCATGCCTTCCAAATGCTGGGATTAAGGGTATATACCACTACACTCGGCCCTAAATACTGTATACATAAATCCTAGACTAAATTGTCTAAGGTAAATGTGGTATCAGTAGCAATTAAGACCCCTTTCAGGGCTGGAGATGGCTCAGTGGTTAAGAGCAGTAGCTGTTCTTACAGAGGATCAAGGTTCAATTCCTAGCACCCATACGGTAGCTCACAACCCAGTTTCAGGAGATCAGATACCTTCTTCTGGTCAGGCATATAAAGATATACATGAAGACAAAACATCCGTATACAAAAAATAAAATAAAGTGAGACCCACTTCCAGAATCTCCATGGACATTATGTGGATGCTAAAGTTCCCCACATTTAAAAAAAAAAAAAAAAAGTTCCCTACATAAAGTTTCAGTTTTTCATAACCTATAAAAATAACCTTTCATCATTTAAATCTAGATTATTAAAATAGTATATAAAAACTATCAAAATAATTATATTGTTCACCAGATAAGTATAAAACTTTCATTTTAAATTATTTTTCATTTATACTTGGCTGAATCAGTGAATGCAGAAACCACAAATACAGGGGGTCAAACCTAATGAGTATTCTGCTCTAGAAACACAACATTAAGCAGTATTTTATAAAATAACATTAGAAATCACTTCCAGCCACAGAAACACTTCTAGAACCTATTTTAGTTAAGATAGTTATATTAGATGAAAAATCATGACATTTTTAAACATATTTCCATACATAACTATTTCAATAAAAATAACTTTTCAAATAACTAGTTTAACTAGAAAAGTATACTCTTATGACTTTTCACACTGTTAGCTTTATAGTTAAATCTTATTTTTAATAGAAAAATATCATGTCTTTTGTTTTGTTTTGTTTTTCTTTTTTGTGTGTGTGTGTGTGTGTGTGTGTGTGTGTGTGTGTGTTTGTTTTGTTTTGTTTTTGTTTTTCGAGACAGGGTTTCTCTGTGTAGCCCTGGCTGTCCAGGAACTCGCTCTGTAGACCAGGCTAGCCTCGAACTCAGAAATCCACCTGCCTCTGCCTCCCAAGTGCTGGGATTAAAGGCATGAGCCACCACTGCCCAGCTATAAGATGTCTATTTTAATAGAAGGTGAATATACTGATTCATTAGGTCAATATATAAATTGACTGGCTGTGGAATTAAGTCTTGATTCACTTAAAAAGCTTACCCTTTTCCTGTTCTCAAATGGCTTAATTTAGAATGAACTAGGCTACAGAGAAACCCTGTCTTGAAAAACAAAAACAAAACAAACAAAACAAAAAAAAAAACAAAAAAAAAAATGAACTAGGCAAAGATAAAACATTAGTTTGTTCTTCCCTAGAAACCTGTATCAGTTATTAATTTGCTAATGAGCTCAGGTATAAGATTTCTATATGATCAATGCTATGACTTAACACTGGCAAAGACACTTCTTGAGCTGAATTATCACCAGGTTTTTAGAAAGAATTTCTAAATGAACCACTAGCAAGTCTTTTGGCAGGTACAGATGGGCCAGTATCAAGTCTTATGAATTTTCATATAAAAATAGAGATAAGGAGAATAGAAATAATCCTTTGTCTGTTGAGAAATATTTATTAAATTTCTCTTTAAATGGATTACATAAACACTTTGGCTACTATCAAGAATTCAATTCATTTTTGTGTAATGTATGTATGTGTCCATGTAGTTGTGAATGTGTGAGCATCTGTGTGCAGGTTTATAAGGTCAGAGGTTGGTGACAGCTGGTTCTGCTACATACTAGTTATGTGCCCTCTGTGACTCTCTTTTTTGTGGGTGGGAGATACTGAGGAAAGAGCAGGACAGGGTTCTCTCACAGGACCTGGAGCTCAAAGATTTGGGACTAGCCAGCAAGCTCCAGGGATCTTTCTAAATATGCCTGTCCAGAGTCAGGGTTATAGGCATGGACCACCATGGCACACCTGGCTTCTTCTGTAGGTACTAGGATCATGGACTCAATGCTTATGCAACAGGCACTTTACCAACTGCGTCATCTCCCTAACGCTCCCACTCCTTAAACCTTTCCAAGATTCCTGTCTTACATACAGACATGTGACAAACCACAAGCATCATTACAGAACTTGAATATATAGATTTCTGCTGAAATCATAAAGCCTGATATTTTGATTTTTAAAATAAGTTGACTTTTTAAATGTAGTAAACAAGCCGGGCGGTGGTGGCGCACGCCTTTAATTCCAGCATTTTGAAGGCAGAGGCAGGCGGATTTCTGAGTTCGAGGCCAGCCTGGTCTACAGAGTGAGTTCCAGGACAGCCAAGGCTACA
>JANHMN010000012.1:19853216-19927299 GCA_030674055.1 Rhabdomys pumilio | reverse complement strand
GGGGGGGGGGGGGGGGGGGATGTAGTAAACAGGTGCCTGAACAGCATTCTTTAAAACTGAATAAACTCAGCATAAATAAGCAAGTAACAAACTCATGGAAGCCATTAATTCAGACAGGATCCTGAACAGTGAGAGCAACTGACCCCTTCCATGGCACATTTCTTGGAAAGCTAGCAGCAAAAACTGTTTTACTTATTGATTCACTCAAAAATTATTTGCTGAGCATAAACGATATACCCTACAAGTTGGGAATGTAATGGTGTATAGTCCTTATCTCCTCACATATTGGTCCTTAAAAGGCAGTTCTCCATTCTGCATTTCCTACAACCCAAAAGCAAATCTCTCCAAGGAATCCTGTACTTACATTACTTGCCAAGCTGTTCCTCACTCATCTAGATTAAATACAGAACCACACCAAGCACAGTGAAGAGCAGAACTCAGAGCCAGGTACCCAACACCAAAAGCTGGCTCTGCTACATACTAGTTATGTGCCCTTGGTCATGTCATTCAATTCTTCCAAGATTCAGTTTGCTCATCCAGTAAATGGGAGATAACATTACCTCCTAATTTTTCTAATAATTAAATAAGTCAACATTTGTCAAGTTCTAAGAATGTCTAGCTTTTAGAATTTATTACATAAAAATTATTAACTTGAGTTTTTGGCTGCTGGAATATCTTCACCTATCTGTTTTGATGTTAAGGCAGATTTAGTGCCAAAATTTCCTATAAGTCCCTTTTATTTAAACCAGTTGCTTATAGCTTAATGCTTCCTCTTATGAGGCTTTGAAGAGGAAGAAGCAAAACTCACCAATTCATGACATGGTTGTAGCCCTCCCATGTCTCCACCCCCAGCCTTCCTCACAGTGAGAAAAGACCTCTCAGTCATAGACTACAGCTCTCCTCCCAAACCACGTTCCATTTGTGCAAATCAAGCACTCAAATTCAGGTCAGTCTCACTCTTAGGCTGCCTGGGTCCCTCTTGCTATGCTCCAGAGCCCAATATACCACATACTTCTAACCTCAGTCTTAAAGAACTTGTCCTTGGCATGTTCCTTCCCCACTGCTTCCGCACAGCTCATTCCTATCTGCTAGGCCCACTAAATGTCTCCTCCTCTACAGCTTTCTCTCATAACTCTTTCCATTTTCAATCAGGAGTTAACAAGACCCTCCCATGGTTCTCCTCTGGTTCTTGTTACACCACTGTTACAGTCTTAAAGATCGTTTGTACATTTTATAAATGTTAATTTTCCATGTCTGACTCTCCTACAGACACTGAACTCTAGGAAAAAGGAAGATATTTTATCTTAGTCCTTCTTGTGCGTAGAACAGAATCTACTTAGCAATCTTGACTGAAGTGAAATATTTTTCTCAGATGCAGTCCATTCCCTTATCTGTGTCCCTTATCTTCGGAGAAAGTCAGCTTTCAGCACATGCGAACCAGTTATAGCAAACTTTTATTTTCATTTCATAGAAATATTTAATAAATGATACCAGCTATAATGTCTTTCACTCCCAATTCAAATTCCTCCTATGGAATATACTAAAACTCAATTCCACTTCCACAAAATCTTTTTCAATCAAAAAATGAAAGTCTATTGCCATTGTATTTATTTTTGCAATACTAGAGATGGAACTTGGGGCCTGGTGCGTGTTAAGCAAACACTTTACCACAGAGCTGTACCCTCAGGTCCTTTGTCAGGTTTAAACTCACTAGATAGGGGTAGCACTGAATACAAGATACACGTTTTCATTGTCTGCTGACACACATGCAGCTATAAACTGTTGGCTTCACTGCTAGTCCTAGTTTGTAGGAGTCATCCTGTTCTTAAGAACATAGTCCCCACACTGCCCTCCAGCAGGATAATTATTCAACACAAATGAGAGTACTCCTGTTCCAAAATCCTCCAGGAATTTCCAGCTTTCCACACAGAGCACAGGGTTCTTCAGCTTCTTCACCTAAGCTCCGAATGCTCCTTCTGGGCCTCTCTGCAGTTGTTTTTCAGAGCTGAGGAACAGTTGGCCATGCTTTTTGTGGTGGTTTAAATATGCTTGGCTGAGGGAGTGGCACTATTAGAAGATGTGGCCTTGTTGGAGAAATTGTGTCACTATGGAGGTGGACAATGAGAGCTTCCTAATCACGAGGAAGCCAGTCTTTTAGCAGCCTTTAGATAAAGATGTAGAACTCTCAGCTCTGCCTGCACCATGCCTGCCTGAACACTGCCATGTTCCCGCCATGATTAATAATGACTGACCCTCTGAACTCTGTAAGCCAGCCCCAATTAAATGTTCTTCTTATAAGAGTTGCCTTGGACATGTCTGTTCACAGGGGTAAAACCCTAAGAAATTCTTCAATATACCCTAGAACCAAGATTTTCATCAACTTGTTCCTGTCAGGCTAAATTAACTCAGGCCATTATTTCTTCCTCTGAAGTTGTCTCTATTCTTAATGTTAGTTAGTCATAGAAACACCCTGTAAATTTTCTATAATTAATTTAAACTCAACATTAATACCTATATGAAAAGACATAAAGTCAAAAAGCTTAACACAGCATCTTGGCCAACAGACAAACTTGGAGAAATAAACACATTTGTATTACATAACCTCCGACCTACACGGATAGAGACAGAGGTTGAGTATAGGTCACAACAGAGCAATGGCTCATGGGCAAAATGATACTTTCACTGTTAAAGCACTAAAGAGAACAAGACAGAAGCTAAATCTAAAATAAAAATAATGCAAAACGGTTCTGACTAGCCTGAGAGCCATATAGTGGTATTTGGAAATATTTCCTAAGTCTTTTTTATTTTTCCTGTACACAAAAGTTTTCAGTAGATATCCAAGAGATAATAGACAAACTGCTCTGCTAGGACCAAAGAAAGAGTAAGCATCACCCCCAACAACCTACAATCAAGGATAAAAGTGCTTCCCATCTCCCTCTGGTGTTTTGTTTTGGTCTGGTTTGACACAAGGTCTTTCTGCATGAACCTAGTTGTCCTAGAATTCACTGTGGCCTATTATTATTATTCAGGCTGGCCTACAGTTAACAAAAATTAGCCTGCCTTTGCCTCTCAAGTGCTAAGATTAAAAACACCCAGCTTTTGTGTGTGTGTGTGTGTGTGTGTGTGTGTGTGTGTGTGTGTACACGTGTATGCTAGCAGAGGCATATGAGAGTCAGAGGCTAACCTTGGGTTTAGCCTTCCACATTTTGTTTAAGGCAGAGACTGGAACTTCAAGCTAACTGGCCAGCAAGTCAGCTTTTGGACATTCAAAACTCAGGTTCTCACTTTATGAGGCAAGTGTTTTTATCATCTGAGCCATCTTTCCAGACTCCAACTCATGTTTTGCTTTTGGTGAATGTATACATTTGGGTGCCTAGAGGCCAGAGAATGACACTGGGTGTTTGCCTCTATTGTTCTCTATCTGGGTTTTTTTGAGACAGGATCTCTCACTGGACTCATTGATTCAGTTAAATTGACTGGCTAGTAAGCCCCAAGTATCCTCTGTCTCCTCAGCACTAAGATTACAAGTGTGAACTATAGTGCCTGTTTTATTTGTTTTGGTTTGGTTTTAAGGGTGTGTCTCACTATGTAGCCTTGGTAGACCTGGAACTCACTCTGTAGACCATGCTGACCTCAAACTCACAGAGATCTGCCTGCCTCTGCCTCCTAGAGTGCTAAGACTAAAGGAGTGTACCACCGCCACTGACACACCCACCACCACCCAGCCTAGAATCTTGTTTAATTCCTAAATTATTTTCAGATATAATTTACTCATAATAAAATGACTTACAAGCATAAAATCCAATCTAAATAGATAGACAGACAGACAGACAGACAGACAGACAAAAACGAACAGAGGTTCTCAAACTATAAGTTTCAACCCCTCTGGGGGTTGTATATCAGATATCCTACATATCATAACAGTAGCAAAATTACAGTTATGTAGCAACTGTAGTAACATTGAAATAACAATAACATAATAACTGTAATAACAATGAAAATAACATTACAGCTGGGGGTCAGCACAACATGGGAACATTAAGAGTTCCAGTATTGGGAAGGTTGAGAACCACTGCTCTAGAAACTAGGGAGGAGAGGGGGGAATCAAAGTTAAACATTGTAGCAAAGACTTATAATCCAAGCATTTGGGAGTTGGTAGCAAAAAGATCAGAAGTTGGCCACATCAGCATGGGCTACATGAGGCCTGCCTATGAGCAAATCAAAACATATTATCAATCCAATTCCTAATATCATGGGTTGTCTGGGCTTATAAATAAGATGATCCATTTTTAAACTTTCACTCAGCATACTTGTGAGACCTCAAGTTTATTACAGTACCACAGTACCAGTGGTCTGTTCCCTTTTTTTGTTGAGCAGCCTTCCAGTAAATGTATATACTATAGTTTATCTTGCCAATGGACAGACATCTGGACCATTTCCAGAATCTGGTTATTAAGACAGTAACTGCTATAAGCATTCTTGCATATAGTTTAGTGGCAGAAATGTTTGTTTCTGAATAAATACCTAAAAATGAAACTGCCTGGTCACAAGATATACATATTCAACTTTCTAAGAATTTCTTAAGTTTTCCAAAATGGTTACATCATTTTACACATTCACCAACAGGATAGCAGACTCCTAGATGTACTGTTTAAGAGACTCTGCCTATGCTATAACCAAACTAGCATTCTGCATACACACTCCTACTATTTTAAGAACTTTACAGATGCACACCAAGAATACTTTTTCTTCTTATTCCATTTTCCATACTGCTTATCTTCTGGTACTTATTCATTCCACAAACATCACAAAGACTAAGAAAAGGCTAGGCTAGTCACTGTTCTGACTTGGAGGTAGTAGTATTTTCAAGGAACTGAAGAATGAAGATTGCTGAAGAAAGCAAGTGTCAAGACAAGCTCAGGAAAAAATGAAGGAATGGGGATTTACACTCACAGTCAAAGCTGGGAGCCTGCACTTTGCCAGCCAGGCAAAGTGCTTGCCATGTAAACATGAGTACATGAATCTGATCTCTAGTACCCACACAAAAGCTGGGCACATACCTGTTGTCCACACAGACATATACATGTGCACCTGCATACAAACATACATATAACATAATGTAGTCCAATTTTTAAAAATTCACCAGGGTATAATGGTCATACACGCATTTTATGCCAGCACTGAAGAGACAGAGGCAGGTGATTGCTGTGAGTTCTAGAAGCCTCGTCTATATAGAGTTCCATCACTAACAGACTTGGTCTCCAAACAAACAAAAACTCCATGAACTTCCATTCTGGAGAAACATTGTATCAAGATGAAGCAGTATAAACAAGAACGGCGTTACTGTTACTTTTCACAAGGATGAACAGTGTTGGTTTCTTAGACCCCACTAACTAGTTTCTTACCCTGATTGTGTCTTGGTCCACAATGTATAACTTGGAGAAATGTTTCCTTAGAGTTCAGTTACAATGAAGTCTTTTAGATGTGGGGATATTTTCGCCACACCTCAGTTCCAGGACAGTCCTGGTTTCACGTTTATGACTAAAAGTATAAACTATTACTTAGGAAGCCTGAAAAACATTTACTGTGCCTGATAAGAAGAAGCAGGGATTCTTCTTAAATGCAGTAGCACGTGAACTTAGGAAGTGGAAGTAGGAGGATCATCAGGGTCGTCCTCAGCTACACAGTGAGAATGAGCCAGCCAAGCTGGAGGGGACAGGGAAGAGAGGGTCTCTTGAGAAGAGCAAGGGTACGACTCCAGGTATTTCCTTGATTACTACTGTGGCTGGCCACACCAATGGGAAACAGGTTCTGTGTGTTGTCTTGTAAGTACGGGATAAGGCGCATTTGTTACAGAAAGCATATGCTTAATGATGGTGGCAAACTAGGAGTAGGGAACATCACTTCCTAGCAGTGGCCTTGGGTTTTTTTTTTCCAGATGTTCAAGGCCAAAGTAAACTGCTTAAGATTTTTACTTGCCCTAAAGATTAAATCTGTCTACCCAAGCTGAGAGAAATGTCTACAAACAGGGACCATCGTTGAGACCACTCTAAAGCAGCATTTATGTCATTATCATATTAAGCTTCTTTTCTTTCTTTCTCCAGTCAGGCTTGCTCACTATGTAGCTCAAGCTGGCTTTAAACTCACAATCCTGCTTCTGTCTCCTGAGTTCCCAGATTATAAGCAGGCATCAACATATCCACCTATATTTTTTTATTCTCTTTGTAGCTATTACTACATGACATTCTTATTTATTTACTATTTATATTTTATTTTCAGAGTGGCTCATTCTCTGTCTGACCTATTACTTCATCTTCTACATTTTAGCATAGCCCACTATTAATGCAAATGACAAGATATATACAAGAAGATTTTAATCAACATTTAGAGATGTGATGTTCAAACAAAGAAATCATCTCCATATTTTGCTGATAGTCAAGTGTCCCAGTCCTAGAGAAGAGCTTAAAATGGGGGTAGCTTCACTAGTAGCTAGTATATTCTCATTCTTTTGTTCATTATTATTATTTTTTGAGACAAGATCTCACATTATAGTTGTTGCCAGCCTGGAACACTATGTAGTCCAGGCTAGCCTCAAAGTCATAGAGACCTGCTGCCTCTGAGAGTGCTAAGACCAAAAGCATGTACCACCACACCCAGCTCTATGTTCTTAAATCCATAAAGAATCACCAAATGAGGCCACAGTTATACCAACAACTCCTGTTACGTAGCACGGTCATCTTGTTAGTCCTGTGCATTACCCCAATGCAAGCATGGCCCTAATTTATCTGTCATCATGAGAACCTTTTCACCTATACTGTGGGCACCATAGTCATGACAAGATTCTTGAGAAGCTTGGGGATATAGCCTAGTACCTACTGGCCCAGCACAATTGAGACTCTGCTCTCAATCCCCAGTATCACCTCAAGACTTTCAAGGGCCTAAAACTAAAAATACTACCCCCAAGAGGAAGTAATGCTTAAGACACCCTGGGAAAGGTTCTGTTTTTCATAAATTTATGTCAACAAAGTCTCATTTGGCCAAAGTGAAAGCAATCACGACATGGTTCCTGAACACTGCAAACCTACTGGTTTGCATAGGCAACAAGAAAGACAACCTTTTATGACTTTTCTTGCTCTTTCAGTTTATAAATGTTTTCAGCTCAAGACAAAATGGCAGACCTAGATAAGAAAGAGAAACGTCTAACAAATTAAAACTTAGACATACAAGAAAAACTGGCCAAGCATGGGCAAACTGAAAGTTAAGAAAATTCCCAAGGGTCACAGAAACCACTTTCCAGTATTTCACCCAGATCCGGATTTCATATTCACCAATTTTGTTGTCATTTTTTTTTTTTTTAAAGAGCCATTAAAGAGAATGACAGCAGGAAGCTAAGTATTTTAGAGCCACTCATACTAACTGATCTGCACCTTGAGCAGGCCCTGAGTTAAAGGAAACCTGGGAACAAGTTTTGGAGTCGAGGAGAGTTATATCCAAGGCCCACCTCTCACTAGCTTATGCACTCTGAGGAGATGGAATGAGAACTTTCAGGTCCACTGGGTAGACATTTTAGGACAGTTTACAATTCTTTGGCCCAAGTATACCCATTGTTTTTAGTTTTAATGCAAATGTTAGCATCCTTTCCTATCTCTAAGAGACAATTAAAACTTAATAAAGGCAAGTTTCCCACTATCTTACCAATGTAAGATCTCTCACATATACATATATACACACACACACAAATCAACACACTAAAGTTTTACAGTAATTTTTTATAAGCTATAAAACCGGCATAATTAATATATACTTTTGAGTGTGATAGGTGCTTCTAATTTGAGTAACTGGAGCTTTTTCAAATCATACAGTGAACATGAGGTCGTAATTCAAGTCTTAATAGAATTTCATATTCTAGAAAATTCCAAATAACTCAACTGTACAGTCTTGTCTCCTTATGTGAGAGGCCTAATGTTAACTAATATTAAAAAACCTTCTTCTAACATATACACAAGACAGACATTAAGAGCCCATTCCCCTATTCATTTTAAGACCATTTTAAACTATACAGACCAAATTTTAAAAAATGACCTAAGGAAAACATAATGAGCTATGTTTTATGGGGAATCAAGCTATTAACCCCAGGGGAATAAAATCAAAAGGCAGAAGCATCACTGGAAATTCAAGACCATCCAAGACTATATAGCCAAACATAAGAAAGGCACAGGATATAACATTAAACATATATCCCTCAAATATTACAATACTAAAAGTCTTAGACAAACAAGAGCAAAATCGAAGTTGGTCTAGGAGTACTTACCATTGAAAAATCAAATGGCCCAGGGCCCTCACACACCACAAAATCGGTAAAAATTAACTGAGGTTCTTCAGCATCTGCCAGGAAATACTCTGCTACCACTAGGAATAAACTGGGGATGCAAATATTTACTGCATCCTGAGGTGGATATTAATTCTATTAGCCTACCACATCTCATAGCTAATTCTCCCTTATCCCTAATCCAAGATGGAAGTTGGAAATGTCAAGTTAGCCAAGTAAGAGTCACCTAAAAGATCTTGAAATAGCATCCCTTCACAACATGGACAGGGCTTCCAACAAAAACAGACCCAATCATCTCATCCATATTTACCAATTAGCCAGTGCTTTTTCTGAAACTCTATCACTAGGAAAACAATATAATAATGTGCATTCAACATAGGCTAGACTGCTATTAATAGTATGCATATGTATTTTCTCTTCATAAGCACAGAAAAGCACTGAGAATTGAGCAAAAACTACTCCGACCAAGTTACTTTTCAACCCAGTGAGGCACATCTTACATTTCTCAGAAAAGTTCCTATGGTCAAAATGAGAGCACAAAACAGGAGTGGAAGAATCACCAAACCAAACTCAAAATAAACCTTCGAAATGTCTGGCCTGCAAAGGAGTCTTTAACAGAAGTGTAATTGAGGCATGAGAGGGTAGGTAACTTGCCCAGAGCTACAGTTTATTTGGTGGCCAAGCTGGAAGTGCATTCCAGGCCTCCTAGATCGGAATTTAGTGCAGTTTCCCCAGCCGCCAATGCCACCCCGTGTAAACCCTTTTATAAAACTCTTCACTAAGGCTGTGAGCATAAGGGTCCAATTATCATTCAAAGATCAGCCTATTAGATAATAGCTCAAAAATTCCATCCATTTTATAGCATTTACCAGAGTCATCTAATCTCTGGAGGGAGAACGCAGAACTCGGGTAGAAACCCCTAATCCTGATTCGTCCCAAAGGAGTTGAATACAGGCAGGAAAGGAACACTGGTGTCCGCACCCAAAAACCATGCAGGAATCCGCAGCTCCACTGCCCCCCAACACTAAATTCCACTCCTATCCCGGCGCACTCAAGGCATCCCACCTCCCGCCGCAGGCCGGATAGCAAACTCTTCTTTAAAGCACTTTTCCGTGAGAATGGGGAAGAGAGACTCCGAGCCTCGCTTTCCCAACCCCTAGCCGCGAGAAAGAGCTCCTTCGTGGACTCCGCGGGACCCCACACCCTGCCCTGCTCACCGCGGCGGGGGAGGGGAGAGCGCCCCACACAGGAAGTGCATCCTGCGCCCCTAGCTCGCGCCCTGCAGCCGGGTACCTGCCCTGGGCCGCCAGCAGGCAGCCAGCAGCGGCATCCACATGGCCTCAGGTGTTCGCGCGGCGGCTCCCCCGGTCCCAGCCGGCCCCTCCCCGGCCCGCTCCAAGCCCGGCCCTTCACCATGCGTGCCTCGCCCCCAGCCCGCAGCCAAGAGGCCAGCAATGCCGGTCCCCGCGGGGCTGCCAAGAGCGTGGACCCCTCAGCACCTCAGGCCGCAGTGACCAGGTATCTCCGCCCGCAGCCCGAGAGCCTCTTGCCCGCTCTGCCTTGACGCCGGTCCTGGCCGTTGACCCCTCAGCAGCCCACGCCGGTGCCCTCAGCCCCCTCGGCGACTCCCGAGGCTCAGCACTCGCAGGGCGGGCCGGGCCACGACCTGTGCTCCCAGCAGCCAGGAGGAGCGGCGCGGCCCGGTCCCGGCCCCTCGGGCTTCCCTTTTTCCTCAGGCCGGGCGGCGGTTACCTGCAGGAGCCCCCCGGCCCGTCCCTCGGCCTCCGCCGGCGCTGGGAGGGGAGGGGGCGGCGGCACGGCGCGGGGTGGGGGTGGGGGTGCCTCCACCGCCTCCAGCGCGGACGCCCCGGCCGACAGCGGGGCGGGCCGGGGCCGCGGCCCCTAGAGGCTCGCTCAGGCCCGCGCGCTCGCTTGCTCACTCCCCGCTGCGGCGCGCCTCAGGGAGGGCTCCCCCGGCTGAGGCCGTGGCCGCCTCGCAGGGGCCGAAGGCGGCTCGGCTCCGGGTTTTTTCTCTCCATTCTCCCAACACACAGGAAATAACAGAGCGTCAGGTGACGGCGCGCAGCCAATGAGGCGGCTCCGGGCCCCGGCGCGCGGGCGGGCGGGAGGGCGCGCGGCGGGGCGGGGCGGGCGCAGGGGGCGGGGCTGGGGGCGGGGTGGCGCGCGTGCCCACCCGCGTGTGGCAGCGTCGAGAGGCGCAGTGAAGAGACCCTATTCAGTGGTCCCGGGACCACGAGCCCGGTGCTACCTCCATGCCTCCGCTTGAGGCTACCATGTGGGCTGCCCCAGAGCAACTTTCCGGGGAGTTGGTGGCACAGAACCTTCCACTGGGATTTCTGGAGTTCTCCCAGAGACTCCAATCCGAAGTCGCGCCTTTGGCAGCCTGTGAAGCCCATGACAATTTGTATAGTTAGTTGAGCCGTCACCGGAGTGGCGCCTGCTTTCTTAACGTCCGCCGGGCCCAGGTGGGTCACACCAGGCCAGCCTGCTGTGCATGCTGTGCGCATGCTGTCTCTGCCCATGGTGTCTACTGAATGTTCCTGAAGAAACAACAGTCTCTGAGACTCAGTTCCCTCCCTTATAAAAGCAAGGAAGCCAACCTACCTCACGTGTAAAACAGACTTCCATGCCAATAGTCTGCAATGGCACTGAGATTCTGCACTCCTGGGTGGCAGGCCCAGAACCGAAGAGATTTCCTCGGGCCCTAGCCAGCTTCCATTTTATCTCCGATATCTTTCACAGAGCAAAGGGCTAAATTTCTTTTTCCTCAAGAAAATCTCATGTACCACACCTCCATCTCATAGATCAGTGGTTCTCAACCTTCCTGATGCTTGACCCTTTAATATAGTCCATATTGTGGTGACTCTAACCATAAAACTATTTCATTGCTACTTCATAACTGCAGTTTTGCTACTGTTATGAATAGTAATCTGTGCTTTCTGATGGCCTCCCCTGTGAAAGGGTCATTTACTACCAAAGCTGTCCTGACCCATAGGTTGAGAACAGCTGCCTTAGTGGTACCGTG
The DNA here is from genome assembly GCA_030674055.1 of Rhabdomys pumilio. Classification (NCBI taxonomy): domain Eukaryota; kingdom Metazoa; phylum Chordata; class Mammalia; order Rodentia; family Muridae; genus Rhabdomys; species Rhabdomys pumilio. The sequence continues at coordinate 19,915,924 of JANHMN010000012.1, read as the reverse complement.
TGCGCACCACTCTGCTATGCAAAGTGAGGCTAATAAGGATACAGTGAGTTTGGAATATTTATACTCTGCTTTTGCACACCCAGAGACCTCTTGACTTTGGACCTCAGTTTCCCAGAGTTTGGATTAGGCATCCCTAAAACTATTGATTCTAAACTAAGCCTGCATCCAGCCTAGATGTTGGGGGAGTATGTGGCTTCCCCTCCTCAAGCAACCCAACTGGAGAGTAAATTAGGATTCAAAATGTGCTTGGGTGTAAGGGGAGATGCTGACAGGAGTCCGTTGTGATTGGTCTAGGGACCAGATTTTATATATTTGGGGTCTATAGATCCCTGTGGCCTGGCTTTTACCCTTCCACCTTTCATTCTACCCAGCCAGAGGAATTCATGCTTTCCCTAGCTTCAGGCCACCCATAGAGGGTCTGAAGATCCCAGGCAGGGCTTGAAGTGGTTCTAGGGACCCTGACAGGAGAATGTGGTAGAGAAGGCAATGATTTCTCCTGGCTCCTGTCCCATCTCACCTAGTTGGGGCTGATTCCAACACAGGTCAGGACTATGGGGGCATGGGGGGGGGGGATTGGATTCCCCCACACCTCTTTGACAACAGGCAAAGTGCCAAGCCCTTCCGGAGCAGAGCTGAATAGGCCGCCAGGCCCTGCCCTCCAGCTGTTCCCATTGTTCTGACTATGAGTTTCGTTTTCAAATTCTCAGGTCCTAAGGCTTTTAAGAGACCAAAACCTGGCTTCAGCTAGGGTCAAGACTGAATAGAGAAAGGTAGGAGGGGCTGGAAACATACCTAAAGTTTTCTGCACAAGAAAGAAAGAGAGAAAAAAAAGGAGAATGCAGATGTGCATTCTCTTGGAGACTGGTGTTGAGAGCATCCCCAGCTTCTCCAGCCAGTTCATGTAGCAAAGGGTCACCATTTCCCCGTTCCCCCTTCTTCCCTGGGTCTCACTTTGTCTCAAGGGGACAAGAGGGATACAAGAGAGCTCACTAGGAACAGGGTGCAGAAAAACATTTCCTGTCCAGTTCCTACCTCCTTTCCTACAGTAACCCCCTCCCTACTCTTTCAGCCCCTAACAGAACACTATCCAGGTGACCACCACATGGAAACTTGCCCCATTCTACAGCCAGATCTGCTGGGGCCCTACCATGTGCCTTTGAAGTATCACACAGAGGAAAAATATTCATTGAAATCCTGACCGGCAGACAGATATTAGTACCCTTGTGCTGTGTGTGGCCCTGGACAACTCATTTCACCCCTGTGAGTGCCATGCCTGACCCCCTAGTGTTACCTCACTTATAGGTCCTGTGAGTATCTAAAGAGAGCTGCATAAAGAAGTCATGCAGTACCAGACACAACTCTAACACCACCACGCGTGGTGGTACATGCTTGGAGTCCCAGGACTCAGGAGGCTGAAATGAGGGTATCATTGTAAATTGGAGGCCAATACAACAGCTGAACAGACGAAGCTCAGAGAAAATTGCTGCCCAAAGTCCTACAACTCACCATAGTTACTCTGTTTTGTTTTGAGACAGGGTCTCACAATGTAGCCCCTGGCTGACCTCAAGTCATGGCCCTCTCGACTCAACCTCTGGGGTGCTGGGATCACAACCCTGACAATACAACAACCAGCTTGCCACAGCCTCTTGTATCCTTCCTTGTCTCAAATGTATCCATCTCGGTCTTCCTTCTATACTTTGTAGTCTTTTAAAGAAAACAGAGTAAATGAGCTGTTTCTTTTTCCCATCTCTCCTAACCCAGTCCACTCTAAAATACCTATTGAAGGAATCAGTGTGTATCAATTCCAGAGGCAAAACTAATCCCTTCTCTCTTCCTCTGGCTCAGAGATGGCTTTTGGAAACCCTGTGTCACTCCTTTTATTACAAACTCCTCAGCCCTCCTCCAAGAACCTGGGCCACTCTGGGATTACAAATGGAGCCTTCTGCCTCTAGGTCACTGATTCCGCTACCATCTGTCAGCACGGATTGATTGAGGAGACTGGCCCTGCTCAGCAGATCAGTGACTTGTGAGAACTGAGCCAGAGTGTCAGCTTCAGCTGCAGGCTGGTGTCCCTCCCAGTACTAGCTGACTCTCTTGAGCAAGGGAACAGCCCTCACCTTTATCCTTCGGCATACTCCTGCTTTCCTTCCTCTTGGGAGGGGCCACTGGCTAACAACTCTAACACACCAAAAGGAAAGTGTGGATTTCTCACTCACAAGCCTGGGGCTTCACCTCTAGTCTTGCAGGAGGCAGGTTACAAAAGTATGTGGTTGACAGAAGGGGGGAACTCTCCCTAACACCATGCTGTGCCTGTCCTAAACCAGGTAATTTCCCCAGGCAAGGGGTGGAGATGTTGAGCATGCGTAGGCACACAGGCATGGCTTGATGCTCTGGGCATCATTCTACAGGATCTGCAGTCTTTGAGGCTATAAGCCCTCGGCAGTTCTTTCTCAGGCAAGGTGAAGAGAGGCTATAAAGCCTCGGGTGGGGATGCCCAAGACTATACATGGAGGGAACTCCTGCCCCTGCTATGCACAAGAGACCTGTGCCCAGAGCAGTAGAAAGAGATGACAAAGATGGGGCCCTGCAGGGTCTTGTATCTGGTGAAGGGTTTGATATGACTGTTACAGTCTTACAGTGGCCTCTGCTCACCAGCTTGCCCTTCCACTCTGCCCTACAAGATCAAGGTCATGGTTCCCACTGGTCCCACTGGGCTGTTTGTATGTCTTTTTTCTGTTACTGGACATTCCCACTTCTGTCTGATGTCTGGTACACTATGCAAGAAAAGACAGCATATTCACAAAAATTACATATCGCTGATTATGAGACAGGCCAGAGGATACCAGGAACTGGGCAGACTTCCCCTTATCACCCTAATCAATGTTGGAGACAACCTGATGAGATTGATACTGATGTCACACCCCACTTTACAAATGCAGCCTCTGAGATGCTGGGGAATTTAAAGGAACTTGCGCTAAGTCATTAAGCTTGCAAGAGGCAGAGCTAGGAGTATCCCGGGTCCCCAGTGATTGTACTTTTAACTGTCCAGCTTCCTAGTGCTCAGGGATGACTGGGAAAAGGGGCAGACAGCTGGCAGGTCCAAAGTCTCCAGGTGACCAGAGAAAGAGACCAGAGAGAACAAAGAACTCTGCAGCAGCCTCTCTCCACAATATACTGAGGCTCTGGAGACTGCCTGGGGAACTCATGCCTGGCAGCATTCATTTTACCACAGATGAAGGACCCTGAAGGCAGATTGTAGGAGACATCAGCTCTCCACCCAGCTTCAAATCCACTGTCCTCGGGGCTGGAATCTTCCTGGGCAGCCACTGACATGAAGTACCAACACAGATCACAAAACTGGAGACCAGTATGCTCTACCCAGTGAGTATTCTTCAGCAAATCACTTACTGACTTAAGGTCTTGACTTCTCTATCTGTAAACTGAGATTTGAGCCGTGGGAAGCGAGTGTTCTTCCTGCCTCCTGGGAATGGAGTCCCTTCCTAGGTGATGCTTTTCACTTCTCACTAAAAGCCTGTGAGGCACCAGTCATGATACTGAGCAGAAATAAGCACACAGAGAGGTGAGTGACTAGTTCCAAGTGAGGTAGCCAACAGAAGGCAAAGCTGGGACTGGTACCCAGCCTCCTGGCTCCAGAGCTTCCGCCAAGTCACTCAGTGCTCAGGGTTAAAGATGAATGATCTGACTGTGGCACAATCTAAACATTAACTCACTTATCCTCACTGCAAACCTGTGGGGTGGATACTGCTCTTCCTTTTGCAGATAAGGAAACTGAGGCACAGCAGTTAGGAGGGGTCTGAGCTAAAAATCAGCCTGGCTACGAGTAGGGCTGCCAAGCCCCTGCATCGCTTCATCATGCAATAACAATGGGAGGTTCCTTTCCATTGGGATTATTTCTGCTTGAAAGCTCAAGACTTTTAGCCACATCATTGTCTGGGCGCCACAGGAAGGCAGTGCCACATGCTGAGGCATGCTGGGAAAAGACTTTGTTCCATCCTGTTTTGTTGACATGCTCTTCATTTTTAAGCCTGAAACCCAGGTTTCCTGCTAAGAATGCAAGCGGTGGGGGAAATGCAGCCGCACTGTCTCTCTGCCTTAGGACTCTGTATGTGTCATTTAACCTCAGCCTTCACGAGGCCAGAGCGCCGCCACAGTGACTGCTGAAGAGGTCCAAAGTTGCTAGGAAGATGCGCAGATACACAGCTACTAAGTGGTGGGCCCAGCAGCTGCCCTCAAGTCCGTCTCCTCAAACTCTCTTGACCACAGTTGCTGCCTTGCAAGAGGATCCTGGGGCTCTTGCACTGGATGTAATGATGGCAGTGGTTCTGCTCATCTTTCGCCCTCACCTTGTACGAGGGTCCAGGTGTAGGGTGCAGAGCTATGTGTTGTCTTCTCAAGGAGGATGGCTCAGAAATGGGGACACCGATGTTTCCCCTCCAGAGACTTGCCAATGGCTGCCCTGTTACCAAACCAATTGTCTTCCAGAAAAAGATACATCATGTGAGAAGCCTCATCACTGCCCTGCATCTATCTCCCTGATAGCTCTCAAGGACAACTGCCAAGCACATGTGTGATGCCTTGGGAACAGAAAGCAGCAGGAGTCATGAATTCTCCAACTCACCGGCAGTCCTTGACTCCAGCCTCTCTTTTGTGAGCCACTTTCATCCCTACCGACGACTCACTGCAGTCCCATGAGCACTTCTCGCTGGCTTAGCAGTGTACAGTGGCTGCTGAGTGGATTCCAAAGCCCCACTCTCCTGGGTACAAAGCCCTCTCAGCTCAGCTCACAGTGCCAATCTCCACTCCCTTGTTTCATTGTCTCTGCCAAACCAAACAAGTTGTGTCCCTGGCCTGGCCTATTCCCAGAGGCAGAGGAGGCTGCTCCTCTTAAGCCGCAGAGACTAAGGTATTTCTACCTTAGTCTCTTTCGGGTCCAATTCAAATGCTGCCTCCTTAATAACCATTCATTCACTCATTCATTCATTCCGCACTGACGGGGTCTTGATCATATTCCAAGCATCAAATAAAAAGTCCTTGTTGTCATAATGTTTGCGGTCCTGAGGGTTTCATGTTGAGGCTAGGTGAGTCCCAGGGAGAGGTGCTGCATGGACAAAGGCCCTGAGGCAGAAGAAAGCAAGGAGAGCAGAGAGGGGGAGACGGCAGGCAGTTCAAGTCACAAGAAAGAAGAGGTGCAGCTGCAGCACGGTGCTGTGCGGGTCACGGGCTGGGGACTTCATTCCAAGGTAAGGAGTCATGGGTTCCACAAATCCACCTTTCCAGTGCCCTGTAGCTGTACCTCTTAGAAGCTGAAGCCCTGTTTAAGCATTTCACATCCTTTCTTCTAGGCTGAGCTCAAGGGCAGTACTGGCCTCTGACCAAATAGTTTCATCCCTATTAGCTGACCCGCTGCCCCGAACAAAGAACTGTTCAGAAACCTCAGTGGCATGACCTGGGTGACCACATAACCCCCTGGGGCAAGGATGCCTAAGGGACCTTCCTCATTCTCTGCAAGTTACAGAGTCCAGAGGTTTCAATGAAGCCAAAACTCCAGAAGCCCTTGAGAGCAGGCCACGCTTTGTTTGATGTCCACGCCCAGCGTCAGCACATGGGCCACACAGGAGCTACCTTTGGTCATCATGCAAAGGACCAGAAACCAAAATGAAAGTTGTCACAGTTGCTTACAGTACACACTCCACAGGAGCAATCTCAGAGTCAACCTGCTAAGGTGAGGTCCAATACTGCCCTCATTTCAGACGAGGAAACTGAGGAAAGGAGGGCCCCCTGGGGAGTCATAACAACAAAGCCAAGACTAGCACCTGACCTGCGTTCAGACTCCCTGTGGTCCTCCTGTAGGGCTAATAGTCTTTCCAGACATTTCTTTCACAACTGTTTCCAACCGACATATTTCATCAGGATGTCAGTCACACCAGCAGTGGGAGCCAGAACACCAATTCTCAGAAGCTCTACCCCTCTGCATCAGAACTGCATGCTCAGCTCCCAGGTACCAAGGCTGGCCACTTAGCCATGGCAGAGAGGCTTAGGCCTAGCATGTCACAGATACTCAGTCAACACTGAGTGTCAACAGAGGCACCTGAGTTGACTTGAGAGATAACAAAGGAAAATATGCCTGCAGCTTTCACATGTAGCCTCCATGCTGAATTATTTCCTGTGCTAACCCACAGCATTCTCACTACAGTGCTGTGAGCCAGCAATACTGGTTCCCACTGACGGGTCTATACAAACGAAGGCAAAAGGCAGCGGTAAATACGGAGCCCGAAGATTCCCGGTAGCAAGTGGCTGAGACAGTATTAGAACCTATGTAGTGCACTTAAGCAATCCCATGTGTGAATGTGTACAGAAACATCTTGGGCAAGAGGGAACGAATGTTCCTGAAGAGCCACAGCCATGTGAAGCACCCCTTCTTCCCACACACCTGATATCAGGATATCCCTGCAGCAAGCAATGGTATACTTGCACAGAAACCTCATCCCAAGTTTTGTGTCTCCTGAACCTCCTGTCAGTAGTCTCTGGCCTCCCAGCATTATAATCTGCTTCTCTCCTCCGTTGGTGGCAGGTGGGTACAAGAACCTTCAGTGAAGTCCCTGAACTCTGGGGCCCTCAGCTTTTTCATCCCAGGGAGATAATTATTGTTCAAAGGGCTGCCTCATATACAGCTTCCTCAGTAGCCTCACACAGATGGCTGTTCTGAGGAAGTGAGGTGCTACAGCTACCCAGCACAGACTCAGTGGAGCTGAGTGGCTGCTACTAAAGTTTGGGCTGGTAGGAGGAGATGTAGTGCTCATGACCTCTGGAATCCTCCATGGTAGTCAAGCACCTCCCAGAGCCATCTGGGGCCAGCTTCCAAACCCCACAATACCCAATACCTGGATGTAGTCACATATGGTACAGGCCAAGGTCCTGAGCAGCCCTGTTTTCTTGGAGGGAGGATACCCCCTTGCTAGACCCTCTGGGCCCCTCCCCCAGCCATAGTACAGTGCTAGTGGGGAGTAATAGTAGGCAAGCCAGGCAGAATGAGAGGGAAGAACATCCCTTCTAGACAAACCAGTGGGCAGATGATAGTGCCCAAAGCACAGCCTACATGGAAGCCATCCAAGAAAATCAGCAACAGGAAAATCAGAGCCCTTCAAGGAAGCAAGAGACCTAAGTGGACCTAAGCCCCTCTCCACAAAAAGAGGGGCTGGGGTCCAAGCTGATGCCATGCCACATTCAGGGCCACTCAGTATCAGTGGGTCATTTGCAATGGTGGGTGGGCCCTTGCTGATCTCCAGGGCTCACACTCTAATCTACTTCCCTCTGGTCTTGCCCACAGTAACCAGAGATGTAGGCTCAGCCTCGTCTAGAAAATGCCAAGTCTCTAGAGCTCTTCCCCTGTACTTTCAGCTCTGGGCTACCTATACCTCCATGCTGCCCCAGCAGAGTTCAGGGCAGAGAGAGACTATTAAAGTAGGCAGTCAGACAATGCCTGCTCAGTTTACAGTAAGTGCCATTATAACTCAGCATGACAATCACTCCCATTTCACAGCTAGGAAAACTGAGGTTTGGAGGGATTATGCACTCAATACCTAGATATCCAGGTGATGAGCCTTCAGTCTCCTGGCTGTCCTCTCTTCAAGCTAACAGTTTCCAAGTGCCTGCTAGCCCAGAGAGCACAGCTCTAAGATGGGTGGTCTAAGAAAAGTAAGTCCTGTAACCTTCATCAGAACCCTTCCATATGCTTATCACTACTACCCCAGGACACCAAGACTCGAGCGAGGCACATGACCAGTCAGAATACTACACAGAGACTAAATCCAAGCAGCCTGGCCTTGAGGTTTTGTCCACCTTCTATGCTACCACTTTGGTCAAACCTAGGGCTGGGGAACTAGCCAGCCAAACTCTGCGGGAGCTTCAGGTCACCCCAGGAACAACTCCAGGAACCTGCCTCAAAATTCTCCAAATCACTTCCCTCAGAAATGTTGCCTCCAGCTCCGAATGCAACCAGTCTGGCCTAGGAATGCAGCACAGGACCCCAGGGCTTAATCTTCGTGGGAAACAGGAGTGGAAAGTAAGAAAATTCATACCAGTCTAAATTCAAGTGTAAAACCATCCACAAATCTCCATACCCCAAGGCAGCTGGCAGGCCTGACCTGGTAGGAGCTGGCAAGATTCTGGAGAGTACTCTTAAGACATAAACGTATCTGAGGGTGAGTTTCAATGACGTATGTATGATGTATGGGTAACTAGCAGTCTGTCGTCAGGTCAGGCTTGCTCTGCCTCTATACTCTGCTCCCACTGTCAAAGAACCAGGTGCCTCTCAGCCTGTGTAAGCGCTGCTCCTTTTCCCTTCTCCAGATACACTCTCGTCTGCCTTAGCCTGGCAGACTTCTACTCACCCTTCAAAGCCTTAAGCCACCTCCCCTATGAAGCCTCTCTAGATTGCCCTGTTGAATCTAATAAGGTATAAAGGGAGGCTTTGTTCATTTGTTTTGTTCTGATCTTGTCCCCAGGTTTCTGGGCACCCTTCATAGCCACAGCTGCCATTAGCTGAGCACCTGCTTTGTCCCTACAATCTCCTTCATCCCTTAACAAGTCTACAGGAAGAGATCCCTGCTCCTAGGCCACTGCCTTTTAAAGCAGCAGCTCTGAGGCTTGCTCAGGGTCAAACACCTAGAGCTTGTGTTAAAGTAACAAAGAGTCAGGGAGGTTACTCGTCAGTCCAAACGGGAGTGCCTGGAGAAAGGGGCCTCTAAGCCCGCTGTAAGTAAACAGGCCATCTGTGGGCAAGGTAAAGATATCTAGCAGGGACCAGGGACCAGCCTGGTGCTCTTAGCACCCCTGGTTATAATCTAGAGCCTGGAATGGATCCCACACCTCTTCGGGGAGAGCTCATCCTTTTCCATCTGGCACACAGTTCCACAGAACATCAGGACACAGGAGGCCATCAGGGTGACTAAGCCCCAAGCCTAAGGCTGTGCGTTTGGGCAGCTGTTTTTCATCCAGCCCCTGCTGCCCCAACTCAGTCTGTGTCTTCCCTCATAACCAAGGCTGTGGTCCCGGCATAACAAGCGCCACTGGGAAAGTTTTCCTTTGGGTGGCTTTGCCAAAGAACTGGACCTATCCAGGACAGAAGTAGGTGATAACTGTTTCATCTTCATGGCCCCACTTCATGAGGGATCTCCAAGTTACTCTAGTACTTTGAGCTCCAGGCACGAGTCTTTGTGCTCAGCTTTGGGTTTGGGTGTCAGCAATTTACAAGGGTTGCCCTAAAAGTCCCTGGGCTCAAGGCTCTATGCCCAAAAGTCTAACAGAGATCAGCCACCAGTGTGGTCAAAGCTCTAAGGGAACAGGACCCAAGCCCTGGAAGGGAAACTGAGTCCAGAGGACTTAACAGGTAAAAAGGAAGTAGGAAGTTCCAAGAGTGGGATCAGCTCTAGAGGAAGCAGGGCAAAAAGTAGGCACAGTAAGAGGCCCAGAATATGACAAACTGCTTCTGTCCACCTTTCCCTGACCCTCCACTATAAAGGATTCTTGGCTTAGAATCTCAGTCCAGAACTCTTGGGCCCCAGTAGGACCTAAGCACAGCCTAGCCCTGGTAAAACCCATTCCATGCATTCTCTGGGAGCCGGCTTCAAGCAGAATGATCATCCCTGTCTCCATGTCACTGTACCTACTGAACTCTGTGGCAGCCCAGAGCCTTGAGCTGTGGCTACCTCCTGGCCTAGGGAAGGCTCCCAAGGTCTAGCAGAAGAGGCAAGGCCCAGGACATTCTGCCAACACACCCTGGCAGGCCAGGCTAAAACTGAAGCCAGGGGTGGGCATGGAGGGTTCACAGTCTCATCATAGTCTTGGTCAGGGGCTGTCTCTGGTCACTTTCAGTAAGCAGCTGTGGGCAGAAATAGCTTTCAGAGCCCTCAGGCCACCCAGGCTAAGTGAGAAACCAAGTGTGACCCTGGCCTGGGGCAGGGGACCTAAGAGGAAAACGGATGACCTGGGGCAAAGACCTGGAGGCAGGGGAGGTGCCTGAGCCTCCTATAGAATGAGGAGGGACTGGAAAACCAGGGAAGAGGGGACTCCTCCCGCCATGCTGGCCTGTCTATCTCCAGCTCTTCACTATAAAATAAATGGAAGAAGCACACACCAAACAGAAAAAAGGGAGGAACAAATAAAATCCCAAACTGTGGCCCACCGGCTCCCCTGGTGGGTCTGGGCCAAGGCCTCGGCCTGGGTCACTTGCCTCTGCTTTTCCCAGGAAACCACTGGTTCCAAATTTGCATTTACCACAAACAGAGACAACACAATGTCATAATCCTTCTTCTGTCATTCTCCCCTCTCTGCCTCCTCCCACCTCAGACACACACGCTAACACAAAATGACGGCTCCCTCGATAGACTGAATGAGCAAAGCTCTGGATCTGCCTCCTAATTGTTGGCGTTTCTCTTCGGCCTGTGCTCTATGCCCATCGCCCAACTAGCAGCAGACCACCCACTGCCCCCTCCTTTGTCCCGCATTACCACTGACAAATGGCCTGCTGGAGGTGGAAGAATATGTCAGGAAATAATAGGGGGAGTCAGTCCCTGCCCTCTCCTAAAGCTTTCTGCACCTCACTGCTGGGGTCCCGGCCACAGAGGGCGGCTGGACCAGAGGGGACAGAGACAGTAACAAGGATCTGGCCCCTGAGATCCTGACCCGGGGCCTTGCCCTTCACGCCCCTGCTGCTGCGGCTGCACTCAGCCAGCAGCCCCGGCCACCCCTCCTCTCGTGGCCGCCCTCCTGGGCACTGCTCTGAGCATCCCCCGCGCTCCCCTCCCTCCATCGCTCTTTATGGCAGTTTCAAAGCTGCAGCCGCCACTCGAGCAGCTGCGGCCTTTGATGGGGACAAGGCAGTGAAGGCCGCCCAGGAGGCTACTGCCTGGCCTGTCCCTGGCCCGCTGGCCCCTGCACGCCCCCGGGGAGCCTGGGGCCGGCGCGGCGCAGCGCCCAGCGGGCACGCCTCACACGCCAGAGCAAACTTTCGCGACCGTGGGAGAGGCCCCGCGCACGCCGTTACCTTTGCAGCTGCATCCTCCCCTGGCACTTGCCCCAGACCCCCTGACAGCCCACAGCATGCAGGCTGGCAGGAAAACAACCCCCCGCGGAGGCAGGGAGGAAGGGAAAGCGAGAAACCGGGAAGAAAAAGGAAAGGGGGCAGTTTCTCCTCTCAGTCTCAGCCTCTTCACAGCTCCTCCTGCCCAAGCAAGCAAGTGAAGTCACAGGGCCGGGGCGGTGACATCAGCTGAGCCTCTGACATCACGGCCCCTGCCGGATCACACCTCTGCGGGGTGGAGATGGAGGAGCAGCAGGGAGGAGGAATGAGTGAGGGAGAGTACCAGATCCCTCCTTCGCCCTTAACTGCGGAGAGCTAGTGCCAGTGTTGGGGGGGGGGGGGCGCTAGGGGGAGGGGCGTGTGGCTCATCTCTAAAGAATACGTTTTATCTCTATAGATGGGGCGATTATGTGTCTATTTATAATTGGCCCCAGAGTGGATGGCTTAAAAAGAGCCAATGCCCACCGCAGGTGAGAAATCAAAGCATAGTGCAATGAGGTGAAGGTAAGAATGCCCACTTGCAGTATGCCTACTGTGTACTGGTAACTGGCATCTGCACCCTGGATGGTGCTCACAAAAGCCAAAGAGGATTCCATTATACCTGGTGAGCTCAGAAAGGGAAGAAGCTTCCTGAGGCTGCACAGCGGGAAGACAGCCACACTTGGAGCCACACTGAGGAGGAAGAAAGGGCTGGCACAGAGGAAGGAGAGCCAGCTAGGCAGCCTTTAGCACCTTGAAACTTCCCAGGCCACTGGGAGCATACCTAGGACAACACACACTCACACATGGTGCGAGCTTCAGTAGCAGGACAGCAGTTCCAAGTCCCCTATTCAGGGCTGGCAGCAGAAGGGAAACTGTCCACCAACTGCAGCTCTGCCACTTATTGTCCAAGTAGGGGACTAGCTCCAAGCAATTAAGCCCGTACTATGTAGAGATCTACTACTGAGTGCTTCACAGTCCCTCTATTTAACCCCATGACAATGCCTGAGAAGTAAGTACTCTTCTTCACATTCAGAAAGGGAGACTAAGGTCTAGAAAGTGGCCCCCAGGGGGTCCTGCCCCAGTAAAGGGGACCACAGTTATGTCTTTGGCTTACAGCATCGGCATCATGAACCTCCTGCTTAGGCAATCCTTAGCCTATTAAGGCCTCCCCTATCCAAATGTCTACTTCTGCTCCCTTTTGGCAGTAGTCCCAATAGAACCCTGCAGGCCTGGTGCACCAACTCCAAAACAGCACCATACCCTGTGCCACACAGGACATCTGGGATGCCTGTTGAGTCAGTCTCAGCACATATACGAATCTGAGCTTCTTTGATGATGTTTGGTGACAGCCTACTACGTGCCAGGCCCCCATCCCCAATTATTTTCTCCTTATCATCTAAAAAGTACTTCCTCCTGACATTTCTTAAATCCTGGAATCAGTGTGGCCACTGTGCTCTTTGTACCACCCCTCCCCCTACCAAGGGCATGCATGGTCTGTCTTTAAGACCTGACTTGGTGTAGAGTCCACAGCAGGCATTCTATTCAGTACACTTGCAGATAAACCAGCCGCTCAAGAAAGATGTGTTTGCAAGGGTCGGCACAGAAACCTCACAGTTATTGATTAGGCTCTCCGCCTCTGGCCCTTTGCACTTGCTGCCCTCTCTGCCTGAAACTCCCATTCTCTCCAATGCCAGCCTTTGTTACCTGAGATGCTGCTTCCCCCTGCTTTCCTGCACTGCATCCTGGAAGGCAGCTAGAAGCTGGGACAGTGGCTTGGAGACAGACTGCTTGGATTCCTATCTTAGCATCCCCAACTTACTGTGAGCAGAGACAAGCTAAGTGACTCCTCTGAGTCCATTTCATCCTATGTGGCGATGGGAACAGTGACAGTAGTGTCCACTGGACAGTCTCAGTAAGGGCTCACCTCCTGGACCCCTGCCTGTTCACCTACCTGTCTACCCCAATGGGACTTTAACTTTAGCCAAATATACAGGTCAGTATTGTCCTCTGACCACGGGCAACATGCCTGCAAACAGTGGACACTTAAGAAACCCACGCTGGCCAGGCATGATAGCCCACATCTTTAATCCCAGCACTCTAGAGGCAGAGACAGGTAAGTGGATCTTTGTGAGTTTGAGGTCAGCCTGGTCTACATATGAACTTCTAGACCAGCCATGGCTACATAGTGAGACCCTGTCTCAAAATAGAAAGAAAGAATATACACTGAGGAACCTAGGCAAGGACAGCTGAAATCTCAGATTGAAGAATTCTAATTCAGTTTGGCAGGCACCTACATTAGACTGTCTGGCTTTAAACCTTGGCTTTTCTACTTCCTTCCTGTGAGATCTAAGGCAAGTGTTACTTCATTTCTCTGAGCCACATAGGCTCCACCTGTAAAATGGGAGGAAGACTAGAGCTTCCCTTTTAAGGTTTAGAGATGGCATATGAGATAAGAGATGCAAAATACTCAGAAGGGTGCAGGCTTAGCTGGAGCCAGATCAAGTTTAGCTGACTATCTGATCAGGGCCAAGAAGGTAGGTCTGCACTGGGGCAGTGGAAAGGGCGTGGTCACCAGAGGAACATTCTGGCCTCCTAGAGAACTATACCACCCCTTGCTCTCCCTTTCTTGAAGCAGGGCAGCCTTCTGCTTTCTTGAGACTCTGGTTTCTGATAAGAAATATAAACAAGATGTCTAAGGACTCATGGCTAGCACTGAGTAGACGTGGAATAAATGTGAGTCCCCGTAGTCCTCCAAAGCAGGAAGATATGTGCAATCCATAACTCCTCCAGCACTCAGCATGCGTGAGGTTACAAGCACAAGAAGAAACACAGAGAAGAGACTTGGAAGAAAGATAGACTGAACACAAGGAAAGGCTTCTGGGAAGTGGGGGCTGGGGGAGCGGCAAGCTGGATCAGGACATTCTGTCCAGGAAAAGGAGATGGGAGCAAATGCATGGACATGGTGAGGCCACCTGACCCCAAAGTCAAAGCTGATTGCTAAGGTGGGAGCTCTCAGGCACACTTGGGTGGTCAGACCCAATTGTATTCATTTTGGAGCTTTGTGTTTAGTTGGGGAAATATGGTGGGTGATTTAGCGAGCACCCAGCTTCCACTCTGGGTGTCCTGCTGATGATCAAGGCCAACATCACAGACACAAGAATTGCCTTGAGAGGGATGCTAAAGTCATCTTGTGCCACTATTTTACAGATGAGCAACTCGAGGCCCAGAGGTCTGAACTACATTACTCCAACTCACAGTTAATAAAGAACAGAGCCAGAATTTGACTCCAAACTGATTCCAGAGTTAGTGTTTTTAACCAATTCATCCCCTGCTTCTCCTAAGAATATGCATCCATCCCATGCTGTATTCATACACCTATTCTACATGCACACGCCCACCTACCCATCCTCTCTTCATGCACCTATCTATCCCAACATGTATTCACCCACATACGTCTCTATCCCATCACCCATGTGTACCCATCAAGCCCATATGTAGGCACCAGTCTGAGGCATTATGCATGAGTGCACCATCCATCCGCCCCATCCTCTATGCATGTATCCTATATCAGGTGTCCATGTTCTCATCCATTCCATTTTACATATACACCTACCTATTCATTCCATCATGCATGCACATACCAGTCTAAACCATTATGCATGTACGCACCCACCCACCCATGTATGCACCTACCTATCCCATCCATCTCATCATGCATGCCTGCACCTGTCCAAACCATCAGAGGTGTGCTCCCACCCATCCCATTTGGTATGTATACGCCCTCCCATCACATCACACATGCATGCACCCATCCATCACATCACACATGTATGCATCCATTCATTCAAACAGTGCTTATTTGAGCTCCTCCTGCCCCAGACACTGAGGTGTCAACGGTGAATGCAGAGCTCTGAGCTGTACCCAGCTGCTTAGAGCTCACTAAAATCAGTCCTCCTGAAAAGCCTGGCTTCAAATTGAGCTGCTCAAGACCACAGACCACTCTACTGCTGGAAAACCACAAACCAACCCCCTTTCAAAGGCCATTATATTGCTTGCATGGGAAAAGGAAAATGAAGACAATTGATCCAGTATCCACTTTCTGGACAGAATGATGACTTGTCTGGAGGTCTCCAGTCGCAGTAACAACAACAACAACAACAACAACAACAACAAAAATGATTTGGAAGTGTTTGGTCCAAGGATCTTGAAGCAATTGAGTGAACAGGTATAACATCTGAGTCCTGCCCCCACAGGAGCTTCTGGTAAGTAGCTGAGCAAGGAGGGTCTGGGCCAGCTTTATGCACTGGGTTCTGGGGGTCCTGGACCTCGAAGAGCTGAGCACCTCCACTGCTCCAGACCCACTGTGTTGTCCCATTTTACAAACAAGAAAACTGAGGCTCAGAGAAAGGAAGTCTTGGTGATCAACACAGGTTTGGCTGGCTCCAAAGACTGGGACCCTCAACACCAAAGATTCAGCTTACCCTTGGACAGATCTTGCATATCTGCTCTCCTCCTCTCTAAATCAGACATCGGGAGCAGGGAGGACACTCACTGGGGCTAGCTGACTTTCTCTTGATCCACACCACTTCAGCTTCAGCCCCACCCAAAATTAGACTATAAAGCTGTCTGGAATGACTCTCCTAAACAGGAATCAATGTCCTAACTTGGGCCTCCATTTCAAGGAGATAAGTACTTTATACCCATTTTACAGATCATGATCTATAAGATAATCAGTACACTCTCCCAAGGTCCCTGCAACAGATCTGTCATTACCTGCAGAAGAATGGATGGCTGTTACAGCCAGGTTTTCTGCAGTGCTATTAATGGCGAGCCCCAACATCTGGGTAGCACACCACTACTCCTCAAGAAATGCTCACTGACAATTTCCTCCTCCAAAAAATGCAAAAGGAACAGTTCTTACAAGAATGCATGCACCCTATTTTACAGATCAAGTAACAGAAGCCAGGAAGGGTGGCATGAAGTATACAGGAAAGCTGCAACCCAGGATTTGTGACCCGGAGCATAATATTAAGAGGAAAGGCTGGGGTGTTGGTGGGCTGCAAATTTGAATGGCACATTTCTGCGGGCTGGCAGTCTGCCAAGAGCCGCAAACATGGGGTGTTCTGCTCACCCAGGGTCATCAGGAGCCTGCAGCCTTCCCTGGGCACAGCTGCTACCCTGGCAGACCCCTAAAAAGCCCCCCAAAGAATCTCTGCGCTCCAGAGCTTTTTTCTCATTCCAAACATGCCAGAGCCCCGCGGACCCCGGAGGCTGCTACTTAGCGCCAGATTAATCACACCGAATTCTCCATCCAGATATTGCGTGCAGGCCGAACTCCCACCGCTAATCGCCGTAATATTCTCCTCGGCGTGTGCAGGCGGCCGGGGCGATGTTCCAGGAATATTAATTCTCCACAGCCGGCTCACTCCCGCCGCACGCATGCGCCCCCTGCACTGCTGGCTGCTGGTAGGGGAGCAGGCCTGGCCAGAGGATCAGGAGCCTGAGGGAAATAGGGCCAGACCCCAGCCCTACACGGAAGCAACCTGGCCAAACAAGAACCAGTGAGCCAAAGACTAGCCAAGGTCTAGAGTGGCTCCTGCCTGTGGTAAGGTTTGCCCCCAATACTGTGTCTTTCTTAGTCTTGACCCCTGGCCTCCTGCCCCAGAACCTGCACCTTCGGGAAGCTTAGAGCCCCCAAGAAGCCATACAACATGGGTTCTCTGATGTCCTCTCAGCACAGCAACGCTTTGACAAGTGGACATTCAGGGATCAGCAAATCCTGGCCAAAGAGGGGGGAAAAACCACACATACTAAAAGGAATAAAAAATCTTTCATCTGCTTGAAATATAAAAGTATAGGTGGCAGAGGAGACTCTAGGGGGGAGTTTGTGCTCAGCTATGGGGCTAACCCAGACCTGGAGGGGGCAGGCTGGGTCTACGGAAGCCAGGAGCTGATTGCTGGTCTTTGCTTACTCCAAAACGACAGTGTAACTGGTAATGTCAGAAGCCGAGGAATGAGGGAACTGGAGAGAACTGGAAGGAACTGGAGCAGAAGGTTTGTAGCACTTGAACTGTCCCTAAGGAAAAGAAGCACTCTCCTGTCCCTGCTGACTGGTTTTGAAGAAGCACTGACTACTGACCGTCCTTTTTGAGGGCTGAGGCACTGCCCTGTCTTTAAAAGAGTTCCCGGTCCAAAGCAGAGCTCAGCATCCCTCAGGTCCTAGGGACACTAGACAGGCCTTCTGCCCACCCAGAGCCTGGCTAGGAAAAGTCACATCTTCAGGTGTTTACATCGCAAATCAACCATGGGATGCAGCTTCCGGATGTCCATTTACAAACAAGGAAACACACAACATAGAAAAGTGTCCCAATCAGATCAGCCTTTAGGCCACCAAAACTTGAATCCAGGCTCTCCCCTTAAGCAGGCTCTGTGACTCCATTTCCTCCCCACCTGAAGTGACCTTTAAGGTCCGTCCAGTTTTGCAAAATGTCAGGCAAAGGGTCTGGTTGCCCACAGGCAGCCCCTGGAGAATCACATGTGGCCAGCAGCAGAGCAGTATGCAGAGAAGGGCCGGGCAGATGTCAGGAAGCCCAGAACATCCATAGAGACAAGTCATCTGAACCAGACCCTGCTTCCCACAACCTGGTCCAGGCTAAGGGAAGGTGGGGCCCTGAGTCAACTGGATGGAAGAGCCTCTTGAACCTGATTGCAACTCAGGCCCAGCACTGGGAGTCAGAGACAGAGCCTGTAAGAACACAGGAATGTGAGCCAGTTCACAAGAGGCCAGCAGCCAGGCTGCTTGAGGGGCTGGGGGCTCAACTCAGTTCCTTTCCAGTACAGATCAGAACTGGAGTTTAGGACAAAAGCATCAGATTTGCAGGACAAGCCCTAGCTCCGAGGCTCCTCCCCAACATCCAGCAAAGGCCCAGCTGAAGGACAGCAGTTGACCCCCCCGACCTTAATGGCCCTTAAGTTTTGTCTGCCACGTCTCACATGCTACTACACATATGTCTCATGAACACATAAAAGCCAAAAGCCTTTTCTCCATTTCTCAGAAAAGAAAGCTGAGGCTAGAAACAGACACAAGCACAGGCCCCTCTCACATGCTGAAGGGCCATAACCTCACAAGGTCTAGGTAAATATTCCCAGTTCCCAAGTGGGAGTCCATCCTGGTGCCACATGAAGCAGGAGGAAGTAACATGGTTTCCAGATCCAGACCTGTGTGTTTGTGCCCAGACCCACCCAAGGCTCTGGTGGTCAATAACCGAGGATGCATAAAAGAACCTTTCTTCCTCATCTTGTCCTATGGTCTTCCTGCTTTGGACTCAAGGAATCTGAAGCAGAGATGGGACTCAGCTGGCACCCAGCAGACACTCTGAGGCTAATGACACAACTAATGCTCATCCCTGCCTTCTAGGAGGGGACATCCCAGCCTGTCAGCTGTAACCAAGGTGGGCAATAAGACCCCAGGCAGTAAACAGCAAGTCCCACAAGGTTTCCCAGGAGGAAGGTTTAGGTGGGGACCTAGAAGGTCAAGAGGCTCAATCAAGTTTCAAAGTACTACACAAGAGATTCAGAGAAAACAAGTCCCACATGAGACTCTCAGGCCTCCTACACCCAGGCCAATCCCTTCTGAATCTCTGAGGCCTATGCTTCTGAGTGCAGCCATGGCAGATCCAGTGCCATGAGAGCCCTATTCTGTGTGACCGTAGACATCACAGACACATACATGGTTAACTCATTCCTTCACTCTCAGTCTTGGCTCCAGCTCTCACATCCTCTTAGCCAGGTACTTCTCACAAGGGATGGCAGGGTCTGGGACTTGCAGGTAGAGCAAGGGAGTAAGGGCAAGGATTCAGGCCTAGCTATGGAGCAAGGCAGGAGAGCAAGGCAGGGGCAGCACATAGCCTAAACTGAAGAGAGGCCCAGTCTCCGCGAGGGAGAACTGCAGCAGACAGACAGCCTCAATCTTCCTTAGTGGTCTTCCCGGAAGATTCCATGGTTTAGACTGCTGTCCTTCTGGCCCCTGGGTCAAAGGAAAGACCCAGATCTGAACCCAACCTCCTATTTCTGGCTGACTCAACAAACCACTTTACTGCTCCAAGCCTCAGTTTGTTCATCTGAAATATGGACTGACCACACCAGGAGTCAGAGTAATTAGTCACAAAATGAAAGACCTGCAGAAGGGAAAATGGTGATTCCTTCCCTGGAGATTGCCATCTCTAGGGGAATGAGAACCAGGCCTATCCTGAACAAGAGACCACATACTCAGTTTCATTTATTGATCCTGACAGCCTTGGAGAGGGAGAGATTGCTGCCCTATATTCACAAGTGAGAACCTGAAGGCAGATAGGTGAGGGGCTGGCCCAAGATCAAAGCTGCATATCCCACGTGGACCTTACCTGGTTGTAAAAGGTTATTTTCCAGCTATGGTAAGAAGCAGACAAAGAGGTCAGGGGCACCTCAAACCAGCTCTCTGGCCATCCCTAGACTGAAGTCTTGACCTGTAGAAACAAGAGGTCTAGCCCATACCCCGAAGCCTGTAAAGAAAAAAGTCTCCTATTCCATCCACCCCAGAGCCGGAAGCCATCTTGGCTCTGATGGGGGCTTTTTGTGTGTGTGGTTTTGTTTTTTTAAATCCAGGAGGAGGAAAGGCCTCAACAGTGGGCACATGTGGCAAGGTAAGCCTCTGGATAGAGAAGGGCCCGCTGCCTGGTTCCCTCCTGCCCCTCCTGGCGCCTGCAGTGCAGTACAACCATGTAACTGCCTAGCCCCAGCGCCGCGTGCACACAAGCAGGCACCTGCCAATCTCAGCCCACGGCCTCCGCCCAACCCCCCTCTCCCGGAGGACAGATAATTCTCTCGCTCTCCCAGCCTGACAAAATAACTAATGCTAACTCAATAAAGTCCCCCTTGAAGGTTTTTAATTACCAGACTGTGTAGAAGACTAAAGACTCCAGGAGCAGGAGGAGAGGCCTGCGGAGGCTGATGGGGATGGGCGTGGCAGAGACTGGACCCAGCCGGTGGTAAAGTGCCCTCCCTCCAACTAGGGGAGAGGGCAGGGCCAGGCCGGTGCTGTCCAGGGTGCTGGGCCCAGTAGTCACAGGATTTAGAATTCCTACTGGCAACAGCAGCCACTGAGGGAGGCCAGTGAGGCTCCTGGCCGACTTTGCTGATTTGTCTTTGAGCTTCGTGACCAACCACACAGTGAACACATTCCCCACTGAACTGAGAGCGCACTGAGCCGGCAGTCATCAGCAAGTCTTCACTGTCTAGTGCCACAAAGTGTCAGACAGAGGATCTGGCTGCCCACAGACAGAATACAGACCTGTGGTATGGAATGAAGGAGTTGTGCACAAAGGTGGCTGTCAAATTAGTGTCCTGTATGCTAACCATGGCTCCAGGCAGAGCGGTGTACTTGGGACACAACCTAGCACAGAGGGGACCAAGGTTTTCCAAAAGGTCTAAGAAGAGCCTAAAGGCATACCTACAACATCACCCACCACAGATAGTCAAAAGACCAAATAATTATGTCCTACTGTTGTGAGGAGATAAACTGGGGTAGCCTCGAGTGGGAGGGGGTGTCACTGATGGCACACAACACACCTCATCCCCAACTATAGACAAGTGCAAACAAAGATAACGTCCAAAGTGAAGCTCACAGCTTCCTTTACCCCAACACAACATCAAACTCCTCTCTTACCACAACCATCTGTGAGCCACCCATGAGACAGGCCCCAAGGCTTAAACTGGCCCCATTTTCTGGATGTGGACACAGAGGCTGCAGGATGTTCCATACTGCTCCACAGACCCTCTGTCCAAGCCATACTCTTCCTCCTGCATCCTTCAAAGATCTGCTCTTTTCAGTTCTGCAGAGGTATCGCTTTGGGGGCAGTGCTGAGAGCCGGTGCAGCTCTGCTCAGCTCCCAGGGGCTTCAAGGGGGTGGTGGGAAGCCCCAACACCCAGCCCTGACTGGAGTTTTCTGGTTGGGATCACAGCCCTACGACGATGGAGCTGCTGCCCACCAGCCAGCCCCTTGGCATACGGCCCTGGATGGCAGCCAGCTGGGAGAGGAAGCAGCTTGGCTGGCAGCCAGTTCACAGTGCCCGAGCTGTCAGCCGGGAGGCAGGCCAGGCAGGGCTGAGACCCCCTGCCCCTGAACAGGGCCCTGGCCAGGCCACCAGGATAGGGCCAAGCTCCTCCTCCCACCAGAGACTCAAGGGAGTCCAGTCATTGCCAGCCCTGAGCAGGGAGCAGGGACTTATCTTGCTGGGGCCCCATTTATTCAGCTTAGCTTTTTATAAACGACTGTTGTGGAAGCGGCACGTGGAACAGGAGATTTTCAAGTCAAATAATAATAAAACAGCAACAACTACAGCTGACACTGAGCAAGCACTCACTCTGCACCGGGTGGCGCTGCACAGACTTCTCTGGGAGGGAGATACTAGTGCTATCAGACACAGCGGCTGAGCTCAGAAAGGGCCAATAACTCACCTACAGCCACACAGCATGCTGAAAAGGTCTCGGAGCTAGAACCTATGCCTCAACCCTGAAGTTCCCCTGGCTTAAGCAGCGCTAGATACCTGGACAAAGCAGAGCCTCATGCATCTGTTGAGTGTGGAGTTCAAGACTGGCCACGAGGATGCAGAGATGACCACTCGGCCTACCTGCTCATGTCTATTCAAAGCACGGAGATTAGGGGTCAGAGTGATGGCCCAGAGGTTAGGAGCACATTTTGCTCATCCAGAGGGGCCTGCATTCCCAGCTTGTAACTGCCTTGGACTACAGATCAGGGAATGCAACGCTGCCTTCTGGCCTCCTGGGGCACTGCATTCACATGCACAAATCCATCCTCAGATATTCACATATATACATAATTATTCAAAATAAAAATATATTTTTTTAAAAAATCACTGGGGGCTTCCCACCACCTCTTCTCACCCCTATTCGATCAAACTTTTAGGATATGATACTGCCACTAGCTCGATTTCTATATGTCCAGGGAACGCTAGTGACTCACCCACAGTCACACAGGTGAGGCACAAACCATGGCTCCTACCATTCCTCTCATCAGATCCCCAACATGACAGGAAGGCCCAGAGCCACACTACTCGGCTCCCAAAGTTTTAACCCAGGAGGCTAAAGGGGCAGCTGGAATGCAGGACAGGCAGCACTGACTGAAGGAGTCCTCTAGAGAGAGGCTTTCTTCACTTCAGAGAGGGCCACTGTGGGCTATCAGATAGCTGCTGGGAAGGCAGGCACCCTAGGGAAAGCAGGAGCAGAGCAGCATCATTCAGCAGGACACGGAAGGGTCACCACAGAAAGGTGCGTCTGGTGACCTCATCTCTGGAGGAGCTTGGGCTCCACTGAAGCCCACCCTGAACAGACCCTCAAGTCAGAGGGCTTGTCTGCTGAGGAATCTTGGCACCTCTTTGATCCTGTAGTGCTGGTGCTACGGAGGGCTGGCCAGATAATACGCTCCTGTCCCTTATGAATGGCCAGGTGCACAGCAGTCTTGCCAGCTGGTAGGATGCCAGCTTGGCCCTAATAGCTTATCTCTGCACTTGCCTTCCAGAGCTTGTCCTCCAGAAGGACAGATTCAACCACAGAATATGAAACACGACTATGCTAGATCTTGGGGCCAGGGTGGTGGATGGCCCTTCTCCCAAGGACTAGACAACCTCTGAGGTGTCCAAAGAGCACCGCTGCAGCTGCTGAGGGAGGACTGAGAGGGAAAGAGCAGGGAAGGCCCAGCATGATGCCAGTACAGACAAGGCTATGGTGCTGCAGTGTCCCACCCTGAGAGACAGTGAATGACAGCAGCAGTGAACAGACGCTAAGGGTCTATATACCCCACTCCCTGGACTGGGAGAATTTACCAGAGAAGCCTTGAGAGGACTTGAGGGGTGGCAAGCAGACATTAGGAACTCCCAGAAACTGAGAACCTCATTCACCACTCACTGAAGGAGAGCAGGACAGGAGTGTGGTCCTTCTGAGGGTTCAAATACACTGGCCTCTCCTCAGCCTCATCTTTATCTGCCATATCTTTGCCTCTTTCCCCCCATCAACACAGCATTTGCACCCTATACATAACCCATACTCCTCTTACTAATCTGCAGGTCAGCTTTAGATGCTCTAGGGCCTCTGTTTCCCACACAGACAAAAGGGATGCCACCCTGAACTGAGGGTGCCTTAAATCTTCACAGAAATAACTGCAGGTTGGGAGGAGTGGGTCATTCAGGAACTCTGTGGTCCTAAGGTAGTGGGTGGAGATGCCCACGCCAAGCCAACCCACAAGTCCATTTTTCTCCCAGACATCAATTGGTCAACGTCTGCACTTCTCCCCAATGGTGGGGTTCCTTCCCCCCATCTGGATCTAGCTGGGCCAGAGCCAGGGAATTAGCTGATACCTGGAGCGGGAGAGTAGAGAATAGCAGGGGAGGAGGAAGTGGAGGGAAGAGGGAGGTGGGAAAGAGAGGAGGAGGAAGTGGAGGGAGGAGGGAGGTGGGAAAGAGAGGAGGAGGAGGAAGTGGAGGGAGGAGGGAGGAGGGAAAGAAGAGGGGTAGGAGGGAAAAGTGGAGGGGGCAGATGGGGAGAGAACAGTGGAAGAAAGGGAGTGGGGAAAGGGGGGCGAGGAGGGAGGGACCCGTGGGGGAGGGGCGGTCTACAATCACTGCAACATCAAAGCCTTGCCCGCCGCAGAGCAGAGTCACGTGCAACCTCGTTCTTTTCGTTCCTTAGCTGGGAGAAGCTGCTGGGCCTGGGGCTGCTGAAGGAATTTTAAAACGAGGCAGATTGTCTAGAACAGGGAGTGCAAGGGATGAATGGAGTTTTATCTCTAAGTAAGGGATGAGGAGACAGGTTTGAAAACCTGTCCCCTGGAGCGGCAGGAGCCTGAAGGGCCCCTGCTCAGTGGCTGGGTAGGGGACCAAGAGCAAGGACCACCCAACTCCTCTGATAAATGGAGACTCTGGCCAGCCCAGCTTGGTTGAGAGAAGCTGGAAATCTGGCTTTCATTTAAAAAGCTTCCTCCTTTTAATATTGGCTCAAGTTTAAAAGGGGAGAAAAAGGATTCTTTTTAAAATCCACCATGTGGGCCAAATACAGCAGGTCCTCACCAGGCTGGGGGTGGGGGGGTCGGCTGGGATGGGGCTTCTGATAGGCTTCAACCTGTTGTTTCACTTGTGGGCTCGCTAAGGAGGGGTAGGAGCTTGCTCAAAATCACATAAACAAGAGGAACTTGGGGGGGGGGGTCCTCCAGATCTGAGGTTCTATAGATCCAGGCTCTGTGGGAGAATAGGAAGTGATGGAGGCCGGTGGCAAAGGCTGGGTCTTAGGAACCCTGTACCCATGCCCAGCCCTGGGCAGTCCTGTTCCCAGCTCCTCATGGCTGCCCCTCCCAGCCAGCTTCTCACAGGTCATCTTGACCCTCCCAAATCCTGGCTGACTTTGCTCCCTCCAGCCTGGAATTGCACCTTAACATTCAGCTACAGGAAGAATCTGTCCAGGGCAATGCTACATGGTGACTGGGACAGAGATGAGGACCCTCTATGGAAGAGACAGCTGGCAGGAGAAGCTCCCAAGAGAAGGCTCCAGGAGGATTGCCAAGAACTCAGGGCAGGACACACAGGAACTGCACTCAACCGGCAAAGTGGAGTAGGGGTCGGGGTACAGCAGAATAGAAGAAAATCTGACTCAGAAGTTGGCCGTTGATTTCCAGGGCGATGGGGAGCCTGTGGAGGGGCTGGAGCAAGATCAGCTCAGATCCTCACTGTGGGAGGAACCAAGACACAGAGCTGGAAACCTGTTCTTTCTTAAAGTCTTTCTTCAGCAAATATTTACCTAGTCTTCCCTCAGTGCCAGACTGGGCAAAGTGGCTGAGAAGGCTGGGAGGGGCCACCATTACACCAGGCAGGCGCCTGGACCTCCAAAGAACTAGACAGGAGACTGTTCTCTGCAGAGGGACAGGAGGTGGGGACAGCAGGGTCTCCCTAAGTGTGGTAACTAGGCAGGCAACAGTGGATGAGCTGTACCAGAGGACGCAGAGCTTTCCAGATGTTGTCTCAAAGGAAAGGGGGGCATTCTAAGGGAAAGGCCTGGGGAGCGGGAGGGGCAAGTGGAGGCAGGTACACTGCACACCTTAGTTCTCCGTCACCAGGACTTCCTCGCCAGCACACTGGCAGCCATCCCCACAGCTGACTGTTTCCACCAAGGTCTAGTCCTATGAATACAGCCTCCTGGCTGGGTGGCCTCACAGGCCCTCATAGGCTTCTACTACACACATTTTGGAGATAGCAGGCCTGAATTCCAGGTCCTTGGCCGGCAGAGTTAGGATAAGTCCCCTTGAGGTCCTAGAGAAAGTGTGTTTTGAAGCACACGTAGGCCCCAGGAGAGAACCCCATGAGGGCCCCAAAGTCTACATGAGAAAAGCAGCTGAAGCAATACCAAAGAGTCATGCTTACAGAACTGAGGGGACACCCTTTCCCCCACAAGAGCCCAGAAGTGACTAATGATGGTTCACCAGATGCTAGGAGCCCCATTCTCCAGACCAAGAGACCAAGGCTGACAGGACAGAGACAGGATGGACACCAGACAGGAGTCAGGCAAGGGGTGGAAGGAGAGGGGAGGGAGGGCAGGCAAGGAGGGGTAAGGAATGGACCGGGCTGGAGAGGGAAGGCTGTTTTACAGAGTCCTCTCAGCCCTGGCTGGAGGCAGCTGAGGGTAGGGATACAGCTTTGCACATGTGCCATCCTGTGTTCTTCCCTGAAGCATGTGGATTTGGGGTTGGCATGTAAGGGCTCCCCTGAATGATCCTCTACCCCTCATGGGCCCCTGCTCTACTCACCAGCCTCTGTGCTAGCCATGCAGGAAGGACATTAACAATCCACTCACTTTATAGATGAGGAAACCAGAAGAGGCCAAGCAGTCACCAGCAGGTGAGAGGCCGAGACCAGAGCTGGGTCCTCTGCTTCTCAGGCCTGGGTGGTCAGGATTCCTAAATGTTTCTAATGGAGCTGAGGACAGGAAGATGGCAAGGAGAAAGAAAGCTGGCACAGGCTGTAGCTCTGCTCCAGGAGGTTTCTTCAGGATCCCCTCCTCACTGAAGTCACAGGCTCTGTGGTGCCTTCCCACCCGGCAGCTCAGATGATACCTGAGTGTGTCCCACCCACATGGCACAACTGATCTGAGGCTAGATCAGCTGGTTGAAACCCAGCCTCCAGCCCTGACACAGCTAAGGTTAAAACAAGACAGATCACTATCTCAGCCCATCTACTGTATGCCCCCTCGTGCCAAATTCTGAGATATAGCCTCTGCCTTCATCCTCCCCATCCTTACACCATGGTACTGAGGGGAAATGGAGGCTCAGTGAAGCTAAGCCCCAGACCAAGATCTAGGCTCAGTGCAGGGCAGGCATCCCACACCTTGACAGCATTCACTCACTTAACTCCTCAGCCAATGAAGACAACCATATCCCAATTCTCCAGGCCAGAGGATTGAATTCCCCGAATGTGATCATAAGTACTAGGTCTGAGATCCTCCCAGGCAGTTTGGCCCCACTTCTAATCCCCTTTCCATAGCCAGCCAACCAGGGGACAAGAGGAAAGTCTGGCTGGCACTAGGGCTGGTCCTAACAGCCTGTAACCTTTCTACCCATTCACCCAGAGGACCCTAATGGATGAGAGATGGTTCTCGAATAGAAGCTATGTAACTGGAAATGACACTGGCTAAAAGGAGGCGGGAGAGAAGGAAGGGAGGTGAAAGAAAGGGGAGGGCCACAGAGAGGAGCGGTATGAGAAATAGGCAAAGGAAAGGCATAAAGGGGATAAGGTGGGGGAGGGAGAGGACCACATGGAAGGCCCTCTCTATCCCTGATATCTGGCATACTACAGCTAGGGCCAAGACTGTAGCCTTCTGTGCCAGGAAAAGCTGCCTGGTCCCTTCACAGCAAGAACATCAAAGCTGGTTCCTAGCCAGCCCAAAGGTAGCATCCTTTGAGGTTTGGCGGCGATCCGGCCATATTTCAGGCTGATCTGAAGCAGCATGCGCCCCACCCCCCTCCTGCCCGCCCGCCAGGAGATCCCCATCTGGGCTGTCTACTTAATACCACATTAAGGGAGAAAATATACAGCCAGATCCCTCCCAGCCTCAGCTGCCCATTCCTAGGAAAAGATCAAAGCTGCGCTAGATTCTCTCCTGAACTCCATAAATAGACCACAGACATGGGGAGAGGCAGGTAAAACCCAACATGGCAGTGCCTAAAGGGGAGGAGGTATGGCACTAGGGGTCATGAAGAGCTAGCAGCCGTGGGGAGGCATCCAGGTGCTAGAAGAACAGCACCCGGCTCCGGGTGAGGCCCTCAGCATGGGTTCTTGGCACCTTCTTTATAGATGGGGCAACTGAGGAATGCAGTACTACAGTGAACAACTCGGCATTGAAAGGCTCCGAGTTTTGGCTGATAGTCTACACACCTCCCAACAAAGAGTCCACCAGCAGCCTGTGCCCCAAGATTTGCTTATCCCTACAGCCTGTGCCCTTTTCAAACGAGACCTCCTAGAGAACGCACAGCCTGTGGGAGAATTCTGGACACACAGCAGAATTCTCCTTGGTCACCCATGGGGTAGGGTCAGCAAGACTTAAGCTGAATACACCCAGGACTCCCTCATGCAGTTTACAAAGTCCAGGCAAAGCGTGCCTCACTTCTCCAGAGCACCTCTCCCCAGGCTACTGGTGAGGATGAGTAAACTGGCTGCTCCAGTTCCCCATGCACGCTGAGCCATGATTACTTCCTCTAGATAAGGGCCACACCTTCCTCCCTCCACCCAGCTCTCTGCTCCTTCCCACAGTGGATCTGTCTGTGGCTCACCTGGGAACCTCAGCTTCCACACCCTTCGGGATCTTCATGTATCCCTTCCCACTTCCCACACTGGCCATCCACAGGCGTCTCTACACGGCCCATCTAACCAAAAAGCTCTCAGTCCCCAGGGAAGATAAAACTTTCCTTCTGGACACCTGGCTCACTCTGTAAGCACCAGGTCTTAGCACCCAGGCAGCTGCTCACCTGACATCTAGGGACAGAGGACATCAGAGTGTCTGTTCCCTGGCTGTCACAGGACCAGGACTTCTTTGCACCCATCTTCCTAGTCTCTGGCTTCCAAGGCCACTCAACCTCTGCTCTCTCTACTCTCTAGCTGGCCATCGGGTACCATCCGTCTCCCTTCTGCTCATGCTCCTGCAGGTCCTAAGTTCTGGAAGGCAGAAGAGCCCCTCAAGAGTGAGGCACAGACATCCCTGAAGCCCACATCAGTAGAAATGGAGGTACAGAGGGCAGGGGGTCCTGGGCACTCAGAGACTTCTGCCATCTTCACAGTTCACCGACAGCTAATTCTGGCAGGTTGCCACCTCCTCTCACCATCAGAGAGAGCAAGCAGTGAGCACAGGGTGAACCAAGCAATTTTCCAGACCTGGTGGGGCTCGGCAAGCCAATTTGAACACAGAATAAACCTCTGGCCTCTGTAAGGGGGGCATAGCAGTGTGAGCACAGGAGCTGGCACCGCCCCCACTATGAGCAGAGAGCATGGTTGGGCCAGAGATGCTGCGCTCGGCTGCCAATTCCCGGCTCAGCAGAAAGCCTCCATTTTGCAGGGAGAAATTAATGAGAGGGAGAAGCCTGGGAAATTACGAGTTGCCACCTGCAATTTCTCCCTCCAAGGAAAGCAGCACGATGGCTGATTAAAGCTGCAGCCGCCCTGCCAGGCTGGGCCAGCAGCTGAGCATAGTCCACCTGCTAAGAGGCAGGTGGAAAGCAACAAGGGGGACTAGTAGGGGACCCCCACACTCAGGCAGCTTCTCCCAGGGAACTCTGAAGAAGGGAAGTCTCCAGCCAAGGGAGACATCCTTCTCCCTCTATTAGCCGTAAAAATGGACAATTCACAGGCTACCTTGGTGACCTTTGGTGCTCCATGGAATACGGGAGACACACCTCTGGCTGAGCTCCTCCTCTGCCTATAAGAGAAGCAGGGAAATGTCACCAATGGAGGGAACTTCCCTTGTGCCTGAGGCTGCACCAAACAACTTGGCCACTGGGACACGGGGAGGGGGAGGAGGGGTTCAGGAGGACAGTATACCTGTTTCAGAAGAGGAACCCAGCAGGACAGTCACACAGCACGGCCACTGCCACAGCTATGACCTACACCTGGCCAGTAGCACACAACTGTGGATGGCAGCCACCTTCCTTCTCTGGATGGTCAGGTTAAGAACTTCTTCAGGTCACCACCTGTGACTCTCCTCCTCTAATCCAGTCATAGTTCCTGAGGAGAGTAGTGTGAACTGTCTTGACAAAATCTAGAATCACCTGAAAGCCAGGCCTCTGGGTATGCCTGTGGTGATTATCTTGAGTAACAGATGGGGAAAACCCATTTTAGTTGTGGCTCGGACCATTTCCTGGTCAGGAGAGCCTGGACTGGATAAACCAGAGAAACCCAGCTGAGCACATGTGTAGATTCACCTTCCTGTCTCCTGATTATGGACAGACTCTGACCAGCTACTTCAACCCTGACTTCCTGCTTTGAACTGGGAGCCAGAACAAATCCTTTCTCCCCTCAATGGCTTTTGTCAGACTGCTTTATCATGGTAACAAAAAAAAGAACTAAAGCAATTCCCAACATCCAGTCTTCCATCCACACTCAGGATCTCAAGCAAGGCCTTGTGAGGAGGATGACTGCCCAGCCACTACTTGGGGAATCTGCTGCACCTACTCACACCAGAGCTGGACCACTCCTTCCTTCCAGGAGCCCACTGATCTCTGGGTCCCTCGGATCCCAGTCCTCACTAGGAGGTGAATTTAGAATGAAGTGTGAAGAACTGGTATCAGACTCATGCCCCCCTCTCTAGGGTCTGTGCATTCTGAAGTACTAGACTTAGCTTCTGATGCTGGAGCTGGTGGAGCACAGGAGTGAAGAATTGAGTAAAGAGCCCACAGGAATGGGACTCTAGCAGCTCTGGCTCTGCCGGTGCTGGGCACATAAAATGCCATCGTTGCAGCAGAAATCCAGACGGCCTGAGCAAGCTCTTAGATTAGCTGCTGTTCACAGATAAGCCAAAGACCTCCAAGTTGGATTTATCTGGCTCTCCCTTGCCCATCAATGACCCTGGGCAGGTCCCACAGGCTCTCTGGGAAGCATGCAGTGGCATCCTCCGGGAAGTGAACTTTGAGGCACCAGCTATCTTCCAGCTCCCTGGCCCTGGCCGTATATTATAATAATGGCCTTGGCCAATAGGGGCGCAAGCTATTAGAATGAGTTAAGACCAGATTAATCTGCTTAAAAAAATATGCCTGGTTTTTATGCTGTGCATTCCCTCCTAACAACTCAGGCTCCTTCCAGGCCATTATCTCGTTTTATCGTTAATTCAATTCCATAAACATGTATTAAGTGTCTATTATGTGTAGAGCCCTGGTCTGGTAGCTGGGGTGGGGTGGAGGCCCATGGGGGAACACCCAGGTGTCTATAGAGTCTGGCCAGGAACCCATCTGACCTTCAGGCCCTGCTGCTGAAACTGGAGGCAGTGTGAGACAGCTCAGAGCAGGGTGAAGCCATTGTGCTGGTGTTTCCTGGAGGGCAGGGAGGAGTAGGGGTAGAGACAGCATCTCACAGGGCAAGGCCTCCTGTGTTCAGGCTTAGTTATACACTTTACATCTGTGGGCTCCATCCTTCTGGCCACTCACATCTCTTCCTAATGCCAAGTGAAGAAACTGAGGCTTAAAGAGTTAGAACAGCTAGTTTCCTGGAGGACCAAGAATACCCTGGGCAAACTCAAAATCAACCTCATAGCCTAGACTTCAGATATTTAAAAAATATATTTATTATGGTTATTTCTTTTGTATGCGTGGACATACATGTGTCACAGGACAAGTTAGAGGAATGGCTTTTTTCCTTCCAGCAGGAGGGTCCAAGGAACCACACTCAAGAGTGTCTGTCTGGCTTGGTGGCCAGTGCCTTTACTTGCTGAGCTTTTATTTTCACTGGCCTTAGATTTCAACTTCTATAGAGCTGTAGGACCCAAAGGTCTCTAAAGTGTTGTATAGGCACAAAATATCTATGAATGAATAAATGAATGAAAGAGCAAATGAATGAATACACACACTCATATGTACACACACACACATACTCACATATACACACACTCACACATATGCTCACCACACACACATACCACAAACTCTCTTCAGTACATACACACACACACACTCATATTACACATACACACACACTCACATATACATTCAGTCACACATACACACATACATGCTCACCACACACTCACGACACATACACATGTTCTCTCTCTCAAGTATGTATGACACACACAGTCACACATATACACACTCACACACACATACTCTCTCCAGTACATACATAGACACACACACACAGACACACACATACACGTCCTCTCTCTCAACTACATTCACACACACACCCCACGTATACCCACACACATACACTCCCACACACAGATATACATACACACATACTGAGCCTCCCCACACTCAGCTAAGTTTGATTCCTCTGACGTGAAGCAAAGAGGAGGGTGTGGAAAGCACACACGGCTGTCTCCCTGTGGAAGCTAGGTGAGGAATTAGACCTGGTCCAAATCTTGGTACTACTTCATCCCAGCCAGCTCTCTGGGCCTTAATGAAAACAAACAGACTGGTTCTGCCCACAGCCATGAGAGCTGCCCAAGTGTGTCCACAAAGGCCTGGGAGTGACACTTACTGAAGGCATAAGGGCACTGAACCACCCAGGCCAGATGTCTGCTGCCTGCAGAGGGTGGAGAGCCGACAAGATGCATGGCTGAGCAGGCTGGCCTAGGCCCATGCTGGGCAAGCCACTAGAGGACCAGAGGGAGCTGTAGCTGGGGATGGGGAGAGCAGTGAAGCATGCTCACTCTCCTGAGGAGATGAAGTGGGGCAGTTCCCAGGCTCCTCCTCACCCTGCTCACTATTGTCCCCATAAGGACTTCTAGGAAGCCAATGACCCACAGGAACAGATACCTGTAGCCTCCTGTCCCCAGCCTGCTCGGTCAGCCTGGAGGGGACCTACTAAGGGAACAGACAGGCAGAAACAAAGGACCAAAGAGCCTGGAAGCTGCCAAAAGCCAGGATCATAGCAAGAGCTTATGCCAGGAGGCTCCATTCAGCAGCCAAGGCCTGTTGGCACTCCTGTCCTGGGCTCCCTCCCCACTCAAGCCTGGCCACCTCCGCAGCCTCTCCCTGGGCATCTGAGCCTCAGCCTCCTTCCCTCCCATTCACAGCTTTTTATGAACACACATACCACACCCACACACACTCATACACGCACATACACACACACACACACATACACACACACACACACACATGTGCACCAGCCTACAACCTCTTTGCTCACACAGCTCTGATGCCAGCAGGGCCCTTCTGCCCCTCCTTTTCCCAGGAGATGTGGCTCTGGGTCTAGAGTCTGTGAAATGTTCACCATGACTTCCCTGCCCTTCAGGCCTGGGACAGAACTCCTCACTCCTCGATAAAGAGGCAGAGTTAACTTTCACCTCAAGGTTAGCTTTTCAGGAATTTAATGTCAAGCTCTGTCACACCTCTCTGAGCCTTGCTATGCTCACCTGTAAAGCAAGAGATGAGTAAAACACACATGGAAACTCAGGGCATCGGCATGCTCTGAAGTTGCTGCCCTGGTGGCCAAGCCTACCTCGATCCTAATCTCCAGCCCTCCTCTCCCAGTCTCCCTGTGCCCCAGAGCCACTGAATCAGGAGGCAGAACCTCCCATTCTGCTCAGGGCAGACAGGAAGGCTTCCCAGGGAAGATGGCATACATCTATTCAGAATCGGAAGGAGGATTAGGAGTTTTAGGGCAGTGACAGTCGTATGCTACTCATGCATCAAACACATGGTAAGGAGCTGTGAGCCAGGAAGTACTGGTTCAACGAGAAGATGAATGGGCTTTGGGGACACAAAATCTACATCCCAGTAACATCTCTGCGACCTGGGATCTCACTGATTCCAGCTGTCTGGAGGGTTAACAGGAGGAATGAGGTGGTGAGATTACTAATGGCAGGGATCCACTCTCTCTCCCTCCCTCTTTCCGTGTGTGTGTGTGTGTGTGTGTGTGTGTGTGTGTGTGTGTGTGTGTTTTCCAGTGCAGCTATGGTTCATTCAGACCCAAAGAGCAAGACATGAAGAGGACATTCCAGGCAAAGCCAGGAGGAGGAAAGAGGTATGAAGTTTGGAGGATTTGGTGGCCTTGTGACTACAACGTAGAAGGAACTGGAGTGACCCAGGTCTTAGGGCTGAGGCCAGCAGTGTGTGTTCATCTGTAGGCTAAAGGAAGTCAGGCCAGGAGCCACATACCGGAAGGTTTCGGGACCCCATGACTTTGCATGTTCCAAGGCAGGGAACAAAGCACCAGACAGGTGGATGTGTGGCCTGCAAAGGACCCTTTGGGAGCCCTGAGGCCGTACAGCCATGTGCATAGACACTCGATGCCTTCCCCAGCAGAGTGGCGCGAACAGATTGATGAAGCCTGGGCTCAATCCATCTTGAGTTTAGCTCAACTTCTGGCTGCATCCTGGTGACACTGGCTCATCAATACTGGAGAAAATACGGCCTGGAGGAGGAGCAATTAGGTACAGCACCACAGGCTGAGGACAAACAGCAGAATGCCTACCGATCGCTACCCTCAGAAATGAGTAGGGGTATCGAGGTACAGGTGGGGGCCAGGCTGTCAGCTACTGCCTACTCACAACCTGCGAGGCCCTGCAGTTAGCTGAGCCGTTGGCCTATGGTACTAATGATGGTACATAGAGTCAGGGAAACAGATGGAGTGGAAGGGCTGGTTGGGGCTTTACCTCCCGTAATAATCCTGGGCCAGAGAGACACCCTTCCCAGCCTCCACACGCATATATGCATGCGCATATGTATGTGTGTGTGCATGTTCATGTTCAGAGTTAAGTGTTCCTCATGCCTCGGTTTCTTTTATTAGAAAAATGGGACATTCCTGCTTTAAAGTGGGGAGGGCCTCAGGCTGAAACTGGATGGGATGGCTTTTCACAGTGCACCTGCTGGGCAGCCCTTAAG
Source organism: Rhabdomys pumilio (assembly GCA_030674055.1). Taxonomy (NCBI): domain Eukaryota; kingdom Metazoa; phylum Chordata; class Mammalia; order Rodentia; family Muridae; genus Rhabdomys; species Rhabdomys pumilio. Next base: position 19,881,715 of record JANHMN010000012.1, on the reverse strand, counting down.
TTCAGAGGGACTGTCCTGGACTTCCAATAGGGCCCACCCCAGCATCATGTATCCACATCCAGGGCAGGAGGAAGGGACGAACTAAAGTATGAATGGGAGTCAAAAGGATCCTGACCTGGCCTGGCCTGGCCTGGCTGGCTGCATTGCAAGACAGAGATTTAAAGGCTGAGCCAGGCCACCAGTACAAGGGCAGTGATAGCCCCATCCCTGGTACCCTGAAAATTCAAGAGCCTGCTGCTTGTCTGCCTGACTGCCTGCTTTCTTTCTCTTCCATAAACCCTAGCACCAGAGCCCTGCATATTTAAGATAGCCTTGACCTCCTCAGTACACAGGTTACCCAGGCGCTGGGATTCAAAGGGTGGGTGGGGTCCTTCCCTAGAGGGGTATGATGCGCTATAGGGTTCAAATTTTAGAAGAACCTGGACAGGACAATAGGAATGCTGATAACATGGATCTGTAGCTGTACATGATGGTGCATTCAGGAGGTGAAGGCTGAAGGATTAGGAGTTCAAAGCCAGCAGAGTAACATTGATAACTATGTAACATAATAGCATTGGCTACATAGTAAGGTAGAGGCCGGCCAGCGTGCGCTCTGCTCTCAGGGAGGGAGAAAAAGAAGACAGGATAAAAGAAAGAAAGGGGGATGGAGGGAGGGGAGGAAGGATCAGCTGGGCACAAGAGAGTGTATCTGTTATCCTAGCGCTCAGGAGGCTGGGGCAGAGGGTTAGAATTCAAGGCAGCCTTACAGATAGATACAAGGGCAGGAGAGAAAGGAATGAAGAAAGAGGAAACGCTAATGGTAGGGAAACAGAGGAAACACTGAGGAGGAAGGAGAGACTTTGAAGTCACCTTGTAGAGCTAGGCAGTGAGACTTTTAGATCTCCAGTGTTCTTCAGAGGCTCTGTGAGCGTCTGACTTGCTGCTATTGGGAGGTGGTGGAAAGTTTAGGGTCATGCCACACAGAAGTCTCTCTGAGGGACTGTGGGACACCAATCTCCACTCTCTGGTTCCTGGCCATGAAGTAAGCACTTTTGCTCCCTTCCACACTCCCACCGTGATGGTGCACCGCCTTGCCATAGGCTCCAAAGCAACAGGAACAGTCAACAATGGAGGGCACTCAAAAGACAAACAACCCAGGCATCTGTTCCATGGACAGAAAGCTGACCACACAGGGAGGGTGGGTACAGCGTGTGTTATATGGCAGCATGCTGAATAAAGGAGTCACAGAATGAGGCAAATCTCTGAAGCCGCAAAAGTGCCATCATGAATGAATGAGAGAATGAATGAATGAAAGAATGAAACAAGCCACTGTGCAGAGATGGGAGAAGAACCTCCAGGACTTTTTCACTGACCCCTCCTAATTGGTTCCCTTCCGATCAAAAAGGCACCTAACTGGGAAACTCACACAGCCATGGCTCTGCCTGCCTGGTTTGAGTCCAGGGGCTGAGATGGAATCGTCCAGCTGTGAGAGCACTCCATGTCGGATTTACCCTTATGGATGGGGTCTTGATGGGCCTGGCCAGATAAGACTCAGTCCACAGAAGAGCCCATGGAAAGTACTATAAAGTTGGGTACAGGAAAACGAGGGCTGGAGATCAGATTTGGGGACTAAGATACCCCTGGCCTCCCAAGGATTGTTCCTGGGACCAAAGCCCTCACTCTCAGCCACCATGACCATTCCCTATTCCAACCAGTGGTTGCTCTCTAGCCTGGCCATCCATGCTGAGTCTTGGACTCCTCATCTGAAAGATAGCAACATATATTCCTTCATGAAGAGGCACGAGGCTGCAGATCTCTGAGTTTCCAAGCACCTCTCTTCTGAGTCTGAGAGGAAGATTAAAGTGCTTGGGGCCTAGCCCCTGTCTTCCAACCTCGTTAGGCCCTATGCCTTTTTCAGGGACCACATGTCATAAGAACCCAGGAAAAAAAATAGCCAGACAAGAGCGGCTGGATCCAGGCAGGTCTGAGAGCAAGGGAGGCACATTATTCTACTCAAGCCATTGTGTGTCAACTAAATGGCTCTCAAACTTCCCAGTCTGGGCTCCCTTGTCAAGCTCATACCATGTTACATGATACAGCTTCAGGGAGGGAGGGAGCTCCATGGCTGGATTTGCCCTTATAGAGGATGGGGGCTTAATAGGCCTGGCCAGATAAGCCACACAGCATCCCTGGGCCTCACCTTCCCTATCTGGGAACAAAGATGCTAATGCTTACCTGGAAGCTATGTCAGGTAACCTGGGACAGTGGCTGATGCTTAGTAGGCCTGCAGGGAACAGTGTCGGCTGCTGGCATGTAATGAACTCTCTGGCAAAACTGAAAATCCCAATGTGTGCCAATTGTTCAGGCTAACAAGGTAAAGTTACCCAAGGGCTGAGTGCCCCAGATGGCCTGAACTTACCCAGCCCAAAGGACTGCCCTCTACATGTCAGTGGTATGTCTGTGCAGCCCTGCTCAGGGGGCAAGCTCCTTGGTGCTCCCCTCAATGTTTCTCCCTATGGCTCCTGAGAGCTTCTGGGAGGCCCCTCCCCATTTCTAACTCTCCATGGCTCACACCCAACACAGCTCCTCCAGGGATTGTTTTTTGATCACATGCCAGCATCCATCCTGCCTTGCCCAGGATGCCTCTGGGGTTCTGTTAGGACTTTGTTCTACCCCTGGATAACTTCAAGGCATCTAAACCAGGCTCACAGCAGTCTAAACAACCTCTTTCTGTTCTATCAGCACAGCAAGCTGAGCCCCGGCCCCAGGACTTTTGCAAAGACTTTTCTCTGTCTAGAATGTTCTTGCCCAAGCTCTGGGCATGTCTGCCCCCTTCCTGTATGTCACTTTCCAGGGTTACAAGTCTCTGTCTGCTATGCCCAGTGCCTGTACAGCATCTACACACAGTGGATTCCAGGGGAGCCAAGAGCCTTGTTTCTGAGGGCCCTGGATCCCAGTGTGGCTCTGCTACAGGGCACCAGCTCAGGAACCTCAAGATGAGCTAGAGGTGATGTATACATCTGGAACTGACTGAATCTGTCTCTCTGGACACGTGCTTCTGCTCGGGGCAGACGCCTAATGCGAATCGCTTCTGTCATCAGGACACGAAGGGGCTTGACACAGACCAGCTGCCGCTGCCGAAGGACAGGCTGCCAGAGCGCCGATGGGCTCTCAGCAAAATTGATGGCCGCTGTCAGAAAGTGATTTCCCCACGGCCGCGTCGCAGGCCCTCAGAGGAGCTCAAATCCCAGGCAGCAATGCCTCCCGTGGCAGAGGGTGGGCAGGCAGCCAAGCAGGGGGGCCAGGCGTGCAGCCAGGCAGCCCACACCTGGTCCAGCTGCTTCCCAGGACCCAGGGGAAGGAGGGAGCAATTATCAGCAGGGAGAGGAGTCCACAGGCCTGCACCCAAGAGCTGGGAGGTAGAGCAGAGGGCCAGCAGGGAGGACACAACTAACTACTTCATGTTCCCTTCATTCTTTCTGCTCCAGGCACAACCCCCAAGTATGCTGGACAGATGAATACATAGATGAATGAATAATTTATAAGTGCCAAAAGGCCTCTGAGGGACAGGATCCCTACATGGACCAGAAGGTAGGCAACAACAGCGTAATAGCCTGGGTGCCCAATCTGGTCACTTTCAGTCTGGGTCAGCAGCACTTCCCTATCCTGAACCAGTGTCCCCAGTTCACATCACAATAACACATACTATCTGTGCCTACTTCTATACATAGGTGGGAGGGGCAGGGAACTGAACCAAAACACACAAAGCTGGTTACCTATCACAATTCTTCAAAAACACACAGCTGATACCTGAGGTCCAGGGGGGATGGCAGGCTGAAGTCACCTCAGGATGACCACAGGACACAGTCCAGTCTACGAAGGAAGGCCTAGAAAGGTTCAGTCGCTCATCAGTGACCAGCCACCCTCCAGGATGAAACCAGTCTTAGGCCATCTGTGCCAAGATGCCAGGAACCCACTCTCTGGGAATCCCAAGTCCTTGAGTGGACAGGAAGGGCTGAAGGTGAGGAAGAAACAGAGGGCAGGCATGCTAAGAGGCCAACACATTCATTCAGGCCAAGTACAAAGAGACGGGGGTGTGGGGAGAGGACAGGTAACCTAGGGCTAAATGGGTACAGAGGCAGACAAAATAATTTCACTTATTCACACACTCATTGTCAAGTTTCTGAGCTGGCCCTGGGACCAAAACTGAGTAAGACTCCCACACCCGTGAGGGCAGCCCTCTAGGCTGATGGGAGTGGACAGGAACAGGAGCTAGTGTTTGCATGAATGGGCACCATAATGAAGTTAAGAGTCCAGGCACTGGGGCCCATGGGAAATAAGAGACCGGTGTGGTCAGAGTGGGGGACAAGGAGCTGTCCTGTGCAGGTGTAGTAAGCACACACAAATATGAGGATCTCCGCTCAGCTCAGCCCACTGGGCCCACGGGCCGAGGTATACCATGTTCATCAGCCTTGGTGCCACTGCTGCAGCTCCTGTCTCCTGCAGCTCCTGTCTGTCTCCTGCCTGCGCCTCTAGCTCCTTGACGAGACTCAGAAAGTGTTGTTGACTGAAGGGCAGGATCCCCAACAAGCTCCCACAGTGCTCAATGCTGACCCCGTTCCAGCACCAACACCAAGGGGGGGACTCTCAGAGCTCACACGTGTACCTCCGGACTTGCCAGTGAGCCCTCTGAGGGCAGGACCACACAGTGTCCTCAGCAGTAGTCGGAAGCTTCCTCATGGTAAATGCTGAGGAAGTAGGGGTCTTGGAGGAAGGAGAAATGGCTTCCAAGGCTCTGTGGAGGCAAGCAAAATCTGTTCCAGGAACTTCCAGGGGTCACCAGGCAAGGCCCAGGACAGAGGCTGCAGCAAGGGGCCCAGCAGCCTGGTTCCAGTCACACAGTTCCTGGAAGTTCCAGAGGCTGCAGAAAGTTCAGCTACCACACAAGGCTCCTCCCTGCACCCCAAGTAGCCCTGCACCCACTTCATGGCCTCTGAATGTGTCTACCATGAGGACACAGCTTGGTGGCCAGTGCCCGAACCCATGTGTATCTCCAGGTTGCCAGGCTCATCCCTAGATGGCAACTTGGATGAAAATATTGCCCACCCACCCCCTACCCTCCCACCCCTGACTCGGTGAGCCTGAGGGAGGCCAGGGGCAATTCTCACTTTCACAAGTAGAGGGCCACATCCCAGCCAGGGCTGAATACAAGAGACTGTAGCAAGGAGCACCAACCTAGAGCAGCTGTTCCTTCCCACCCCTGCCTACCACTCCCAGGAGAACAAATGCTCACATACTGTAACTCCACAACTTGATGAGCTGCAGAAGCTGAGGCCAGAGGTCCCTCTTAGTCCTCCATGGGAGGACTACCCTGAATGCCAGGGTCTCCAGAGTGGCAGAACTGTCTTCATGCCAATAACACCACTGGCATTACCACCACCTTCCCTCTGAGCTGCCTTATTCCTAGGTCTCTCCAGTCCTTTTCTTCCTGAAACTAGCATAATACACACACACACACACACACACACACACACACACACACACACACACGCCCCACTCCAGTGCTGCCAATGGTTCTCACTGAATCACAGCTAGACTCCTTGGCTTGGCTTCCAGCCCTTTCTGGTCTCATCCCCAAAACTTCAGTCAAAAGTCACTCTGTCCTCAAATCCAAAATGTCCTTTTCTGCCTTTGTGGCCACAACCTCACTTCCCGGAATACTCCTTCCTCGATCCCCTTCACTGACAAGAAGAAAGTGTGCCCCAAAGGTAAGGTTCAGAGATCTCATGGCCTTGGCAATCTTTGATGACCCCTGGAGCCCCACAGAGAGTACCAACCACAGTACACATCTGCCTCTGCTGAAGACTGAATGCTCCGCATGCCGCATGCCGCATGCCGGGCTGGCTGACTCACCCCACACACCCTCAACACTTGCTGGAACGAATAAATTACCTCATTTAGCCACAGAGCACGCCTGGCTGGAGTGTTGGCAGTTCAGCCAAGAGCCCTCGCGTGGAAACCACCACGCTGAAGGTGGCAATATTTCACCTCGAAGTGTACCATGAGCGCTGGAGTCTCAATGGAGCGAGTGTTTGTGTGTGGTTGGGGAGGGAGGTACTGGATGATGAGCTCTGGCTTAAATATACACGACAGGAAACCTCCAACTCCAACTAGACAGAGTCCACTGTGTCCCAAGACACAAGAGCTCCCCAAGTCTCTTCACCATTCTGCAGGGCACATAACAGGAAAAGCATCTCCATTTCATTGAGGTAGGCACTGACCAAGCGATGGCCCAAAGAGGCCCTGCTTGTCAAGCTGGCATCAGTGTGGGCTTGTTCCTCCCTACTTGGGTGAGTTGGTAGCAGGGGTGGGACACAGTAGCAGAGCCACTGGAGAGCAATAGTCCTCTAGCTTTCACACAAGCAGGGATGGGAAGGGCCAAGGGCCCCAGGGTGATCCACCCTCACAGACCTGCTGAGAGAAACAGCAGTCAGTCAGCAGGACCCAATTATGCATATGGCTTAAAAGAAACCTATGAGCCAAGATGAGCCAGACTCTGCTGGAGCCTAGGCAGGGAATCATCATGGCTTCTCCCCATGTGTGCCAGCCCTGGACAGCCCAGTTGGCCATGCTCTCACAGCCCTATAGGGCAGACAGGCCCAGGCAGCAAAGACCCTCACTGGAGGTCCCAACAAGCCCCAGTACAAGGCTGTATGCCAGGGATGGACTGGGTCCTGATACCCACAAACATCAAGGCACATTTATCTACCAGAGTCCCTAGCCATGGCCACAGGCTCTGATAGGACACCCTAGGCCCCACCCTGTTTGCCAGGCTTTATTTGCATATGCTAATTAGACACACATCTCTTGCTCCCCTTGGAGCCAGCTTGTTTGGGGAACGACTGGATCTGGCTATACCTGTACCGTGCTGATGTCACTGAGAGCTATTTCCAGCCTGGTTGCCATGGGAACCACAAGGCCTCAGCTCCAGTTAGGAGTTCAATATATAATTTACTTACTCCCCCATCCCCCCAGCCCCACCCCAAAGAGACTGGGGCGTATGGGGAACAATCGGCTAAAATATACAATAACACCCTTCACTTCCCTCGGAGGCCTGTAAGAGTGGAAGGGGAGGAAGGAGAGCCACACAGTGGAACGGTAAATCCATTTTTGGAAAAGGGGGACAGTAGTGGGGAGGTAGCTTCCCTCTTTGAGGAAAGAAGAAAGCTTGGCACTTGGGTGCTTCCACAGAGACTCGGGCTTGGCCAGGGGTGACACAGAGCCTTCTGCCCTGTGACAGCCCAATGCTGTCAGGCAAGCCCTCATCAGGAACTTCAGCTCCTGAAGAAGAACCTGCCTGGCTCCATGAAGCTACTCGGCTTATGAAATCACTACTAATTCAGCTGGCTCAGCTTGAGCTCTTAGACACACGGATGTTCCCAGTTCTTGCTGCCAAATACAGGGGCCACCTGCTACCTCCAGGCTGGGAGTGTGGTGTACCTCTGATAGACCCAGAAACTGGCTGAGGCCAGGAGTCATATGGTCACTTAAAGGTGGCACTTGCCTTACTGAAGCTCAGGCCCTGCTACTCTGAGCCTTTAACTCTGAGTATTTAAACACCTGCTCTGTGCTCCCTGTGCTTTGGGGTGCTAGGGATACTGGAGGGCTCAGGCACAGACCTGTGCACAGGGATGCCCCAGGCTGACTGCAGGAGAATGGATCATGGTTCTGAGAAGGTCCACTTTATCAGTAATGTGAGCAGGGGCTGCAAGAACATCTATGTATATGACTATCAGAGGTAGTCAGGGGAAGTGTCCCAGAAGAGAATATGGCCTAATGGCTGAAGACTCAGATCCAAGGGAGGCAGAGGACATTGCAAAGGCACGCACAGCACAAATGCAGCTTGTCTCTCTGGTGCTGCCTTTGTGCTCCACAGGCAGGCAGACCCCAGAGCAGGAGTACTTGCTGGCCCATCGGCCTAAGTACTCCCAGCTTCTCGAGGTACACTCATGCTTGGACAGCCATGGAAGGCCACAGCTGGGGGAAGACAGAGGACGCCAGCTTGGGGTTCTCTCATCCTGAGCTATAGAGCCTCTGGATTTTGGGGTCAACAGGACCCAGGAGGACTCTGCAAGTCATCTCCTTTTCTCACCTTGACTTCCTTCCCCATAAAATTACTCCACTTTATTTCCAATCTTTAAAACCCTGATTATCAAGACCCGCATGTCCTTGATGGAGAAACTGAGACAGTGAGTAAACTACTGGACAAAGCATCAGACTAAGACTTCTAAGAGTCTGAAGCTCTTCTCCAAGAGCCTAGACTGACTCCACGGTGGACAGGAAGCAGATGGGACCAGTCTCCCACTCGCCGGAGCAGGGCTGTGTCCTCCTGTGCTGCAGAAACTACCATCCCCACCACAGCCAGGTCTTCCCCAGCAAGTCTGCTTCTCCCTCCCTCCTCTGTGCCTGGGCTCTCCCAGCCCCAACCCTCCCAGAAAGAAGCTCAAACCATGACCTATGGTATGGCTCCCCAAGGTTCTGCCTTAACCTACTCCTCATTTCCCTTCTACCCCAGCACTGCCCTGATGGTGCAGGGTACAGGAATAGAATGACAGAGCACACACGACCCCAATTTCTCCTCAGAGCCTTCAGGGTCAGCACCTCAAGCTCTACCTCCCCTCTTCCATTCTGACTAACTGTACAAACACATTCTGTTCACTCGCTTGCATTACCTTTCTCCCAGAGAACCAGCCTAGGACAGGGAGCATATGGAATGTGGGGAGGGGTAACCTGGGTTGGATGGATGCTGGTTTCACCCCTTAGCAGATGTTGATCCTGTATGCCGCCTGTGAGGCCTTCACAGGCTGACTGAGTTAGTGTAAGAGTTAGGAGCAGAGCCTGGTGTGTGGGTAGCCATAGGCAGTTACTGTGACCACAAACACTCTAAAGCTGGTGTCTCATGTGCCCTCTCTCCACTCGGTCCCAGCTCCCAGCCCCTGCATGCACTGCTATGATGGTTAGGGTTGTCAACTTGATATTTTCTAAAATTATCTTGGGGATGGGCATCTGGGCATGGTCATACTGAAGAAGGGGGTCAGGACTGCATCAACTGATATAGAAAAGCCCATCATGATGGTGGGTGGAACCATTCCCTGAGCAGGGGATCCTGGACAGGATAAAACGGAAAGAGCCAGGTGAGCAGCAGTACAAATCCATCTACTGTTTCCTGACTGAGATAGGGCAGGAACGACTGCTTCAAGCTCCTGCTGCCTTGATTTCCCCCACCAGAATGGACTGTGCCTCGATCTGAAAGCCAGAATAAAGCCTTCTTCCTTTAGATTGTCCCCCCCCCTCCAAGGTATTTTTATCACAGAAACAGGAAAAGAATGTAAGACAGCTATGCATTTATCTGTCTGTCAAGGTAATGTCCATCTCCCCGGCATGTCAATCATCTGGGAAGCCAAAGCATGTCCAGTGAGCACTTCTTCTGCATCTCCAGGTTGGACACACAGTGGGTGTTCAATATGTATGGCCACAGTGGGTGCTCATGTATGCAGGGATGGATGACAGCTTGGTATAGCTTGGCTATACCTGTTATCACAGAAACAAACAAGGCATGTGCCTACAGACCTCATCAGAGCATCAACTCATCCTAACTGGGATTCCCAGCTCCCTACTACAGGACAACATCTTTTACATCCACAAGAAGAGGGGAGAGCTGGAGACTGAACAGCTACACCACACGGGGCTTGCAGAGGTGACAGCTATGGTCAGCTCCCGGAGCCCTGAGCACTCACAGCTGTGTTTGTCCACAGCTCGGCTGCCTGCTTCCCTCACTGCCCTGGTAATGTACACACAGCCTCCCAGGAAACTGCAAAAAATGAGTTAATATAACATTATGGCTGAGAATTTAAATACACAGGAGTCAGGCAACACAGACTTACAGTTCCCCAAGCAACTGTAAAAACCACACAAGCAATTCAGGAGCAAAGCCGGGAGTGGATTTAAGGCCTTCTCGGCCACTGGCAGACTCCAGTGGCTGCACCCTGACCTCTCAGACAGATGGTGCTTCTAGGCCCAAGGACACTGACATGAGGGATGAGCTATTCAGGGCATGTGGCTCACCAGACACAACCCTTTGGAGACACTCAGGGGTTTCCAGCAGGAGCTTTAGGCCCCCACCCCATGATCCTATTGGCTGTGACCCCAGCTGGATCTACACATGTGTTCCTAGCCCCCGCAGCTAGCCACTCTAAGGGTTCATCGTCCACCACATGTCTCTGTGTTCCTGTCCATTCTGTAAGCTCACAGGGCCATTGTCCAGGACCCTCGGTTCCCCCTTCCCGTCTCAAATAATGGATTCAAGAAAGTAGGCTTAGTGTGGATTGATAGCTCATTGGTTAAGAGCACTGGCTGCCCTTTCAGAGGACTGGAGTTCAATTCCCAGCACCCGAATGATAGTTCACAACCATCTGTAACTCCAGTTCTACAGAATACAATACCTTCTTCTGTACTCTATGAGCACAAGTCACACATGTGATACACAGACATGCATGCAGATAAAACACCCACACACATAAAATAACCATTTACTAACGAGGAGAGAACATGGACCCAGGCCCTGTTGAGTTCACAACACAACACCATACTTACAGTCTTGAGTAAGTCACCAGTTCATTCGGTGCCTCAGTCTTCCCATGTATGACAGACGTGTTAACTACTACCTCAGATAAAGTGTCTGACAGACCTGAGCTCAGTGACTGCCACCACTGCCCCCACAGCTGTCACTACAGTTCTCCTCCCTCTACCAAGAGCCATGAAACACAAAATACAGAGGGAGGTACCTGTGTGGGGGAGAGCACCTGTGAGGGATGGCCAAGTCTGGAGGGGAGGCTGGGAACGAAGAGCCAATTCTCAGCATCCCGTGAAGAGTCAATTCTCAGGATACCCCTGCTGAGGATGGCTGAGAGACAGGAGAGCCCTTCCCTAGATGCCTAGCTGTTGAGATCAAAGGCAGTAATGAGCTGGGGGTTTCCCTAGGGGAGATGCTGGTGAGGGGGCACCAACACTGGGTTGCAAAGGCTGGGAGAGTGAGGTCAAGAGATTTGTTCCTCCTGCCTTTGAGGAGGCTTCCCTGAGCCTGGAGCTCATGGCCAGCAGGGCTGCTTACAGTGCAGTGTCACAGCGGGAACCACAAATGAGTGCTGGAGTAGTGACTGAGAGTGACTCAAAGTGACAGGGCTCTCCATCTTCAGGCCCAGGCTGGGTTACTCACCCAGCTAAGTCCGGATCAAAGCAGTTTCCGGAAGGCTATTTACAAGACCCGTATCTGGCAGGGTCTGAGCCCCTTAGAAGGCTGTCTACAGCAGCAAGCTAGAGAAGCTTAGGGAGCAGAGGTGTCAGCATGTAAGGGAGTCACTCCAACAAGGCATGGGTTCTGCGGAAGTTGCAGGTGGAGGCTCTCGTATCATCTGGTTAAAATGACTGGCATCATGGAGAAGAGCCAGATGTTCAGCTGGAGGAGTTTAACAACACTGAGGGGTCAGAACGACAATGTACAGAGCTACTCCTGCTTAGCTGGGGGTGGCATCTCAGAGGAGGTGACAGTTGAACTAAGAATGTATGATCCTGCTTAAGGGCCTTCCAGGAAAACTGTAGGTGCAAAAGGAGACAGGGCCAAGCCCAGCATGACGGAGCATCGGGAAAGAAGCAACTGAAGGAACATGGCAGAGATGAGCCTCTGGCCACTTAATGCTGGCCTCGTTTTGAACACCAGCATGGAACCTCAGACTCCTCATCTGGAAAATATGCGTGGCGTCTATAACCAATTATGAGGGTTAAGCCTATCACTGGGAATCCAGGCAGGTACCATGGGAACCTGAGCTGCTGCTGTCATTACTGGAAGGAAGGGGAGAAACAGATCCACTGAGTTAGGAGAAGGAGAAAGCAAGAACAAAGGACAGCACAAGCTCTGCCCCCTCTGCCACTTGCTTGGAAGAGTGTGGCTTGCTGACATCCTTTTTTGTCACCCAGAGGTAAACGTGCTGCTCAGCTTACGAGACAGGACACCAGATGAATCCCAGGCCGAGGCTAACAAGGCAAGAGCCACGGAGCTGTAACCTCGCACCTGGCACAGGGCTAGAATTAAGGAAAGGATGAATGCATGCATGCATGCATGCATAGGTGGATGCCTGAGTGCATACATAGGTGGATGCATAGATGCATGCATGGAAGCATGAATGCATGGAGCAACAGACAGAAAAGATAGACACCAAGCAGCCAAGTGTCAGATACCTCATGCTTCCTCAGGATCTATCAGCTCTTTGGTCCCCAAACACTAAGCAGTACCAGCACCTTCATGTGTACCTAGCTGTTCTAGAACTGAGTCACACATGGGAGATGCTATCTCCCTAAGAGATTATCAGTGACTCCCCCCCCCCCCCCCACAGCTTGGCTTGGGGGACAAAAGCTTCTAGGAACAGTAGCCTTAAACTGTTCCCTCCCACCTGTTGGTCTCTCACCAACCTCCTTCTACCATCTGGCAGGTGTGGCCTCTGCACCAGGTCCACCTGCCTGTCACAGCAACCCCACATGTCCTGCCCAGCACATCTTGTTTGTGTCCCAAAAGGTATAGCTGCAAGGCATGCCTGGCACCAGCCAGGACCATCTGCTCAGCCTGAGGAAGGGGTGGGGCCTGAGATATCACTTCATCTGATGTGCAGCAGCCTGGAGCTGGGCATCCTGCCATGTGACCCCTGTGGGTAGGGCACCAAAGAGGGCCAAGTTCTGGACTTCAAAGACTTCACATCAAGAGCAGAGTCAAACCTGGTGTAGTCTAGAGTAAATAGCCCCTGGGGATGAGAGGACAGAGTTTACTGGCCTGTATAGGTTTCCAGCAGAGGCTGTGGGTGCAGGGAGCTTAATGCTGTGAACAGAGAGGGGATGGCAAAAGGCACCATAGGAACAGACAAGGATAATTCCAGTTCTCCACTAGAACTCCACCAGTTTGGGAACAGCCTGGGATCGACAAGTGTAGAAGACAAGGCTGACGGTAAAAGGCAGTGTGAGAAGGCCCCAAGTCTTCCCTCCAGGTGCACATGGGATGCAGGGTAGGTAGGGACTTGAGGCAAGGTGGTAAAGCCTGTTCCTTTATACATCTAATTGTGGCTGTGGATACCAGGGCAGCCATGCTCCAACCAGAACCATAGCTTCCAAGACTTGCAATGGCTTCTCTCAGTAGAAAGAGAGCCCCTTCACAGGCAGGTCCTATCCCCGAGGACAGCGGTAATAGTGACCAGTCATGGCAGGATGAGATGTTGCCCTCTGTCTTGGTCTGAACACCTGTAGTGGCTGGGTGGCTCTCTTGACCCTACTCCTCACTTCATGGTGTCCTTCCAAACACCCTCTTCTGAAGCTAACCAGTGACAATGCCACCGTGAGGCCAGCTCCTTGCAGACAGGCAGACAGGTGAGACAGACATGGCATCTCTATCTCTACTGTGCTCTTCTGGCAACTGAATCTCAGACAGACTTTGCAGAGAGCAACAAACTTCATGTCCTTCTCTCCTGATGGATACTGTTCTGAGGATGGAATATACCACCCCACCCAGCCTCACCTAGCCATTCAGCCTGTAGTGACCACTATGCCACTCCCCTGGGGAAGAAAGGCAGCCTTTCCTCTTCCTGAGTCTGAGATGGGATGCTGGGACTGACCCTGGCTCTGCCCAGATATGACTACAGATTGGCATGGTTGTGGTGTTGGCTCAGTCTCTGAGAACACTGCTGAATGCAGCTCTTCCTGCCTCCTCCATTTGGGGAGAGGACTTGGGCAGAAGTCACAGGAGCAGACAGGGCATTTGCTGTGTGCCACATAACATCCCGCCTGAGGAAGGCGCTCTGACCTTAGCCAAGAACTCCCACCCCTCACCTTGAAAAATGTGCACGGTAGCCTCATCAGCCTACAGCTTGCTGTGATCGTAAGCAGACCCTGGGAAACAGGAGACTCATACCTCTCAAGTGGGACCTTCAGGATCGGCACTGCATAAGGATCACCATACACGCTCCCGTCCTGATAGGGGCATCTAGTCCATTTTACTTACAGGGAAACAGAAGCACAGAGATAGTACTATTTTCACACAAAACAGCAAGCAGAGGAAGAGGTAGACATGGTTGTGAGCCCGAGCAGGGTCCAGGGAACTGTAGACCACCAATTCCAGACATCCATATCTGATACCTGATGAGATCACCCCCAGGAAGTCTCCCCTCATCAAGGGCCACAGCCCTACCTTCAAATAATCATGCTACAATCACATGTCACCTTCTCCCACTTCAGATATATGTACTCCCGGCCCAGGGCCTTTACACACTCTCCCGCAGCCTGGCCACTGTTGCCTGTCTGCACAGCTAATTGCTAGCTCAATCTGTTACTGCCCTTCTGAACTCCTCCTTCAGAAAGCCTCACCAACCTCTCTCCTCTTTGAAGTTCTTATCTTTGCCACAATGTCACTCTCAGTCTGTGAGTATCTGATGAGCCATCAAGGCCAGTGAGCCAGACCCTGTACTCTCTCACTTGAACTAACATATCTTTTCCACCCACTTTCCCTCAGAAGTGCAGCCAAGGGTGGCCTCTAGGCTGCTCCTAGGCAGACCCATCCTACCCTGGCTGCTTGGCCCATGTGGTCACTCCAGTCAGGCTGTGCATAGCCCTACAGTGCCCAGCTGCTCTCCTGAACACAATCCCCTCCCTCCCTTCTTCCCTCCCTCCTTCCCTCCCTTCTTCCCTTCCTTCCCTTCTCTCCCACCTCCTTTTGGAAATGGCCTCACTATGTAGTCTTGGCTGCTCTGGAACTCTCTGTGTAAACCAGGCTGTCCCTGAACTCACAGACATTTGCCTGTCTCTTCCTCTTGAGTTCTGGGATTAATGGTGTATACCATCACACCCAGCTCTAGAACATACTTCTAACAAGTGACCCACTCAGACACCCTGAAGAACAGTTTGGGGGCCTTTCCCACAGCAGAACAAGGATGGGTCTTTTCATTCTCCATGTACTTACTAAAACAGTACAGGTACCTGGGATCCAGGCCCACGGAGGGGCAGGTAGCAGATCCCAAAAGCACCAAGCCCATGGGGGAAGACTCATGCTCAAACATAGTTCCACCCACTTTTTTGAGCCCAGTCTGGTTATCCATCTAGACTCCTTGCTGTCTTGGCCACAAGTGCCTGTCTCTGTCTTCACATTATCAGGCTCAAACTCCAGGTCCAGGGCGAACCTCTGGCTGTGCACCCTTGGGTTAAGTCTCCGTGTGTCTCAGGTTCTCATCTATAAAATGGGAAGAGGGACGGGGACCATGGTACCTCCTGGGGTTGTAGGTAGGGTCTAAGGGTTACATAATACACACAAAAGCTTATTCAGAGGCTCAATGACAACAGGAGCTGTCACACCTATAACATACTCACTTTTCCCTCCTTCAGGAAAGTCAGGCCTCAGAGGAGGTCAGTCAGCCTCAGCCAGAAGCAAACCCCTGTGTCCTGGTACTCCCTCACTGAAGCCAATCCAGCCCCAAATCCCAACTCTCACTCCCCGCCCCCAGCTTCCTGGAGAGTCTGAGACACAGGCAGTAGTACTCTGCCTCAGGCCTTGCCATCCGATGCCCACTGCCTTCTAGCACCTCACTCGGCCACTCTCAGTACCTCTACTTGGCAGTTATATCCCACCCCCACCCCTGTGTGAGACAGAGCTAAGAGGAATTCTGAGAGGCCAGGAGGTGATGGATGTAATAAGCTTCTTCCTTGCCAGAGCCACCACCTCCCTGGGGAACAGTCACAACTTGGATAAGGAGGGAGGGGGAGGCAGCTGGCTAGTGCTGGGAATTCCTTGCTTCCTAATGGAGGCCATAAACCCATCCTTCATCCCAGCACTCAGGCTGCTGAGGGATGCTCCCATCTGCCCCATCAGAAACGAACCTGTTCCAGCCTGAAGACACCTGTGAGAAAAACAGTTCTAAGGCAGTAGGGCACACGGCCTGGGCCTCCAGATTCCCCTCTCCAGGGTAAAGACCCATGTTTCCTCAGAAGCCAAGTAAGAGCAAGAGGAGGGAGCTGAGACAGGACCACGTCAACATGGGCTCTGCCAGGGTTAACAGGGAGTCACAGATGGAAGGAGAGAGAGAAAGATGAGGCAAAAGGCTGGTGGGAACAGGCTGGCCACAGTAGGCACATTAAAGCAACAATGAAGGCCACCACAGGAATGGAAGCACAGGTTGACAGGGTGGGATGGTGCCCAGCAGTCAGGAGGCAGCTCAGGGTTACAGCCATGGCAAAGCGACAGGCAATGTTCATTCCCAACATGGAGCCTGCTTCCTCCGTCCGCTTGCCCTGTCCCCAAGCCAAACCACACTGGTTGAAAGCTTAACCTGGTAGAGGGAATGCAGACTTGGACTACGAGATTCAAACACATGTTGAGGCCTGGAATAACAGAACACTCACAGACCATCCAGAAGACCCTCTCTGCTGGCCTCTGTAATGCCCTTCTTCCCCACAGGGTCAAGCTTCAGCCTCAGATGGGGTCCAGGACCCAGCTCTGGCCCCCTCATGAGTGCCCTACAAAGCAGGCAGCCCCTGGCCCAGGGAGTCTGAAGCTACCAGCATGCTACAGACTCTATGGGCATCACTTTCCCATGTATAGACTCTAGGTTCTCCATTACAGCATGTAAAAATGTTCTTCTCCCTCCCCCCAGCCAGAGCTGACAGAAAGGTTAAAGGTCAGAGTGTTCTTTCCCAGCTCTGGTCATGAACCCCAGCCCTTCATCAGAAAATACCTGCTACTTTCCCTGTTTCCAGGTGCTCTCCCCTCTAACCCGGGACCTTTGCACACAGATATTTTTCCTGCTTGAAACATTCTTCAATGGCCTCCACGACCTGCACCCTATAACCGTTCTGGGCTCAGATGCCATTCCCTCAGGAAGCTCTCCCTGGACCTCAGATGGACTGAAGGTCTCATATGTCTCTACCTCCAGAAATAACAAAGGCCATGAGGGGTAAGGGACCTGTCTGAAGGTTGCAGGTGTCCACGGAAACCTCTGTTTCACAGCATGGGGAATATTCCAAGAGGGGGTGGCCTCTTAATCTAAAATCAGAAACTTATAGCTACAAAGTCCCCTGAACCCACTTTGCAGATGAGAAAACTGAGTTCTAGAGCTAGGGCTGCACTATTACTGTCGGAGAAGCAACTCTGCTCTATCAGTTCCAGGCTCTGCCAGGTTCCCCACACTCATGGTGGGGGACATTCCTCTCCCCTGGGGGGGGGGGGCCACAGCACACCTGAGGGGGCTGCCTGGTCCTGTGGATCATCCTATCTGCGGGTGGCTGAAGGCTGGAGTAGCACCAGGCGCCCCACTGCACTACTGAGCTGGGCAGCTGGCAGCAGCACAGCTCTGAACCAGCTGTTTGGATGACAAACTGCGTTCAAGCTTCATTAGGGTAATCACGGGCTCCCCTCCCGGCAGCGCTTCGGAGCGCGACTGTCAACCTGAACTAATCAAACCCGGCCCCAGGACACCCACCCGCCTGGCTGACAAGCCGCTAAGCCGCGGAGCCACTTTGAGCAGCGTGGCTCACTTGGAGGTGGCGGCAGGGCTGGGCCCTGGAGACAGACAGCCGGGGAGTCCTGCTGCATGCTCCCTGGGACCCTGGGAGCCTCAGAGCTGTCAGTACAGCTGGTCCTCACCACCATCCTTTTGTTACAGCTAGAAAGTGAGCTTAGGAGGCAAGGCCACACTGAGGGAGGGGTGAGGCCAGGCTCAAACCCAAGCTTGTAGATCCATCATGTTTTCTCCACTGCTTTTTGCGGGCTGCGGTAAGCTGAGTAGCCTGAGCAAGTCCTTTTAGTCCTGCACCCCAATAGAAACTTGGGGACTCTGGTGACAAAGATGTGGGAAGCTGTTTGCAAAACAGTGGGACCAGTGCCCAAGCTGACAGAGTTGTGAGAACAGGTCCCTTTCCCCCAACCCCTACCCAGCTCAGCTGGGTGGCCCCTGGGCAGATGTCCCTACCCACAATCAGAACCAGGCCAGAGTGACAGGTCTAGTTTCTTCATATAACAGCTGAGGAAACCAAGGCCCAGCAAGGGAGGGGGGGTCGGAGGCAATGGTAGATAGCAGGAAGTGGGAAGTGTGGGTTGTTGAGGCAGAGGACTGTCATTCATTCACATATTCACTCATTCATTCATCCATTCACAGGAGACAATGGGACCTCTGGGTTGGGCACTCAGTACTCGAATGAACAGATGCCTGCAAGGCTGAGAGCGTGAATGGATGCCTGGTGCTAGGGACTCAGCCATGAACTCGGCAGACACTCACCCTGCCTCCTGGAGTCTATCTAGTGGGAACAGCCAAGCAACTGATAATTAATTACAAATGACAGAGGCAACGAACTAGCTGGATAACAGCCACCAGGAGAGCCACTGCGTGGTTTGGGAAGGTCCAGCAGGCTCAACAAAGGAAAGCTGAAGGCAAGCAGGAATGGAGGAGGGCACCCGGCACATGCAAAGGCCCAAAGATCAGAAGTAGCTTGGGGCTTTGGAGGACAGAGGTCTATTTAAGTGGCCGGAGGGCAGCTATGGGGTGAAAGCTGAAGTTTTAGCTGGAAGAGGAGGAGGCTTGGGTCTTCGTCATGAGGGTGGCAGGAGCCTCTGGAGAGCTGGAAGCAGGACAGGTGGCTCTGAGTGCTGTGGAGAGAAGGTGGCAGGGCTCAAAACCCAGCCCTACTGCTTTCTGATCCAACATTAGCTCAGACAGCAAGGACAGTCAATGTGCTATCTCAGGAGGGGGCATCCTGAGAATCCATGCAGATGTGGCACAGATGGGCAAGTCAGCCTCTCCTGATAGACATCAGGGTGCTGTGGGCAGCAGGTGGGTGGTGACTGGGGGAGGTAAGGCTGCAGGAGGTCTTCCTGGGGCTGCCAACACTGAAGCCCGAATCTTATACGTGACTATAGCTCTATGCTTCAGACGTTTACGTTTTTCTGTGGTAAGTTAGGCCTCCAAAAATCATTCAGAACAAAAGTCTGCTCCCATCCCTCCACCCTTCCATCTCTGTGTTTGCATCTGCAGAATTGATACAGTGACAAAGACTACCTACCTGGCTGTGCACAGGGCTGAAGAAAATGCTGTACCCCCACAAGCCTGGCTGCTCTACCCCACAGCAAACACAGATCACGCAGAAGCATCACACACAAGGCCGGGGGCATGACTCAGTGGTGAAGTGCTCGCTGAGCACACAGAGCAATGAATTCTATCAGGAGCACTGTATAGACTGAGCAGTGTCTTCCACCTGTAATCCCAGCCCTCAGGAGCTAGAAGCAGGAGGATCAGGGTTCTAGACCAGCTATGGATACATCAGCCCCACCTCATGCCCCCAAAGGAAGACAAAGAAAATAAAGCATGTATTTTTCCCCATACTCTGGTCTTCTTGGTCTCCTAGTTTCTTAATCTGATAGGGGTCAGTGATCTCCTTTTGTCTTAAGACGTCATGAGCACCACAGCAGTCCTCTTGCTCCCTGACATGGTCCTGGGGACTGAAAGAGTACAACACACAGCTGTCCTGTGTCACTCCTAGTTCTACATGAGGTAGTTGCTGGGGCATAAACTCAGTATCCAATGCCACACCAGCAGATGCCAAGCTGGATCCAAGCTCCAAACGTAACCCTAAAGAATACCCATCCTGCTCACCGGTGTCCCCTGAGAGCCCTCTGCAGGGGAATTACCCACCTGAAATGGTGGCTTCTCCATGGGAAGAAGATTCAGGAGTGCAGCCAGGTGTGAACCCTGGGCAGGAGCTATAGATATCCTGGGAAAAAGGAGGCTCTGAGAGGTCCTGAGGCAGCTCCCATGGAGAGCGTGGAGGCATAGAGAGCCTCAGCCCTCCATCACATCTGGAACATCTTACTCACCCAGAGACCTTGGAGGCCCCGGGAGGTCAGATGGTGCCTACACCAGAATTCCAGTGCAGCTCAGTCCTCAGAGCCTCATGGGGACCAGCCTTGGTATCAGAATCATCAGCTCCATGTGACAGAGAGAGAAACAGAGACTTCAGAAGGCTTAGAGTTCTAGGACTCTTCAGTGAGGAGCCAGGAAGTAATTATGTGGTTGGGATTCCCTTGTGGGCACCATGGGGCACAGCTCAAGCTCCCTGGTGGGCACTGATATGCTCTGTGCGGTTCTTCCTACCATCTGGGGCCACTCAGTCAATAAACACCCTCCAAATGCCACAAGCCTAGTAGCAGTGCTGGTCGTGGAATGGTGACCATGGCTACAGGGACGAGGAACCCTTACCAATGACGGCTCTATCTGCCACTTACACGGCAATGCCAAGAACCACTACAGTCGTACTGGCTACAAACAAAAGCCTGCACTAGAATGCCAGCTTGTTCCGTCCTCCCAGCAGCCTCATGGGGATTAGCTCCTAGTCCTAGGTTCTGACCCACACCAAGGGCTGCGAGAGCCTGTTGTCAGCAGCTTGAGTGGTTACCCTCTTTCCTGATCATCTCAACAGAGGAACCTTACAGAGCTGCAAGGTGAGCCCAGATCCAAGACTCCATGCCTGTCCCGCCTTGCATGGCTGGCAGAGTGCCTGGAGGTACCCTACAGGCTTATGACTCACTTTGCTCTTCACTATGCTCCTAGGATGTGAGCTCTGTGGAGATGCTGGAGGACTACTACTCTCATGGCTCTGCTCACATCAGCTCAGTCCCAGAGATGCTGGCTCTGTGATGGCCCCTCAGGGATAAAAAGGCAGTTAGACAGCAGAGAAGATGCCCCACCTTTGTATAGTCTACCCTCATATCCCATGGCTGACACCTACTCTTCCCTCTAGTCTTGGAGAAAAGCCTCTAGTGGTGTCTCTGAACATGCATGCCTTCTCCAGCACACCTCAGTTTTCCCATACAGCTCTGTTCCCAACACAAGACACACTTGTATGTGCTTGCTAGCCTGCTGTTGGCCCTTCATACTGTCTTGGGAGCTTCCTGGGGACCAGGGCTGTATCTGCTCTGTTCACAAATGCCAGTACACAGATGGCAGGAAACGGGGCCTCAGTATCCCTATGAAGTGACTGAATCGGGCTTAGCCTACACTGCCTGGGCAGAAACTGTGGAAACAGTGGCTTAGCCATGACCCTGTCCCTAAGCAGTGTCAAATGGAAAGAAGGAAAAGGCCTGGTAAGAAGTGGGCTGTAGGACCTCAGTGGGCCTCAGTGCACTCAGGGGAAAGGAGAGGCCAGTGGAGTCATGGAGGGGGTGAGAGTGAGGCTTTTGGGGTTCTAGCACCGAAGTGAAAGTTCCTAGAACTCAGACTGCCTCATAGGCCACCTTCCCCACAACACATATCCCCACCACGGCAGCCATAACGAGCACCCTTCCTTATCTATGTCTACCCACAGCCCTGGGAGGTGGCATCCCATCTACAGGCTGGGTGGCCTTGGTCCATCCACTTGAGGCTTCTTCTAGCTGAGCCAAACAGATGGGCCAAAAAGACAGAGCAGCTTGGGTGAGTGCCCTGCTGCAGAGTCACAGGTCACAGCCAGAAGCTGTGGCAAACATACCCCAGCCAGGACCTGGTCAAGTGTAAGAACTGGCTATGGTCAGAGTAGCAGCCAACCATCCCACACCATCTGGCGAAGCTGGCCTCCAGGCTCAGGTGGCTGGGTGGGAAAGGCCACAGCAGAAAGACATGCTTGGCTCCCAGATCCTCTGTTAGGACGATCTCAGCTTTAACCACCTGGTCTACATGCCCTGTGAGCTCCCACCCAGCTCAGACCAGCTCCAGGGTGATGTCACCTGCTCCCAGGAGACTTGACAGGCATTCCCCCACCTCCCCACGCTTCATGGACAATCTTAGCCTCTGCCCTGATGTGGGCTTCCTCCTCCTCTCTCTGCCATGACAGACTCTCTCTCTACAAGACCGTTCTGGGCCTACAGCCGGGATAATCTGAGACCTTCACTTCCATGCACACCAAGCTTCAGCCTCTCTGGCCTTTCTGTGCCAGGACAGAAAAACGCTCAGCCCACCACAGAACCTTCCTGCCTCTATCTCAGGATTCTTTCCCCTCCCCCCAGCTCTCTGTCCCCATGCTATGCACTTCAGGCCCCCCAGAGCACCCTAGCCAGTGGTAGTAGCTACAAGCCGAGAGTAACATGTATCACATGACTGCCTCCCATGTGCCTTCCTCCTTACTGCTGTGTGTGAACCCTTAGTACTACAGCCACAGCCTAACACTGAGGAAAACAGGCAGTCTCTGAGAAAGAGTCAGAGCTGACTTATTCAGAGGCCCTGCCCCCTCCCCCATCCTCTAAGATACCATAGCCTTAAGACCATGGCCCCTGAGCTCTGGCCCTGGACACTTGTCCAGCCCTAGTATGGGGAACCCTCTTCCCACTGGCCTGCCTGTTGACTCTTCTAGAGCCCTGCACCATACTCCCTTGGCTCAACCCCTCCCCCACACTCCTCCCACAACCCCTGCCTGACATCTCCTCTGACCTGTGTCCTGCTCCTGCCACCAGTCCTTCCCACAGTACATCCATCTTCTCCTTGGCATCAGCTCCCACACCCTATCTCCCTTCCTGTTACTTCTGCTCATAGCCCAGGCCCTCATGGCCAGTACCTGTTGTCCCCTGCCTTTCACACCTCCAAACCTCTGCTCCAGCTGGGCCCTAAGTCCTCTTCTTCTTTCTCGATAGACAAACTCATCCTCCAGAACCCAACTTGGAAACATCATCTTCTTGTAAAAACCCTTCCTGAGTTTTTTCCTGCATCGGTCGGGATTCTATCAGTGGCGAGAGAAAGAAGCATCAAGCAGCTCCACTAAGAAAGGAAACATGTCAGTTTATGTAACTGACAATCCCAGGCGTGGCTTCAGGTGCCACTGGATATAGAGGCCCAAATCATGGCCCCTACCTGTCTCTGCTGTGTCTAACCTTCTTCCAGGTTCTCCACCCTCAAAGTACTTGTGGGAGAGGATGGCAGGCAGCCTCACCTTCACATTCACTGGCTTCAGCAAGCACAGGCAAATCAAAGGCAACGTGGGCCAGCAGTGAGTCCCTGTGCATGCAGATCCAAGTGAAAATACAGAAAGGCCTGTGGTTAGACTAGCAAAGAGGGGACATGTGCCCATTTCCCGGTCAGTCACTGAGGCTAGAGGAGTGGGTCTCATGTTCATCCTGTGGGATGGGGAGAAGGTCTTCAGGACGCTCCACACCCACACATGCCCTGTGCTGAATGACTTGCGGCGGCCCAAGGAAGTCTATCTCCCTCACAGCTGGGTCCTCAGTGCCCACTCTGTTACAGTCCCAGGAGAAGGACTGAGACACCTGATCAGAGGAGGTCTGCTATGCAGAGGAGGCCTGCACACATGGAGGGTAGTAACGGGTTAACTGGCACCCCTGCCAGGCAGCAGATCTGCATTTTCACGGAGGCCTCAGGGGGACACAAAGCTGACATGGCAACGAGGGGAGTCAGAAGGGAGGTGCCCAGGGGGCTCCCGGGCACAGCACGGCCCCAGCAACCCAGCTGCGGGGGGCTACTCAGCCAATCCCAGAGAGCTGCGAGTGGAAGGGTTGGGGAAATAATTACCGAGGAGGCTGGGAGGGAGGCGGGGAGGCTGGCGAGAGGCTTAATGAAACTGCTAACGCGTTAGTGATTCCTGCTTGCTCGGAAAGGCGGAGGCAGACAGCCATGTTGCCAGCTCCTGCAAGGAAGCTGCCAGGCGGGACTGGCTGGGCACGCACAGGCAGCAACAATAGGCACCTCTGCACCATCGTCTCTCAACACGTGACTTTCAAAGGGCAATCTTAATATATTACAGTTGAAATGACAGTGTCTTCCAACGTGCATGTAATCGGGCTTGAGACCATTCAGCAGATGCGTTGAGGATTCAGGTTAAACACAACTAGACAGCTAAGGGCTGGTGAGAATTGGCTGTCTGCTCCCATTTTCCAGATAGGAAGCTGGGAACCCTGGAAGTCCTCATAGGGAGCCAGGAAGGTTCCAGAAATTGCCCAGTCCTCTAAACAATTCTCACCACTCCCATGTATTTGTATTGTCAGAACGCTCTGTAGGGACAGGTAGACAACACAGTCCCATGAAAGACGCCCCCAGAGGCTCAAG
Source organism: Rhabdomys pumilio (assembly GCA_030674055.1). Lineage (NCBI taxonomy): Eukaryota > Metazoa > Chordata > Mammalia > Rodentia > Muridae > Rhabdomys > Rhabdomys pumilio. The sequence continues at coordinate 19,857,578 of JANHMN010000012.1, read as the reverse complement.
AGCGAAGTCACAAAGCAAAGCCCTCCAAGTAGCAAAGAGAACTCAGGGTTCTCTTCCTACAAGATGGGCATTTAACAGCCAATGTGATCTATACTATCGTTTTCAGTCTGTGACATCTCAGGTCTCCAGACAAGAAAGGAGGCAGAGATGTCAAGTGCTGGGCCCGAGGGTGGCTACAGGGCCATGATCCAAGAACAGGTGTTCAGATCCTCAAACTGTGGACTTTTGTTCAAACATTCCACAGGGTACAGTGAGTGCTAAGTATGCCCCAGCTCACAGCTAGAAAGATGTAAAGGTTCAGACAAGCCACTCCTCACTTCTCCAGAGTGCTGTAAATAGCACAGGTTGCCAGGAGGTACATGAGAACCACTGGGGAAGCAGCCTAAAGCCAGCGATGACCACAAAAACTAGTGCCTTCTCTGCTCCAATCTGTCCTGAGTTAGCATGTGACTCCCCACCTCAGGACCGGGAAACAGGGACACAGAGGCTTGGAGGGACAAAGCTACATGTCTTAGAAAGTGACCCTCAGAAGCTGAACACAGAGGTACACACCTGTAACTCCACAGAGGCAGGAGGATCAGAAAGGGGTTCAAATCCACCTTCTACTGTGTTAGTACCAAGGTAGCCTGAGCTATATGAGACTGTGTCTCTATGGGCCCCTCACTGGTGGGAGCCCACCCATCCTACAAGAAGGATTCCCTCTGGTGTTCACCTACACCCTTACAAACCAAGGAGGTACAGACCTGAGGCCAGTGACCCCAGGTTAGGGCAAGAGGTGGGTTCTCCAAGGAACTCAAGGAACTGTGAACTAACTGTGAACTCAGAAGGGCTGTCCATCCCTTGGATGGGCAGTCAGGTCTAGGGGCCAGGTGGGCCAGGAACTCGGTGACTAGGTGTCTCCCTGTATCAAAATCCGGTCTAAACCAGGGCTGTGTGAGAGAACAGTGCCATTTCTGCCTCAATAGTGCCTTTTAAACCTTCCAGACAGCCTTCTGCCTAGGGAGGGTCTCTGCAGGGTGCCAGCTGTTCCTGAGGTCTGATTATTTGTTCCTGGGTCTGTTTCTCCAGAGGAGTGTCAAAGGGTGAGGCTACCATTGGGGGGGTGGGGTAAGACCCTGGGACAGGAGCTTCTGGACAAGAGGGGGGGCACAGAGAGAGACAGATGTGCACACACACACACACACACACACTAGAGATAGAGACAGAGAGGCACAGAGAGACAGAGAAGGACTGATGCACACTCACACACATGAGAGAAAAAAAGAGATAGAGATAGACAGAGAAGAGGGAGGGAGGGAGGGAGGGAGGGAGGGAGAATATAATAGACAATCCAGAGCTCCCACCTGCTGCTGCGGCCGCCATGCCCCAGGGCCGACTGCTCAGGCATCAGATTCAGCTCCTGACCATTGAAAGACCTCTTTCTGCTAGAAACTAACCCTGGTCCTGAGCAATTGTCAAACCAGGAAACTAAGGCTTACCTGGCCCTGGACCTCACAGGACTCAAACCCACACAAGCCTGGCCCTCGGGCTTGACTCTATCCACGTTTTTTCTTTCTTCCTTTTTCTTTTTTTTTTTTCTTTCTTTTTTTTTTTGTAAGGCACACCTCCACACAGGGCTCTCTCATCTGATCCCTATCCCCCACTGCACCCCAGGGGGACAACCAGACAAGGACCCTCAAGTGAAGAACAATGTAAGGCCCAGAACAAGGTCAGAGTCTCCAGAACATACAAGGTCTCAAACTCAGATGGCTCCTCCAATCCCTCATCATCTCTTCCACACGCCAAAGCCTCCTCCTTCCCCATCATCAACGCAATAAAGAAGGAAAGGGGGGAGGGGAGAGGAAAGTGGAGGGGAAAGGAAAGGAGGGGAGCCCCCCACAGCCCGCAGCGGGCTCCTTTCTGGTCAGGGGGAAAGCCTCTAATGAAGGCCCTTCGATGCCGCTGAGCTGGCGGTGTCAGCCTTGGAGCCCCGCAGAGCTGCGGGCCACGCATCTCTGCCCCCAATTAGCACTCAGGTCCTCCATCAAAGCGCGTGCCTGCTGCCAGAGGCAGAGGCCACAGGGACGGCCCCTCCAGCAGTGGGAGGAGGCCAAGGCTCTCTGGCAGGCCCTGGCCTCTGCCCCTTGCCTTTTGGTTGCAGAGGGTGGGGGTTGGGGAGTGGAGGGGGGGGGGCTAGCCACCACCTCTCACCCTCTCCAATCAGCCAGCTCAGGGCAGACGCCATCACCCCGGGGGACGCGCTAATGAAGATGGCCGACATTAATCTCTTCCCTCTCCCGACAGGTCAATTTATAGTTCCATGGGGAGCCCTGGCGCCCAGCCAGAGGGCCTGACATAACTCTCCCTGCTCCTGAGGAGGACATGGGGGGTGGTCTTTGATAGGCAGAGGGAGCTGGTGGTCCCTGGAACAGGTCTTCAGTCTCTATCCACCATTACCACCCCCAGCAAACACAGGTGGCATAGAACCAGGAGGGCATCTGACCTGGAGGGCTGAGGGTGACTGGCAGCCAAATCGATTCTGGGTCCTCAACTGGGTACCCTCCACAGCAGGAGCCCTGCCCCCTAAAGGAGACAGGCTTTCTGTGCTTCAATAATCATCTAGAAGTGTGGGGTCCTCTCTGATCTTGCTCAAAGACCATGAAGCAGGCACCGGAGTCTGCCCCTGACTAGACCCTAGAGACCCATCAACCTGGTCTCCTGGAGCTCCCAGGCTATAGGAGGAGACAGACCTGGAAGTGTCCTACCACTAAGTGCTTGTCTAAAAGAAGGCATTGCCAAGAGCTGAGGGTACCTTTGGGAGGGTGTATACACTCCACTTGCCTGACAGAAGAGGGATGGGTGAGGGTGGGGCAGGGAGAGACACAGTTGGGTGCTGAGGCTGAAGGGGTGGTATTCAAGGGAGCAGACTGTCTTAGGCAGGGAAGACTCAAGAGCAGAGGACAACTGGCTAGCAGGGCTTTATGCTGGTAGTGTGCAGAAGAAGATGAGAAGCCTGGCCTCGGGGGACTCCCAGGAGTTTGGCCTAGTTTAGATTTGTGGACAGCTGAGTTCAGTCTGCCTGCTCAGAGTTGCATTTCAGAAGACAGCCTGGTAATGGTGTCCCAGGCACATAGTCACGTAAGGGAGGAAAGGCAGGTATGTCCGGGTCATAGAGAAAAGGACAGATGTCTTGGGGCAGAGCAGAGCTTCACAGAGGACTGAATGGACAAGCAGGTACAGGTCCACCCGGCAGGCTAGCGTCCTGAGGTCTTCAGTTCAGGTACTGGGTGGGGAAGGGTTACAGGCCTGGAACAGGTACAGAATTGGGCTGGAGAAGCTTCCAGCAGGCCCCAAATGCTAGAGCTGGGCTTGGGAGAGACCAGAACCTAAAGAATGTCTCCAAGTCCAACTGTGCACAGCATGAGAGTTCTGCTTTTGGAGTAGGTCATTTCGCAGGCAGCAGGGAAACCAAAGAGGAGGATTCGGTATAGAAATAGTGAGGACCTGGCAAGGGCGAGTATAGAGTGCCCAGAGGTAGCCCCAGTCCGATGCTGCTCAGGGCTCTGCTGCTGGAGGCACAAGATGCCCCACCTCCCCAGCCTCTGAGGCTGGCACTGGTCCTGCACTGAGTAGGTATTATGTGACCTGCCCAGAAGATGCCCTTTCCCCCTAGGGCCCCCTAGGCCCTCCTTTTCCCCTCCTCCCCTTCCTCTATCTAACCCCTCTGCAACCCTGGGGGCGTCCCCTATTCCCTAGGCTGGAGACCTCAGGTTAGGCACAGTTATAAGGAACCAGGGTCCCAGTGACCCCAAAGCACACTGTCATGTAAAAGAAAAAGAACAAGGCCTAAATAAAGGACCCAGACTCGTACAGTGGCTGCATTATGGTGGCGGGACAATGGATGATATTTTTTCCCCTTCTTTTTGACAATGAAATATTCATACGCTCACTCTATTGCTTGTGTGTGCCTGGAGGGGGCTGCTGTAGCTTTGGTGTCAAGCAACCGTGGGGTCAAATCCTGGCTCATCCAGCTCTTCACTGGGGACTAAGGGCCAGCTACCTGCCCTTTTGGCCTCCGTTTTCTCATCCGTACAATGGGGACGAACGCCCCTCACTCCAGCCCATCGCGCGCACAGTAGGCACGCAGTTAAGTGCCGGCCTCGGAGCATCACACCCCCGCGTCGTCGCCACCTGTCCAGCCTCCAGAGGGAACTCGGGACGCCCCCACGTGCCAGACGCTGGCGCTGGGCGGGCGCCGGGCGCCCCCCTCCCGCCTCCCCGCCGCGCCCCGCTGCCCGCTTACCCTGGCGGCCGGAGGGCCGGCATCGGTCCCGCAGGAGAGCCCGGGCAGCGGGGCCGGGCTCCGGAGCGCGGGCCGCGGGC